>JAQQSO010000032.1:17105-38030 GCA_028658305.1 Pachyuromys duprasi | reverse complement strand
CTTCTATGATTTTCTTAAAAATATTTTCCGTTCCTTGGAGCCTGGAGTCTTCTTTTTCATCTATTCCAATTATTCTTAGGTTTTGTCTTTTCATGGCATCCTTGATTTTTTGGATGTTTTTTGTTTGGGACTTTTCTGATTTCATTTTTTCCTTGATTGAGGAATTCATTTCAGCCAGCATATCTTCAGCTCCAGAGATTCTCCCTTCCATGTCTTGTATTCTATTGGTGATGCTTACCTTTGTGGTTCCTGATCTTTTCTCTAAGTTCTCCAGTTCCAGGATCTTCTCTGTTTGTGTCTTCTTTATAGATTCTAATTCTGTTTTCATGCTTTGGATCGTTTCCTTCATCTGATTGACTGTGTCTCTTATTTTCTTTCTTTCCTCTCTGTCTATTTTTAATTGTTACTGTATGTGGGCAGTTAAATCCTTCTTAATTTCCTTGAGGGCCTTGTTCATTTCCTCTTTTTGTGCCTCCTTTTTTTCCTGTAATATCTGCATAATTATAGCTTTAATATAATTTTCCTGTATCTCCGCTACATTAAAATCTCTATTGCTTTTGGGTGTTTCTGGTGGGGCCATGGTGTCCTGATTTTTGTTTTATGAGTTCTTACGCCAATTTCTGGGCATTTGTTTATATATAATCAAGGAGCTGTTTGTGCTTCAAGGCTGCACTTCAGACTGGAATTTGACAAGATGGCTGCCCCAGGAGGACACTGTGTCTGAAGAGCAGGACAGTAGTGTAGGCACAGCGACCAGGAGACTGAGATCTCAGACCTAAAACACCAGCCTTTGTGACTGCCAGGTGAGCGGAATTCCCAAGGTGGGGAAATCAAGTGGAAAAGTCCAAGGGACACCCAGCTATTCCCAGGAAAATCTCTGTAGGGAGACAGGCTGTGCACAGCCGGGCTGTGCGCCTAAGCAGCCATTTTGGCCTGGGGAACAAGGTACCATGCACGGACTGAGTTTCACCCAGATACTGCAGGCTACACTGCTCAGAACCACACCTAGGCACACCGAGCCCCACCCCGGATTGGGACTCATAGTATCAGGTCCAGACCGAGGGGCCCCAAATACCATCTCAGAACTTGGTGCACAGCCTCTGACCCAGAAGGAGGTGCCAAGGCTCCAGTCCAGAAGAGAGCCTTTAGCAGCAATCTCTGGGCAGAGCTCGGAGGCTCCTGACCAGAGCAGTGCCCCCAGCAGTCATATCAAAGGGGGACACGCAGCCTCTGGCACAGAGCGAAGAGCCAAACCTCCGGACCAGAGGGGAGACCAGCCTGTGGTGCTCACAGCCTCTAGCACAGAGCACGAAGCCAGGCACACAGATCCCACAGCAGAGTTCAACTGAGCAACTACACACACTATCAAACCACTAGAACTTCCTGATCTTCTTGAAGAATACTCCTGACAGAAGAGATTGACAGCATGGTTATATCCTAATACCATTGTGATGTCATAATAATACCATCATTCTGTCTTATTACCATTGTGGTATCCTAAGACAATTGTGATGTCCTACAAAAACCATTGTGATGTTAAAAAACAAATGTGATATCACAATTGTACCATTGGCATCTTACAGCAGAACCATTGTAAGCTCATAATTCCATTTTGTTGTCATAATTGCATTGTGATGTCACAGTAGTACCATTCTCACAATACCATTGTGAAGTCATGATAGTATTGAGATGTCCCTGTAGTACATTTGTGATATAATAATGAAATTGTGATGTCATAATACCATTGTGATGGCATAATTGCATTGTGGTGTCAGAGTAGTACCATAGTAATGTCATAATTGCATTTTGATTTCATATTTGTACCACTGTGATGTTGTAATAGCATTTTGATATCATAATAGAACCATAGTGATGTCACAATACCATTGTGAAGTCCTTATAGCATTGTGATGTCGTTACTGTACATTTGTGATGACTCAGTTGAATTGCGGTATAACAATGCTATTGAGTTTTCATACTTGCATTGTGATGTCAATACGATTGTGATGTCAAAATACCATTGTGATGACACAATATCACTGTGCTGTTACTCTATTACCATTGTGATGTCATAAATGCATTGTGATGTCACAGTAGTTCCATTGTGATGGCACAATACCATTGTGATATTGTAGTTTCAGTTTGATGTCAACTTCGTACCATAGTGATGTCATAATAGCATTGTGATGCCACAGTAGTACCATTCTGATGTCAAAATAAAATTGTGATGCTATTGTGCAAATATGATGGTAGAATAGTACCATATTGATATTAAAATAAGATCGTGATCTCACAGTAGCTCTACTGTGATGTCACAACGTGTCCATTATAATGTCATAATTACATTGTTTTGTCACAATATCATTATGATGTCATAATAGGTTGGTGATTACATAATACCTTTGTGATTTCAGAATTGCATTGTGATGTCCCTGTAGTACGATAGTGATGTCACAACAAGAGTGTGATATCATAATAAAATTCTGATGTAAGAATAGAACCATTGTGATATTAAAATAAAATCATGATGTCATATTATTTCCAAGTTGAGGTAATAATTACATTGTGATATCACTTTTATACAATGATGTAGACATAATTGCATTGTGATTTCCTAATAGTACCATTGTGATGTAATAATAGTATTATGATGTCGTTATTATACATTTGTCATATCATAATTGAATTGCAGTATAACAATACCATTGTGTTTTCATACTAGCATAGTGATGTCAATACCATTGTGATGTCAAAATACCACTGTGATGTCAAAATACCATTCTGATGTCATAATAGAACCACAGTGATGTTCAAATACTATTGTGATGTCACAGCAGTACCATTGTGATGTCATAATACCATTGTGATGTCCCAGTAATTCATTATGATATCACAATATAGCATTCTGATATCCTAATACCATTGTGATGTCCTAATGAAATTGTGATGTTATAATAGGAGCATTATGATGTTAAAATATTGAAAGTTTAACTTTGATGTTTGAATTTTAGCCTGTGAACCCTGAAGTGCCATCTATGATGGTTGAAGTTTCAGCTGTGATGGCTCCAATTTCACCTGCATTGTTTGAAGTTTCACATGTGACGGTTTATGTTTTTCCTTGGACATTTAAAATTTCACCTGTTATGGTTGAATTTTCCTTTGTGATGGCTGAAGTTTCATTTGTGTTGTTTGAAATTTCTCCTGAGATAGTTGAAGTTTCACCAACAAAGAGTGAACTTTCCTGTGCAATGGCTGAATTTTTGCCTGTAATATTTGAAAATTTGCTTGAAATATTGAATTTTCAGTTGTCATTTTTGATGTTTTACTTGCAAATATCAAAGTTTTACCTGCGATGGTTGAAGTTTCACTTGTGATGGTTGAAGTTTTTCCTGTGAAGTTTGAAATTTCACCTGTGATGGATAAAATTTACTCTGTGATGTCTGACGTTTGACCTGCGATGTTTGAAGTTTCACATGAGAGAGTTGAAATTTTGCCGGCAAAGTTTGAAGTTTCACCTTCTATGTTTGAAACGTCACCTGCGATGGCTTGCGATTTCTTGAGATGACTGAAATTTCACCTGTGATGGTTTAAGCTGTACTTGTAAAGAAAGAAGTTTTGCCAGTGATGGCTGAAGTAGCTCCTGTGATATTTGAAGATTCCTATTCGATGGCTAAAATTTTGCTTTTGATGGTTGAAGTCTTGCTTGCAGATGCTGACATTTCTCCTGAGATGGTTGAAGTTTCTCCTCCAAAGGTTGAATTTTTTCCAGCAAATTGAAGTCTCTCTTGAGATGGCTGAAGTATCACCTGCAAGGTTGATGTTTCACCTGAGTGCTAAATCATTTCCCGCTGAAGTTTCTCCTGAGATTCCTTTGCCGTGACTGAAATTTTGCCTGTGTTATTGGAATTTTTGCTTACAATAGTTGAAGTTTCACAAGTCATGGTGGAAGTTTCACCATGGAATTTTGAAGTTTTATCTGAGAACTATTTATAGTTCAAATTTTGCCTGTAAAGAATGAACTTTCCTGAGCCATAGCTAAATTTTTACCTGTAATATTTGATGTTTTGCTTGAAAATATCGATTTTTCACCTACAAATATTGAAGTGTTGCCTATGACATTTGAAGCTGCCAGGGAATTACTAAAATTTCATTTTCAATTATTGTAGGTTCACTTGGCATGGATGAACTTTGATGTTCGTAATTTCCCATTGATGTCTGAATTTTAGACTGTGAACAGTGAAGTGCCGCCTATGATGGTTGATGTTTCATCTGTGATGGCTTGGGTTTCACTTGCAATGGTTGAAGTTTTCATTTGTGATGGTTTATGTTTTCCTGCAACATTTGAAATTTCACCTGTGAAGCTTGTATTTTCTTCTGTGATGATGAAATTTTACCTGAGATAGTTGAAGTTTCGACAGCAATGACTGAACTTTCCTGTGCCATGGCTGAATTTTTGCCTGTAGTGGTTGATGTTTTACTTTCTCATACCAAAATTTTACCTGCGATGTTTGAAGATTCACCTGTCATGGTTGGTGGTTTACTTGCAAATATCGAAGTTTTACCTGCAATGTTTGAAATTTCACCTGAGATAGTTGAAATTTTGCCTGCAAAATTTGAAGTTTCAAAATTGATGTTTGAAATGTCACCTGCAATGGTTGACAGTCTCCTTGAGATGGCTGAAATTTCACCTGCGATGGTTGAAGCTGTACTTTTGATGGTTGGAGTAGCTCCTATGATGTTTAAAGATTCCTATGTGATGGCTAAAATTTCACTTGTGATATTTGAAGTCTCCCTTGAGAATGCTGACATTTCTCCTGAGATGTTTGAAGTTTCTCCTGCAATGTTTGAAGTCTCTCTTGTGATGGATGAAATATCACCTTCGATGATTGGTGTTCCACCTGCCATGGTCCCTCTTTTCTCACTGAAATTTAAAGTATCTACCAAGAGATATTTGAAGTATCTGAAATTTCGCCTGTGGTATTTGAAATTTTTCTTGTAAATGTTGATGTTTTGCCTGTCATGGTTGATTTTTCACCAAGGAATGTTGAAGTTTCATCTGAGATAGTACATGTTTTGCCTGTGAAGACTGAACTTTCCTGTGCAATGGCTGAATTTTTGCCTGCAATATTGAAAATTTGCTTGAAATGTTGAAATTTCACCTGCAATGGTTTAAATTTCAATTGTTGTGGTTGATATTTTACTTTCAAATATTGATATTTTACCAGTGATGGTTGAAGTTTCACTTGTGCTGGTTGAGGTTTTTCCTGAGATGGTTAAAATTTCCTTTTGTGATTTCGGAAGGTTGACATGCGATGTCTGAAATTTCACCTGAGATAGTTGAAGTTTTGCCCTCAAAAGTTGAAGTTTCAACTTTGATGTGTGAAATGTCATTTGTGATGGTTGACGATTTCCTTTCCATGGCTATAATTTCAACTGTGATGTTTGAAGTGTACTTGTGAAGGAAGAAATTTCGGCTGTAATGGTTTAAGTACCTCCTGTCATGTTTGAAGATTCCTGTGAAACGGCTTAAATTTCACTTTTGATGGTTGAAGTCTTGCTTGTGAATGTGGACATTTTTCCTGAGATGGTTGAAATCTCTCTTCCAAAGGTTGAAGTTTTTCCTTCAAAGTTTGAAGTCTCTCTGGCAATGGCTGAAATATCACCTGCGATGTTTGATGTTTCACCTGTAATTCTTAATCATTTACTGCAGAAGGTTGAAGTTTCTCCTGAGATGTTTGAAGTTTCTCTGGACAGAGGCTGAAATTTTGCCTGCGATAATAATAATTTTGCTTGCAAATGTTGAAGTTTCACCTGTCATGGTTGATGTTTTACTTGAAAGTATCAAAGTTTTACCTGTGATGTTTAACATTTCACTTTGATGTTTGAATTTTTTCCTGCAAAGTTTGAAATTTCACCTCCAATGGTTAATGATTCCTCTCTAGGGTCTGGAGGTTCACCTGCAATGTCTGAAATTTCACCTGAGATACTTGAAGTGTTGTCTGCAAAGGTTGAAGTTTCAACTTCAATGTTTGAAATGACACCTGCGAAGGTTGATGATTTCCCTAACATCTAGTCACAGAACACTTTACTCAGTCCATGCCAGCTTTCTTCTTACACGGACTTCCCATTTCCTCCTCCAAGGTCAAGCCTTGTGATTGTACCCCAGAAATGTATACTTGTTTTTCTACATCCATGCATATGTAGCCTGGGTCCCAAAAGCTAGTCTTGCTGCCTATATCTGGTAGTAACTACCTCTAGGTTTCCTTCAGTCTACCTATGTCTCCCAGACTAGTCCTATCAGGAAGTCCTTTTGCCAAAATCTAGAAACTACACTTAGTACCACCCTAAGCACTCTAGGTAGTATCTAGGGTCCTAAAATGACTGGCTGGAAACACATCCACTCACAAGACCCTTTGCAACATCTAAACCATACACCATACACCATACACAAACTTCCCAGGTTTCTCTCTCCCACATTTGCCAAGGTACACAAATAGACACACACACACAGACACACACACCAACACACACACACATACACACACACACACACACACACACTCACACACACACACACTCTACAGAGCTAGTGAATGTGCATAACCTGGCTGTAGTAGAAACCTATAAGCATTCACGGGGTCCCAAATCATGCAACCCTAGCCTAGTTTCAAGTTCTTCCTTGTCTTTGGACAGCATAGAGGTGCCTTCATATTGCCCTCCTTCAGCTAAAGGGCAATTTTTCACTACCTACATCAGAACAGTGCATACCCAATCATTTTATGTTTTCTTCCAGTTCTCTAGTGTGTTGAGTGTGCTCTACACTACCAGACACTTTTTGTCCACAACTTGCCAAATCTAAAGTGGGTACCGCAAAGACTGGTCAGTCCTAACCTGGACTTCTTTCACTTCAGGACTGGCACCAAGGCTTTAACAAAATCCCCAAAACTATAACAACGTAATGCGAATACCACATTTCATTCTATAGCCAATACTCCTGTATACATCAACAGAGCATATTTTGTGCTGCCCTCACCTCTCTACTATTTCCTACCTAAATCACTTTTCCAGGTTGTGCCAGGTGAGAACCCCCAGAGTCGCACTTGCTTTTCATATTATGTGGGATGTACTATGGAGAGAACAGCCCCTGTTCCATCATGGAACAGGAGCATTTCACCTTACAGTAGTAACTTCTGGCCTTCTGGACACCCTGATTCAAATCCCAGCATCATCCAGCCACACCTTCCTTTGCTGTAGGCAATGCATAGGATTCCTGAGAACCTGCTGAAGCTGCACCTGTTCTTGGAAAATCTGCTTTACTTACATGAACCCACTGTTACCCAGACTTCTCATGTCCTCCACTAATGTATAACCAAGTAACTATTTGCTTCACTTTATCCTTATGTTTCCACATCCTATCATATATATATATATATATATATATATATATATATATATATATATATATATGTATAATTTCTCTCTGCCAGGGTCCCAGCCTAGTTTTCTCTTTACATTATGGCATGTGATTAATGATCATGGGCTTCAACAGAGTCCCAAATACAAAAGGATAGTTCCACCATCTATTTCTTTTCTGTATGAAACATACAGGCAGCCACCTGGAAGCACCCTACATATATGCCCACATGTACATACATAGTGCTACCCACAATACTCCAGCCTGTACCCAGTCATCCCTTATCCTTCCTCATGGATAAGCTTTTTGTTTACTTCCTCACAATCAAATATTTGATTTTCTACATCCTTCTGGAACAAGCCCTTATACTACCGAAAATGCACTAGCCTATTCTTCTCAACAGTGCCCTGTAGAAAGGACATCTACCTTTCCAGAAATCCTCAGTCTTCATGCACTGGCTTATATCCATCACTTCCACTTGAGATTTAGCCAAGACTTGGGCTGTCCACAGGACAATACCTGGAATCACCAGTCCAAATATGTTTGCCTTATTTTGCATTCCTTCTCCAGTTTTCCAGTTCTACCATTAGTGACTCACAAGCACACATGCCATTTCAATTAAGAATTCATTTATTTTTAACAATGTCAATGGGATTTTAATGTTATTGTTCATGGGACAGAGAACTCCACAACACGACACCCATTTATTGGTTATCTGCCTCAATTGTGGATGCCTTCTCTGTGGTTGCCTCAACCCTGGTAACCTCAACTGTGTTGGTGCTTATGGTTGCATTTGGGGTTGTGGTTGCACATACTGGCGTGATGTTTTGCTTACTAGGTAGGCCATCTTACCTTTCCATAAAGGTATTACAATGGTATATGAAATTACAGTGGAATTAGATGTCATAAAGATATTATGACAACATAAGGGAATTCAGACATTACAATGGAATTATGACATCAAAATTGTATTATCACAATTGAACTATGATATCATAATTGTCTTATGACATCATAATGCATTTATGAGGTCATGATGGTGATGGAATTGTGAATCCATAGTGGTATTGTTTCATCATAATCGAATTATGACATTAAAATGGGGTTTGACATGACAATGGAATCTTGACCTCATAATAACATGATGTCATCCTCATAGAATTATGACATCATAATGATATTACTACATCATACCGATTTTATTACATTGCAATGCTATTACTAAATCACAACGCTATTAATATATCATAACACAAATATGAAAACATAATGGTATGATTTCCTCATAATGGTATTATGAGCTCAAAATTGAATTATGACATCATAATGGTATTTGAGATAACAATTGTGGTTTGACATAATAATGCCAATATAATACCAGAAAAATATCATGACATCATAATCTTATTTTTTCATCATAATGGTATTATGAAATAAAAATTGTGTTTTGATATCATAACAGAATTATGTCATCATAATGTTATTATGACTTCATAACGATCTTATTAGATCACAATGGTATTGTGACATCATTATGGTGTTATGAAATTTTAATGCTATTATTTCATCATAATGGAAATATTAAATAATGCTATTGTTTCAAAATAATTGAATTATAATATTATAATACAATAATGGAATGGTACTTTGAGTTCATTATTGTATTATGAAAATTATGGAATTATGACATCCTAAAGGATTTATGACCTCAAAATTTTTAATGACATCATAATGGTACTATGACCTCACAATTTCTTATTACATTATAATGGAATTATGACATCATAATGGTATTATTTCATCATAATAGTATTATGACATAATCCGAATTATGATGTCATGGTTCTATTATGACATCATAATATTATTATGACCTAAAAATGTTATTATGAAATCATCCAGAGATGGAAGAAAGAAGCTCAGGTGTGGAAAATACAATGTAAGTAATCCATGTATCCATCAACATAAATATTAAATACAAAAAATTACTGACAGAGACCATCCAAGAAATCGAAGACAGTATGAAAAGACAAAAACTAAAAGTAATAGTAATAGAGGAAATAAATGTGTCCTCCAAGGTCCAGAAAATATTTTCAACAAAATCATAGAAGAAAATTTCCCCATCTAAAAGGAGAGGCCTATAAGAATACAAGACGCCTACAGAACACCTATTATATTAGACCATTAAAGAAATCCTCCCCCCACATAGTAATCAAAAAAGTAAGAATACAGAACAAAGAAAACCACAGGAAATGCTGGAAGGGAAAATGTCCAAGTTAATATAATGACAAACCCACCAGAATCAAACCTCAACAGAGATTATGAAAGGCAGAAGGTCCTGGAAGGATATCAGGCAGACCCTAATAGAACACAGATGTCATCCTGGGCTACTATACCCAACAAAAATCTCAGTCATTATAGATGGAGAAGATAAGATATTCAACTACAAACAAAAAATTAAACAATACCTACCCACAAATCCAGTGGATAGATACTAGAAGGAAAAATACAACTTGGGAAAACTAACTACGTTTAGGAAAACAAAGGAAACAAATAATCTCACTACAGCAAAACTAAAAGTAGCCAAGCACACAAACACAGTAACACAACCAAGAGCAAAATCAAAACATCTAGCAGCCACTGATCATTAATCTCCATCAATATCAATGGACTCAAATTTCTAATAAAAAGTCACAGACTAACAGAATGGATATGTAAATGACATCGAAAAAACCTTTGCATACAAAACACACACATAAGTCACAAACATTGACAACTGGAAGTAAACAGCTGGAGTAAACACCTGGAAGACGATTTTCCAAGGAAATGACCCCAAGACGCAAGCAGGAGTAGCCATTCTAATGTGTAATAAAATAGATTTTCAACCAAAATTAATCAAAAGTGATAGGGAAGGTCATTTCAAACTCATCAAAGGAAAATTCCACCAAGAAGACATTGCAATTCTGAACATTTATGTCCCAAACACAAAGGCACCCACATTTGTGCTTTTGTAGTAATAAAATACAATAAATGAAACTGAAACCACAAATAAAGCCCTACACATTAATAATGGGACAATTGAACACCCCACTCTTAACAAAGGACAGGTCAATGAAACAGAAATTAAACAAAGAAACTATGAATATAACCAATGCCATGAATCAAATGGACATAACAGTCATCTACAGAACTTTCACCCCAACAAAAAAGAGTTTACCTTCTTCTCAGCACCTCATGGAACCTTCTCCAAAATAGACCATGTAGATGGTCACAAATCAAGCCTCAAAAGACACAAGAAGTTTGAAATAATCCCTTGAATCCTATCTGACCACCATGGACTAATGCTGGACCTCAACAACAACAGAAATAATAAAAGCCTACACACACACGGAAACTGAACAAGTCACTACTCATTGACAGCTGGGTCAGAGGAAAAATAAAGGAATTAAAGACTTCCTAGAATTCAATGAAAATGAAGGCACAACACACCCAAAATCATGGGACCAAATGAAAGCACTGCTAAGAGGAAAATTCACAGCACTGAACGCAATCAAGAAGAAATTTGCATCATCTCATACAAGCAAATGAAAGGATCACCTGAAAGCATTTTTCTAGGAGAGAAAAAAAGGAGTCGACATATACAAGAGGAGCAGACAGTTGGAAGTAATCAAACTAAGGGCTAAAATCAATAAATTAGAAACAAATAAAACAATTCAAAGAATCAATGAAACAAACAGCTAGTTCTTTGAGAAAATCAAAAAGATAGACAAACCCTTATCCAAATTAACTAAAAGACAGAGAGACACCATCAAAATCAACAAAATCAGAAATGAGAATGGGACATAACAGACACTGAGGAAATCCAAACAATCATTACATGTTGCTTCAAAAGACACTATGCCACAATACTTAAAATCTAAATGAAATGGACATTTTTCTTTTTTTGTGTGTGAATATAATATTTTTTAGATTTTTTAAATTTATTTATTTTTATATCAATCACAGGTTAGGTACTTTGAATCCCAGGCGTAGCCCCCTCCCTCAGTCCCTCCTACCCTCCTACTCCCTCCCTCATCTCCCTCCTCCCTGCCTCCTCCAAGTCCACCAACAGGGGAGGACCTCCTCCCCTTCTATCCAACTCCAGCTTATCCTTTCTCCTCAGGGCTGGCTGCAATGTCCTCCCCTGGGATCTAGCCAGTCTGTCACTCCCAGCTTGTATGGGGGAGGGTCAAAGAGTCAGCCATCAAGATCTTGACTGAAACAGTCCCTGTTTCCCTCACTAGGGTCTTCAGTCCGACAACTAGCTATCATGGGCCCCATCTGTGCAGGGGTTCCAGGCTACATCCACACATGGTCCTTGATTGTAGAAACCGTCTCATACAAGACCCCTGTGCCCTGCTCAGGTTGGTCTTTGTGGAGCTCTTGTTCTCCCCAAGTCTCAGCAACCTCCCCCAGATCTATCATTACTTCTTGCCCTCTGCCAGAAGCTTGATAGCGAGTCTTAATATATGCTCTGATACAACGTTACATTGATCTCCCCAGAGGACCTCTTTGGCATGCTCCTGTCCTGTTGCTTGTTTTCTCCTCCACTCAATGTCCATCCCATTTGTTCATTTAAACAAGCATTGATCATACCCACCTGGGTCCTCCTTCCTGTATATCCTTCCTAGGAGTGTAGATTTCAGCATGACTTCCTATCCTATAGGTCTATATAAGTGAGTATATACCATATGTTTCTTTCGGCTTTTGAGATACCTCACTTAGGAGGTATCTCACCAGGCCCCACCATTTGCCTGCGAATTTCATGGTTTCCTCCTTTTTAATTGCTGAGTAGTATTCCATTGTGTAAAAGTACCACAATTTCTGTATCCATTCCTCAACTGAGGGACATCTGGGTTGGGACATTTTTCTTGATCAATTCCACTTGCCCAACTTGAATCAAGAACAGGCAAATCAATTATTTAGTTCTATATCTCCTAAAGAAATAGAAGCCATCATCAAAATCTCCCATCCAAAACAAGTCCAGGGGCAGATGGTTTTAGTTGAGAATTCTACCAGACATCCAAAGAAGAACTAACACAAGTACTCTTAAAAGTATTCTACTAAATAGAAACAGAAGGAATATTACCAAACTCATTCTATGAATCCAGTGTCACCTTGATACCTAAACCTTGCAAAGACCAAACAAAGATAGAGCATTTCAACCCAATCTTGAAAACTGAGGCAAAAATACTCAATAAAATACTTGCAAACCAAATCCAAGAACATATCAAAGATTTCATCCAACATGAACAAGAAGGCTTCATCCCAAGTATGCAAGGTGGTTCAATATATGGAAATCCTACAATGTAATCCACCATATACACAAACTTAAAGAAAAAGCATTTGATAACATCCAGCATTAATTTTTGTTTAAAGGCCTGGAGAAATCAGGGATACAAGGCACTTACCCAAACATAGAGAAGTCAATATACAGCAAGCCTATAGCCAACATCAAACTGAATGGAAAGAAACATAAATCAATACCACTGAAATCAGGGACAAGGCAAGGCTGCCCACTCTCTGCATAATTCTTCCACATAGCACTTAAAGTCCTAGATAGAGCAATGAGACAATTAAAGGCAATCAAGGGGATTCAATTCAGAAAGGATGAAATCAAAGTATCATTCTTTGCGGATGATAGGATAGTTTACATGAGTGACCGCAAAAATTCTTCCAGGGAACTTGTCCAGTAGATAAACACCTTTACCCAAGTGGCTAGACACAAAATTAATGAAAAAAAAAAACAACAGTAATAAATACTGCATGGTACTGGCATAGAAACAGATTAGTGTGTCAATAAAATGAAACAGAACACCCTGATATAAACCCACACATTTATGGACACCTGATATTTGACAAAGATGGCAAAACCATACAATGGAAAAGAAGATACCATCTTCATCAATTAGTCAAACTGGATATCTACATGTAAAAAATGCAAATAGTTGCATACTTGTCACCCTGCATAAAAGTAAACTCCAAGCGGATAAAAGTACTCAATATAAAAAGAAACACACTAAATGGGTTTGAAGAAAAGGTGGGGAAGACCCTTGAACTCATGAGTAAAAGAGACAGCGTCATGAGTAGACCACCAACTTCACTGGATCTAAAATCAACAATCTAAGAAATGGGACCTCATGAAACTGAAAAGCTTCTGTAAAACAAAGGACACTAATCAGAACAAAGTGACAGCCTACAGACAGAGCCTACAGACAGGGAATGGATCCTCACCAACCTTACATTTAAGAGGGCTTAAATCCACAATATATAAAGAACTCAAGAAGTTAAAAAGCAACAAATTAAGTAACACAATTAAAAAATTGGATACAGAGCTAAACAGAGAAACAAAATAGATGAACACCTGATGCAAGAGAAACACACAAAGAAATGCTCAACATCCTTAGTCATCAGGGAAATGCAAAACAAAACAACCCTGAGATTTTACCTTACACACATCAGAATGGCTAAGATAAAAAAACTCCCTGTGACAACACATGCTGAAGAGGGTGTGGAAAAAACGGAAATTTCCTCCATTGCTGGTGGGAATGTCAACTTGTTCAACCACTTTGGAAATCAATCTGGCACTTTCTCAAATAATTAGGAATACTGCTTCATGAAGATCCTGCTATACCACTCCTAGGCATATATCCAAAGGAGGCTCAAGTACAAAACAAGGACATTTGCTCAACCATGTTCAAAGCAGTTTTACTTGTAATAACCAGAAGCTGGACACAATCCAAAAGTCCCTCAGCTGAGGAATGGATAGAGAAATTGTGGTACATTTTCACAATGGAATACTACTCAGCAATGAAAAACCAGGAAATCATTAAATGTGTAGGCAAATGGTAGGATCCAGAAAAGATCATCCTGAGTGAGATATCCCAGAAGTAGAAAGACATGCATGGTAAATACTCACATATAAGTATATACTAGACCTATATTATTGGACAATCATACTAAAATCTATACACCTAAGGAAGCTAATCAGAAGGTGGACTTCAGGTAAGATGCTCAATCTTCATTCAGAAAGTCAAATAGGGTAGGCATCAGAAGAGGGAGAAAACAGGGAATTGGACAGGAGTCAACTACAGAGGGCCACTGGAAGACTCTACTCAGCATGTTATCAAAACAGATACTAAGACCCTTAGCCAAACTTCGGACAGAGTGCAGGGAATCTTATGAAAGAAAGCAGAGATAGAAAGACCTTGGGGGGGGGGTCCGCAGGAGCAACAAAAGGAGAGCAAGAGAACCACAGAATTTGGGCACAGGGGTCTTTTGTGAGTCTGATACTCCACACAAGGAACCTGCATTGAGATAACCAAGAACAGATGTAGCCCATGGCAGCTCAGTGTCCAAGAGGGTTCCCCAGTAATAGGAACATAGACTGTCACTAATGTGAAGTCAGGGGCTGGCTCCTTGATAACCTCCACATGAGAGGGGAGCAGCCTTACCAGTCCTCAGAGGAAGACAATGATGCCAGTCCTGATGAGATCTTATATACTATTGTCCTATGGAAGAGGAGGACTTTCCCCATCACTGGACTGGGGGAGGGGCATAGGAGAAGAGGAGGGAGGGAGGGTAGGATTGGCAGGGAATAGGGACCAGTCTACACCTGGGGTACAAAGTAAATAAACTGTAATTAATAAAAACATAATAAAATTTAAAAAGTATTCTTCCAATGGAGATAGTAAAAGTCAAGTCATAGTATACTACTTGTGAGGAACAATGGCCTGGGCACAGCCAACAACTTTTCTCAGCCTGATATTGGCTCATATCCATTAGAAGCACAGACATAGACACCAAAAGATGATGGGTACAACATTAAGGATCTTTCTGTAAAGGAGCAGCATATGGGAGCTGAAGATACCAGAAAAAGGTTGCACCTGTGTTCAAGGTTCTACAGGGCTGGTAATATGATCTGAAACCTCCTGATCTGAAGAGATTGAATCATACAAATCTAAACCACAAGTTATCTGGGACTGTTCATTCAATATCCATTTATTGTATTTGATCTAACATCTCTTTTGACTACCATGGAAAACACTAAGATTGTCATCAGATACATCTCAAGGTTTCCCTACTCTGCTGTGGCATGCTTCACTGTTGTCCCTCCCAGAGCTTTGATTTATGAGTTTTGTTTCATGGCTGTAGAAGAGCACATAAGCACTTCCATGTAGAGTGCATCATTCTGGGTAGCCTCAACCTACACCTGAATCACAATCACTCATACTTGGCATAGAATAAACTGTCTTTTACATCCTTTAAAAACAGAATAGAAAATAATGTCCTATTCAGTTGTAATCTCCTTTAATTTCTAGTTCAGTAACTTTTTTTTTGTAATTCATTAGACATTATATAGGTCATGGTAGCTTAGAACTGGCTCTGTAGCTTAGGCTGGACTCAAAAACTAAAAGTCTATGTGTCTTAGTGCCCAGAGGACTGCGGGCACATTTAGCAGTCTTGGAAATTACCTTCTTTTCTTTGTTTGGTGTACAAAGTGTGTGTACATGTTCATAAGAGTATGGATGTCCAGTGTGAGATATTTGTGTGAAGTCCATAGTTGATGTCAATGTCTTTATCTATCATTCTCCATTTTATTTTTTGAGGCAAGGTCTCTCACTGATTCAGTTAATTTAGCTAGTGATTTGTACCTTAGAGTTCCTTATCTGCCTTTTGAATGCTGGGATTACAGTTGGGCCACCAGATCCATGAGAGTGCTGGGGATGCAACTCTGCTCTCAGGTTTGTGCAATAAGTATTTACTTCATCCACTAAGCCACCGCCTTCCACTTCACCTTTTTAAACTATGGAATTCACAATATGAATTATTGTCTTAGTATAAAAATATTTAAGTATAGTAGAATGACATATTTTGTATCTCTTGCTGATTGTCACAAACTGAGCGGCTTTAAACAGTATGTTTAAGGCAGCCATAGTGGCACAGTCCTGTAATCCTAGTGCTCAGAAGACTGAGGCAGGAAAATAAAGAGCTCAAGGCCAGTCTGAGCTATATAAAATTATCCTGTTTGGGAACTGGAGATGTGGCTCAGGAGTTAAGTGCTCTGGTCCCCACATGATAGCCAAAACCCATTTGTCACTACAGTCCTAGGGGATTTGAGGCCCTCTTCTGAACTCTGGGGGCACTATATACTCATATGTCCATGTAGGCAAAACACCCATATACATTTAATAATATATGGCCTGTCTCAACAAAACAGCATTCCCATTTATTTACATATGGTTACTAGGGATAGGCACCACTTGCCTGAATTTTCTAATTCTAGCCATCTAGGTGTCAGTCAGGGACAGAATTTTATACAAATTGAATGAGGAGATATCCACTTGCTGGCTCAGAAGGTTGTTACAAGGATTGGCTTGCCTTCCAGCTGATGTGCTGAGAGCTGTTTTTGCTTTTCAGCATGACAGGCAGTTTTCAGTTCCTTGTCATAGTGTCTTATCTACAGGGCAACCTATAGGCTGAGAGCATAGTCATAAAAGTCAGTAAGAGAAGTTTATAAAAGGGTGTGTCACCTGCATGAAAACTGTAACACTGTGCAGTCAAGTCCAAAAAGAGACCTCCAATCATCACTGATGACTTGTTAGCAGCCCTCTGTACCTGGTAGGAACAGGTCACACCAAGCATGTTCTCTACAAGGTGGACAGTCCTGGGATACTCTTAGCTTCAGGTGAGATCTTGGGCTTGAATTTTTGCTGTATGTGAATTGAAATTAAAGCTGCAGCCATACTTATTTTTTTTAAACAGGTCAGAATGTTGTTCCTTATTAGTTTCTCAGGTCTTGTATTAGGGCAAAGTAGACTAGCTTATTTACAAGAAAAATACTCACTCTCATGGAGGTTGCCGAAAATGTAACAGAAAATAAACAGTACTATTACCTGTCCAAAGATTATATGGGATTGTTAAAGTACAATAGGCTAAAATACTTTGGACTAAGTTGGCATTTATATTTTTTGTACAAAATTAATCTTGTAGATAACAAAGTTTTGTTAATTGGTGCTGAATCACTAGCCAGGCTTTTGTTCTAAAAATGGACTTTGACATGTTTCTTACAGTTAACAGAGTTCCTTCTGTAGCAGCTGTTGTTCTTCAAAGCATTGACTTTTTGAGTAAACCTAAGTTTATAACATGCTTTGACATATATAATTCACTTTATTCTCACAAATTCAGGAGTTAGCACTTCTTATTTCTGCCATAAACACAAAAGCCTGAGGCTTATGATGATCCAAACATAGTCCTGGCCATAAAATCAAGAAAGTTAAGAACTGTGTGTTAGTATTTTGAAACAGAACCTGCTTCTGGGTTACCTAGTAACTTACTATGTCATCTTCTGTTGCCCAGCCAGGTGGACACACCTGGGAGGCGTGGTTATCTGACCTCTTAAAGGGACAACCTGACATGTGGTGTCTCTATTGTTCTCTCTCTCTCTCACCTCTCTTGCGTCTCTTGTTCTCTCTCACTTCTCTTGCTTCTCTTGTTCTCTTGGTCTCTTGTTTTCTCTTGTCTCTTCTCCCTTTCTCTATCGGGCTTCCCCCTCTCTTCTCTCTTTTTTTCCTCCACCATGTTCTACTTTCCCTGCTCTTCCTGTCCTCATATCCAACTAATCAACCTATTTCATATAAGACCTGTTGTAAGCCTCATTTCTTCATAAATTACTCCTTACATTGGCAAGCCAGCCAGGAGAGGGTCAATCCTCATTCTTCCAGGATCCCTCTTCAGGACATGTTTACTATAATAGGACTATGAATGCCTTCAACAGATTTTCTCTGCTCTATCCTATACCTAAACCGCCCTGTTGGCCCTCCGGAAATTCCAGGGCTACCTCTGCTTTTTCCCAGGCTTGGGGACCCACGAATCCGCTTATGACCAGACACCCTGCCGTGCCAGTCACTTGGCCAGGCATGGCAGACAGGAATAGTTTGAAGCTTCCACTGAGGACCTATGGCTGCAGCAGCAGAGCCCCTAGGACACAGCTGTGCCAACTCCTTGGGAAAAATCTCTGGTGCTCTGCTTCAGATAGACACAGCCTGCTTCTAGGTAAGCAAGTAATGGGCACACCATCTTCTGTCTCCACAGACAGCCCTGACCACCTGCAAGCACACCAGTGAGTCGCCACATGCTCGCCACTCCCCCACTCCTGCAAATCTCCAAGCTGTGCTTTTTATACTCTGGTATCCAATGTTTCTGATCCCTAAGGGACTATTTCCAAGCTTTTAAATAGCCAAAAAGCCTTTCTTCCAGATTTCTGTATACTCTTCTCTTATTTTAAATGCTTTAAATTTCTTATCGAATGCTTTATATAACTTTCTCATTGGGTTTACATTTATAAGCTTTCTTAATCATAACTAACAGTTTAGTTTATCTTTTACACTAACTACAACGACAACCCTCATTTTAAAATGTATAAATTTTTATAAAAATTCAAAGTTGTGTTTTACTATCTATGATTCAACCCTGCTTCACAATAGATTTTATATAATAATAAAATTCAAATTTATATCTATTTAAGTTAAATTGGTTCAAAATATATATCTAACTGCTTATGCCTCTTTCAGTTCTCATATTCAGTTCTTAAATGTTGCTGTTTCGCCTGCTATGATCCAGATTCACCACTAGGCTTACTGGATAATTGATTTGCAATACTGTTTTACTATGTTGTTGGTTTTAAACTTATAGTTCAGGGGCTGGTTATTACGTACAAGTTGTTTACCAATATTTTATATTAAGATCTATTAATTTAAAAATATGTTTATGTTAAGACTGGGTCATTGTGATACATCTCTGGCATCAAAAAATAAAACCACGCTTAGTTTTAATTTCTAAAGATATTATTAATCTATAGTACAACCTTAAACTATTATAAGGTCATTGTACTATATCTTTAGTATCAAAAGGTTAAAATATGGTTGGCCTTTTAAAAAAATATTATTATTAATTTATAGCATAGCCTTAGACTATTACAAGTTATAAATTTTATATACTAAACAAAACCAAAAACTCTTGTGCTCTAATTTTTTTTCAATTTTTTAAATTTATTTATTTTTATATCAATCACAGGTTAGGTACTTTGCATCCCAGGCGTAGCCTCCTCCCTCATTCCCTCCCACCCTACCACTCCCTCCCTCATCTCCCTCCTCCCTGCCCCCTCCAAATCCACCAACAAGGAAGGACCTCCTCCTCTTCCATCCAGCCCCAGCTCATCCTGTCTCCTCAGGGCTGGCTGTAATGTCCTCCCCTGGGATCTAGCCACTCTGTCACTCCCAGGCTTATATGGGGGAGGGTCAAAGAGTCAGCCATCAAGATCATGACTGAAACAGTCCCTGTTTCCCTCACTAGGGTCTTCAGTCCGACAACGAGCTATCATGGGCCCAATCTGTGCGGGGGTTCCAGGCCACATCCACACATGGTTCTTGATTGTAGAAACCATCTCATACAAGACCCCTGTGCCCTGCTCAGTTTGGTCTTTGTGGAGCTCTTGTTCTCCCCAAGTCTCACAAACCTCCCCCAGATCTATCATTACTTCTCGCCCTCTGCCAAAGTCTTGATCACAAGTCTTAATATCTGTTCTGATACATCGCTACATTGACCACCCCAGAGGTACTCCTTGGCATGCTCCTGTCCTGTTGCTTGATTTGTCCTCTGCTCAATGTCCATCCCATTTGTTCATCCAAACAAGCATTGATCATACCAACCTGGGTCCTCCTTCCTGTATATCCTCTCTAGGTTTGTAGATTTCAGCTTGACCTTCCTATTCTATAGGTCTATATAAATGAGTATATACCATATGTTTCCTTCTGCTTTTGGGATACCTTGCTCAGGAGGTATCTCACCAGGTCCCACCATTTGCCTGCAAATTTCAAGATTTCCCCCTTTTTAATTGGTAAGTATTATTCCACTGTGTAAGATTACCACAATTTCTGTATGCATTCCTCAACTGAGGGACATCTGGGTTGTTTCCAGGTTCTGGCTATTATCAATAAAGCAACCATGAACTTAGTTGAGCAAATGTCCTTTTTGTGTACTTGAGCATCTTTTGGATATATGCCTAAGAGTGGTATAGCTGGGTCTTGAGGAATCACTATTCATAATTGTCTAAGAAAGTGCCAAATTGATTTCCAGAGTGGTTGTAC
Source organism: Pachyuromys duprasi (assembly GCA_028658305.1). Lineage (NCBI taxonomy): Eukaryota > Metazoa > Chordata > Mammalia > Rodentia > Muridae > Pachyuromys > Pachyuromys duprasi. Next base: position 17,429 of record JAQQSO010000032.1, on the reverse strand, counting down.
AAGTATGCCTTCCCACCAGCAATGTAGGAGGGTTCCTCTCTCTCCACAACCTCTCCAGCATGCGTTGTCCCTAGAGTTTTTGATCTTAGCTATTCTGGAGGACGTAAGGTGAAATCTCAGAGTCGTTTTGATTTGCATCTCCCTGATGGCTAAGGACGTTGAGCATTTCTTTAAGTGTTTTCCTGCCATTCTATAATCCTCTACAGTCAGTTCTCTTTTTAGCTCCATACTCCATTTTTTAATTAGATTATTTGGTTTCTTGCTTTTTAACTTCTTGAGTTCTTTATATGTACTGGATATTAGCCCTCTGTCAGAAGTAGGATT
>JAQQSO010000032.1:0-16605 GCA_028658305.1 Pachyuromys duprasi | reverse complement strand
TGAAAAGACAAAACCTAAGAATAATTGGAATAGATGAAAAAGAAGACTCCAGGCTCCAAGGAACGGAAAATATTTTTAAGAAAATCATAGAAGAAAATTTTCCCAACTTAAAGAAAGAAATGTCCATAAACATACAAGAAGCCTACAGAACACCAAATAGATTAGATCAGAAAAGAAATACCTCTTGTCACATCATAGTCAAAACACTAAACCTACCAAACAAAGAAAAAATATTAAAGGCAGCAAGGGAAAAGGGTCAAGTAACATACGAAGGTAGGCCGATCAGAATCACACCAGATTTCTCATCAGAAACTATGGAAGCCAGAAGGGCCTGGTCAGAAGTCATGCAGTCCTTAAGGGAACACAGATGCCAACCAAGACTACTATACCCAGCAAAGCTTTCAATCATATTGATGGAACAAACAAAATTTTCCATGACAAAACAAAATTCATGCAATACCTACAAAGTAACCCAGCCCTACCGAAGGTACTAGAAGGAAAACTTCAGTCCAACAGAAACAACTACACCAAACAAAATATAGGATAAAGATAATTTCCCAAAGACAACAACAACAAAAAAGCAATGAATCACAGTAAGACCACCAACTCCACAATAAAAGAAACTAAAAGTCATTGGTCGCTATTATCTATTAACATCAATGGACTCAACTCTCCAATAAAAAGACATAGACTAACACAATGGCTGCGGAAACAGGCTCCAACATTCTGCTGCATCTAAGAAACACAAATATGCATCAAAGATAAAAATTACCTCAGAGTAAAGGGATGGAAAACTATTTTCCAAGCAAATGTACCCAGAAAACAAGCTGGGGTAGCAATCCTAGTATCTAATAAAATAGACTTTCAACGAGAATTAATTAAGGAAGATGAGGAGGGGCACTTCCTTCTCACCAAAGGAAAATTCCAACAGGAGGACATCACAATTTTGAACATTTATGCCCCAAATACAAGACCACCTACATATGTAAATCAAACATTATTAAAACTGAAATGACACATTGATCCCAACACCCTAATAGTGGTAGACTTCAACACTCCACTCTCACCAAGGGACAGATCATCCGGTCAGAAGCAAAACAGAGAAACAAGGGCACTCACAGACACCCTATATTAAATGGACCGAATAGATTTCTACAGAACCTTTCATCCTAGATCAAAAGTGTATACATTCTTTTCAGCACCTCATGGAACTTTCTCCAAAATAAACCATATATTTGGTCACAAAGCAAGCCTCAGCAAATACAGGAAGGTTGAAATAATCCCTTGTATCCTCTCTGACTATCACAGACTAAAGCTGGATCTCAACAACAACAGAAAGAGCAAAAGGCCTGCACATACATGGAAACTGAACAACTTGCTACTCAAGGACAACTTGCTTAGGGAAGAAATTAAGAAAGGAATTAAAGACTTCCTAGAATTCAATGAAAATGAAAGCACAACATACCCAAACTTATGGGACACAATGAAGGCAGTGCTAAGAGGAAATTTCATAGCACTAAGTGCCTTCAAGAGGAAATTTGAAACATCTCATACAAGCAACTTAATGGCCCAACTGAAAGCTCTAGAGAAAATAGAAGCAGATACACCTAAGAGAACAGACAGCTGGAAATAATGAAACTCAGGGCAGAAATCAATCAATTAGAAACGAATAAAATAATTCAAAGAATCAATGGAACTAGGAGCTGGTTCTTTGAGAAAATCAACAAGATAGACAAACCCCTAGCAAAACTAACCAAAAGGCAGAGAGAAATGGTCCAAATCTGCAAAATCATAAACGAAAAGGGGAACATAACTACAGACACTGAGGAAATCCAAACAATCATTAGGTCTTACTACCAAAGCGTATATGCCACAAAATTTGAAAATCTCAATGAAATGGAAAATTTTCTCATGAGATTCCACCTACCTAAATTAAGCCAAGATCAGATAGGAAGACTGAATAGACCTATATCCCCCAAGGAAATAGAAGAAGTCATCAAAAACATCCCTATGGAAAAAAGCCCTGGGCAAGATGGTTTTAGTGCAGAATTCTACCACACCTTCAAAGAAGTCCTAACACCAATTCTCTATAAAGTGTTCCACAAAATAGAAATCGAAGGAAAATTACCAAACTCATCCCTTGATACCTAAACCACACAAAGATCCAACAAAAAAAAGAACTTCTGACCTTTCTCTCTTATGAACATAGACGCAAAACTACTCAATAAAATACTTGCAAACCGAATCCAGGAGCACATAAAAGATATCATCCACCATGACCAAGTAGGCTTTATCCCAGGCATGCAAGGGTGGTATAATATACGAAAGTCCATCAATGTGATCCACCATATAAACAAACTGAAGGAGAAAAACCACACGATCCTCTCCCTAGATGCTGAAAAACCATTTTACAAAATCCAACATCCATTCATGTTTGAAGTCTTGGAGAGACTGGGAATACAAGGCACATACCTAAACATAGTGAAGGCAATATACAGCAAGCCTATTGCTAACATCAAAATCAATGGAGAGAAAATAAAATCAATCCCACTAAAATCAGGGACTAGGCAAGGCTGCCCATTGTCTCCATATCTCTTCAACATAGTACTTGAAGTCCTAGCTAGAACAATAAGAAAACTGAAGGAGATCAAGGGGATACAAATTGGAAAGGAAGAAGTCAAAATATAACTATTTGCAGACGATATGATAATATACATTAGTTACCCAAAAACATCAACCAGAGAACTCCTTCAACTGATAAACAACTTCAGTAAAGTGGCTGGATATAAAATCAACTCAAAAAAATCAGAAGCCCTCCTGTACACCAAAGACAAAAGGGCCAAAAAGGAAATTGGGGAAACAACACCCTTCACAATAGCCACTAATAACATAAAGTACCTTGGGGTGATTCTAACCAAGCAAGTGAAAGACCTAAATGAAAAATTTTCAAATCTCTGAAGAAAGAAATTGAAGAAGATATTAGAAAGTGGAAAGACATCCCATGCTCATGGATTGGTAGGATTAACATAGTGAAAATGACCATATTGCCAAAAGCAATCTACAGATTCAATGCAATCCACATCAAAATACCTTCACAATTCTTCACAGACCTTGAAAGAAAAATACTGAACTTCATATGGAGAAACAAACAAACAAACAAAAAACAGAATCTCCAAAACAATCCTCTACAACAACAGATAATCTGGAGGTATCTCCATCCCTGACCTCAAGCTGTACTACAGAGCAATAGTAATTAAAACTGCATGGTATGGGCATAGAATCAGAATAGTGGATCAATGGAACCAAATAGAAGACCCAGAAATGCATCCATACACCTATGGAAACTTGATTTTTGACAAAGAATGCAAAACCTTTCTATGGAAAAAAAGACAGCATCTTCAGCAAATGGTGCTGGTCCAACTGGATATCTGTATGTAGAAAAATGAAAATAGATCCATATTTATCACCTTGCACAAAGCTAAAGTCCAAGTGGATCAAAGACCTCAACATAAAACCAGACACACTAAACCGGTTAGAAGAAAAAGTGGAAAAGACCCTAGAACTCATTGGCACTGGAGACTACTTCCTGAATAGAATACCAACAGCACAGGCTCTAAGATCAACCATCAATAAGTGGGACCTCATGAAGCTGAAAAGCTTCTGTAAAGCAAAGGACACTGTCTTCCAGACGAAATGACAGCCATCAGATTGGGAAAGGATCATTACCAATCCCACTTCTGACAGAGGTCTAATATCTAGTATATATAAAGAATTCAAGAAGTTAAAAAGCAAGAAACCAAGTAATCCAATTAAAAAATGGGGTATGGAACTAAAAAGAGAGCTGACTGTAGAGGATTATAGAATGGCAGAAAAACACTTAAAGAAATGCTCAATGTCCTTAGCCATCAGGGAAATGCAAATCAAAACGACTCTGAGATTTCACCTTATACCCACCAGAATAGCTAAGATCAAAAACTCTAGTAACAATGCATGCTGGAGAGGTTGTGGAGAAAGAGGAACCCTCCTCCGTTGCTGGTGGGAATGCAAACTTGTACAAACACCCTGGAAATCAATTTGGCGCTTTCTTAGACAATTAGGCATAGTGATTCCTCAAGACCCAGCTACACCACTCTTAGGCATATATCCAAAGATGCTCAAGTACACAAAAAGGTCATTTGCTCAACTATGTTCATGGCTGCTTTATTTGTAATAGCCAGAACCTGGAAACAATCCAGATGTCCCTCAGTTGAGGAATTGATACAGAAATTGTGGTACTTTTACACAATGGAATACTACGCAGCAATTAAAAAGGAGGTAATCATGAAATTCGCAGGCAAATGGTGGGACCTAGAAACGATTATCCTGAGTGAGGTATCCCAAAAGCAGAAAGAAACATATGGTATATACTCACTTATATAGACCTATTAGATAGGAAGATCAAGCTGAAATCTATACACCTAGAGAGGATATACAGGAAGGAGAACCCAGGTTGGTATGATCAATGCTCATTTGGACGAACAAATGGGATGGACATTGAGTGGAGGAGAAAACAAGCAACTGGACAGGAGCATGTCAAGTTGGACCTCTGGGGGTGTCAATGTAGCGATGTATCAGAGCAGATATTAAGACTTTAGATCAAGCCTTTGTCAGAGGGGGAGAAGTGATGATACCAATGGGGGAGGTTGGTGAGACTTGGGGAGAACAAGAGCTCCACAAAGACCAAACTGAGCAGGGCACAGGGGTCTTGTATGAGATGGTTTCTACAATCAAGGACCATGTGTCATGTGGCCTGGAACCCCTGCTCAGATGGGTCCCATGATAGTTCGGTGTAGGACTGAAGACCCTAGTGAGGGAAACAGGGACTGTTTCAGTTATGAACTCGATGGCTGACTCTATGTCCCTCCCCCATACATGCCGGAGAATGACAGACTGGCTAGATCGCAGGGGAGGACATTGCAGCCAGCCCTGAGGAGACAGGATGAGCTGGGGTTGGGTGGAAGGGGAGAAGGTCCTCCCCTTTTGGTGGACTTGGAGGGGGCTGGGAGGAGGGAGATGAGGGAGGGAGAGCGGGTGGGAGGGATTGAAGGAGGGGGCCTATGCCTGGGATGCAAAGTACCTAACCTGTGATTGATATAAAAATAAATAAATTTATTAAAAAAAGAATTCAACCATCAAAATCGAGAATTTAGCCACTCCGGAGAATTCTTCACACATCATAAGAGATACTTCAACCATCACAGGAGAAACTTCTTCCTTTGCAAGTACAGCTTCAACCATAGCAGGTGAAATTTCAGCCATCTCAATGAAATCTTCAACCATCTCAAGTGACATTTCAAACCTAGATGTTAAAAATTCAACCTTTGAAGGCAAATCTTCAACTATCTCAGGTGAATTTTCAAACATCGTAGGTGAACCTTCAGACATCACAGAGGAAACTGTATCCATCACAGGTGAAATACAAACCTCGCAGTAAAAACTTCAAACATCACATGTGAAAATTCAGCACTTGCAGGTAAAATTTCAGCCATCTCAAGGAAATCCTCAAACATTGCATGTGACATTTCAAACATAGAAGTTGAAATTTCAACCTTGGCAGGCGAAACTTCCACTATCTCAGGTGAAATTTCAAACATTGCAGGTCATCCTTCAGCCATCACAGAGGAAACTTTATCTATCACAGGTGAAATTTCAAACTTCGAAGGAAAAACTTCAACCACCAAAAGTGAAACTTCAACCATCGCAGGTAAAGCTTCGATATTTGCAAGGACACTATCAAAAATGACAGGTGAAACTTCAACCTTTCAAGCAAATTTTCAAACATTTCATAGGCAAAAATTCAGACATTGCACAGGAAAGTTCAGTCTTTGCTTGCAAAATGTCTACTATCTCAGGTGAAACTTCAAATATCACAGACGAAACATCAACCATCACAGGTGAAAATTCAACCATCACAGGTGAAATTTCAAATGTCGCAGGAAAATCTTAAACCACCACAGGTGAAAATTCAACCATGGCAGTTGAAATTTCGATATTTTAATATAAAATATCAATCACGTCAAGTGAAACTTCAACCATCACTGATGAAATTTCAATATGTCAAGCAAATTTTCAAACATTGCAGGCAAAAATTCAGTCATTGCAAAGGAAAGTTCAGTCTTTGCTGTCAAAATTTCTATTATCTCAGGTCAAATTTCAAATATCACAGAGGAAACGTCAGCCATCACAGAGGAAAATTCAAATATCACACGTGAAATTTCAAACACCACTGGAAAAACTTCAACTATTTCAGGTGAATATTCAAACATTGCACGTAAAACTTTGATATTTGCAAGTACAACATCAACCATGACAGGTGAATCTTCAACCATCACAGGTAAAATTTCGATTTTAGAAAGTAAAACATCAACCACTACAGGCAAAAATTCAACCAAGGCACAGGAAAGTTCAGTCTTCACAGGTGAAATTTGCACTACCTCAGGTGAAACTTCAAACTTCCATGATGAAACTTCAACCATGACTGGTGAAATTTCAACATTTGCAAGCAAAATTTCCAATATCACAAGCGAAATTTCAGCCACTGCACAGGAAACTTCAAGTATCTCAGGAGAAACTTCAAACTTCAGCTGGAAAAGATTATGCATTGCAGGTGAAATATCAACCATAGCAGGTGATATTTAAGCTATCACAAGAGAGACTTCAAACTTTGCAGGAAAAACTTCAACCATCACAGGTAAAACTTCAATATTTTCAAGTAAAACATCAAAAATGACAGGTGAAACTTCAACATTTCAAGCAAATTTTCAAACATTACAGGCGAAAATTCAGCCTTTGCACAGGAAAGTTCAGTCTTTGCTGGCAAATGTTCAACTACCTCAATTGAAATTTCAAATATCACAGATGAAACTTCAGCCATCACAGAGGAAAATTCAACCATCACAGGTGAAATCTAAGCCATCACAGCTGAAACTTAAATCATCATATGCAGAACTTCACTGTACACATGCTAAAATTCAACCATCAAAGTGGAAATTAGGAACATTGAATTTGAAACAGGTCAAGTGAATCTACAATAATCGAAGGTGAAATTTTCATAATTCTCTGGCAGCTTCAACTGATGTAGGCAACAGTTCAATCATTGCAGGTGAAAAAGCTATATTTCTGAGCAAAACATTAAACATTACAGGCAACATTCAGCCATGGCACAGGAAAGTTCAGTCTTCACATGTGAAACTTGAAATATTTCAGATGAAACTTTAAACTTCCATGGTGAAACCTCAACCATGACAGGCAAAAACTCATTGTTTACAAACAAAATTTCGAATACCACAGGTTAAATATCAGCCACTGCACAGGACACTTCAAGCATCTAAGTAGATACTTCAAATGTAAGCGGGAAATGATTGAACATAGCAGGTGAAATACTAACCATTGTAGGTGATGTTTCAGCCATCTCAAGAGAGACTTCAAACTTTGCAGGAAAAACATCAACCTTTGGAGAAGAAACGTCAAACATCTCAGAAGAAATGTCAGAATTTGCAATCGAGACTTCAACCATCAAAAGTGAAATTTTAGCCATTGCACAGGAATCTTCAAAAATCACAGGAGCTACTTTAACCATCACAGACAAAATTTCTTCCTTCACAAGTACAGCTTCAACCATTGCAGTTGAAATTTCAGCCATCTCAAGGAAATCTTCAACCGTCAAAAGTGACATTTCAAACATAGATGTTGAAAATTCAACCTTTGAAAGCGAAGCTTCAACTATCTCAGGTGAATTTTCAAACGTCATAGGTGAACCTTCAGACATCACAGAGGAAACATTATCCATCACAGGTGGAATTCAAACCTCACAGGAAAAACCTTCAAACATCACAAGTGAAACTTCAATACTTGCTGGTAAAATTTCAGCCATCTCAAAGAAATCCTCAACCATTGCACGTGATATTCCAAACATAGAAGTTGAAACTTCAACCTTGGCTGGCGAAACTTCCACTATCTCAGGTGAAATTTCAAACCTTCAGACATCACAGAGGAAACTTTAACCATGACAGGTGAAATTTCAAACTTCGAAGGAAAAACTTCAACCACCACAAGTGAAACTTCAACCATCACAGGTAAAACTTCGATATTTGCAAGTACAACATCAAAAATGACAGGAGAAACATCAACATTTCCAGCAAATTTTCAAACATTACAGGCAAAAATTCAGGCATTGCACAGGAAAGTTCAGTCTTTGCTGGCAAAACTTCTACTATCTCAGGTGAAATTTCAAATGTCACAAGAAAAACTTAAACCACCACAAGTGAAACTTCAACCTTACTAGGTGAAATTTCACTATTTGAAAGGAAAATATCAACCACGTCAAGTGAAAGTTCAACTATCGCAGGTGAAATTTCAACATTTCAAGCATATTTTAAAACATTACAGGCAAAAATTCAGCCATTACACAGGAAAGTTCAGTACAGAGGGGAAATTTGTACTATCTCAGATGAAAGTTCAGGCTTCCTTTGTGAAACTACAAACGTGACAGGCAAAACCTCAAAGTTTACAGGCAAAATTTGAATACCACAGGAAAATTTCAGCCACTGCACAGAACACATCAAAGATCTCAGTAGATACTTCAATCTTCAGCGGGAAAAGATTGACCATTGTAGGTGAAATACCAAACTCCACAGGTGATATTTCAGCCATCTCTAGGAAATCGTCAAACTTTGCAAGTGACATTTCAAACATCAAAGTTGAAACTTCAACTTTTGCAGGCATAACTTCAACTATCTCAGGAGAAAATTCAAACATCACATTTCAACCTTCAGAAATTACAGAGGAAACTTCAATCATCACAGGTGAAAATTTGAACTTCACAGGAAAAACTTCAACCATGACAAGTGATTCGTCAACCATCACAGGTGAAATTTCAACCTTTCAAGCAAAATTTCAAGCATTGCATGCAAAAATTCAGCCATTCAGGTGATATTTCAGCCATTGCAAGAGAGACTTAAAACTTTGAAGGAAAAACTTCAGCCTTTGGAGGAGAAATTTCAAACATCTCAGGAGAAATGTCAGCATTTGCAAGTGAGTCTTGAACCATCAAAAGCGAAATTTTAGCCATTGCACAGGATTCTTCAAACCTCAGAAGAGCTACTTCAACCATCACAGGCAAAATTTCTTACTTCACAAGTACAGCTTAAACCATAGCAGGTGAAATTTCAGCCATCTCAAGGAAATCTTCAAACATCATGCCTGACATTTCAAACATGAATGTTGAAAATTCAACATTTGAAGGCAAAACTTCAACTAGCTCAGGCGAATTTTCAGATATTGTAGGTCAACCTTCAGACATCACAGAGGAAACTTTATTCACCACAAGTGAAATTCAAACCTCGCAGGAATACCTTCAAACATCGCAAGTGAAACTTCAACCATCACAGGTGAAACTTTGATATTTGCAAGTAAAACATCAAACATGACAGCTGAAATTTCAACCATTGCTGGTGAAACTTCAGCCATCTCAAGGAAATCCTCAACCATTGCAGGTAACATTTCAAATAAAGAAGTTGGTACTTCAGCCTTTGAAGGTGAAACTTCAAATGTCTCATGAGAAATTTCAAACATCGCAGTTCAACCTTCAGACATCACAGAGGAAACTTTAACCATCACAGGTGAAATTTCAAACTTCGCAGGAAAAACTTCAACTATCACAAATGAAACTTCAACCATCACAGGTAATACTTTGATAAGCTCAAGTAAAACATTAAAAATGAGAGCTTAAACTTCAACCACCGAGCGTGAAACTTCAACATTTCAAGCAAACTTTCAAACATTACAGGTGACAGTTCAGCCATTGCACATGAAAGTTCAGTGTTTCCTGTGGAAACTTCAACTATCTCAGGTGAAATTGCAAACATCACCGAAGAAACTTCAGCCTTCACAGAGGAAAATTGAACCATCACAAGTGAAATTTCAAATGTCACAGGAAAAACGTAAAACACCACAGGTGAAACTTCAACCATAAATAGGGGGCATTTCATTGTTCTCAGTCTAAAATTCAAACAGCAAGGCAGAAATTATGAACGTCTAAGTTCAACCATGCCAAGTGAACCTAAAAAATCACAGGTAAAATTTTATTTATTCCCTGGCAGCTTTAACTGTCATAGGCGACAGTTCAATCTTTGCAGGTGAAAAAGCGATGTTCTGAAGCAAAACATCAACCATGACAGGTGACACTTCAGCCCTGGCTGGTGGAACTTCATGCATCTCAAGGAAATCCTCAACCATTGCAGGTGACATTTCAAACATAGAAGTTGAAATTTCAACCTTTGCAGATGAAATTTCTACTATTTCAGGTGAAATTTCAAACATCGCAGGTAAACCTTCATACATCACAGAGGAAACTCTAACGATGACAGGTGAAATTTCAAACTTCGCAGGAAAAAACTTCAACCATCACAACTGAAACTTCAACCATCGCAGGTGAAACTCCACACTCACAAGTAGAGCTGCAATGATCTCAGGAGAAATTTCAGCCATCTCAAGAAATTGCCAGACATTGCAGGCGACATTTCAAACATAGAAGTTTAAACTTCAAACTTTGCAGGCACAATTTCAACTATCTCAAGTGAAATTTCAAACATCGCAGGTAAAACTTTGATATTTGCAAGTAAAATATCAAAAATGACAATTGAAATTTCAACATGTCAAGCAACTTTTCAAACATTACAGGTGAAAATTCAGCCATTGCACAGGAAAGTTCAATCTTTGCTGGTGAAACTTCAACTATATCAGGTGAAATTTCAAACATCACAGACAACATTTCAGCCATCACAGAGGAAAATTCAACCATCAAAGCTAAAATTTCAACTGTCTCAGGAAAAATATAAACCATCACAATGAAATTTCAACCATGGCATATGAAATCTGAGCCATCACAAATGAAACTTCAACCATCATAACTGGCACTTCACTGTTCACAGGCTAAAATTCTAACATCAAAGGGGAAAATACAAACATGGAATTCAACCATGCCAAGTGAACGTACAATAGTTGAAGATGAAATTATAGTTATTGCCTGGCAGCAACAATTTTCACAGGCGACAGTTCAATATTTGCAGGTGAAAAATCGATATTTCCACGCAAAACATCAACAATTCCAGGCAAAAATTCACAAATGGCACAGGAAAGTTCAATCTTTGCAGACGAAACTTCAACTATCACAGGTGAAATTTCAAATGTTGCAGGAAAAAAGTAAATCACTCAGGTGAAACTTCACCAATCACAGGTGAAACTTGAGCCATCACAGCTGAAACTTCAAACATTATAGGCGGTACTTCACAGTTCGTGGGCTAAAATTCAAACATCAAAGGGGAAATTATGAACATCGAAGTTCAAACTTCAACCATGCCAAGTGATCCTTCAATAATTGCAAGTGAAATTTTATTAATTCCCTTGCAAGCTTCACCCATCATAGGCAATAGCTCAATCTTTGCAGGATAAAAAAACGATATTTCTAAGCAAAACATCAACCAATCAACCATCAGAGGCGAAAATTTAGCCATGGCACAGGAAAGTTCAGTCTTCACAAGCGAAATTTGAACTATCTCAGATGAGACTTCCAACTTCCAGGATGAAACTTCAATCATGACTGGCAAAACTTCAACTGTTGCAAGCAAAATTTCCAATGTCACAGCAAAATATCAGACACTGCACAGGAAACTACAAGCATCTCAGGACAAACTTCAACCTTGAGCTGAAATGATTTAGCATTCAGGTGAAACATCAGCCTTGCAGGAGATATTTCAGCCAAAGCAAGAGAGACTTCAATCGTTGAAGGAAAAATTTCAACCTTTGGAGGAGGAACTTCAACCATCTCAGGACAAATGTCAGCATTCTCAAGCAAGACATCAACCATCAAAAGCAAAATTTAGCCATCCCACAGGATTCTTCAAACATCAGATGAGCTACTTCAATCATCACAGGCAAAATTTCTTCCTTCACAAGTACAGCTTCAAACATCCCAGGTGAAATTTCAGCCATCTCAAGAAATCGCCAGCCATCACAAGTGACATTTCAAATATAGAAGTTGAAACTTCAACATTTGCAGGTGAAATTTCAAATATCGCAGGCGAACCTTCAGACATCACAGAAGAAACTTTAACCATAACAGGTGAAATTCAAACTTCGCAGGAAAAACTTCAACCATCACAAGTGAAACTTTAACCATTGCAGGTTAAAGTCGGTATTTGCAACTAAAACATCAACCATGACAGGTGAAACTTCAAACATCGCTGGAGAAACTTAAGCCATCTCAAGGAAACCCTCAACCATCACACATGACATTTCAAACACAGAAGCTGAAACTTCAACCTTTGCAGGCGAAATTCAACTATCTCAGGTGAAATTTCATGCATTGCAGGTCACCCTTCAGACATCACAGAGGAAACTTTAACCATGACAGGTGAAATTCAAACTTCGCAGGAAAAACTTCAAACACCACAAGTGAAATTTCAAACATAGCAGGTAAAACTTTGATATTTCCAAGTAAAACATCAAAAATTACAGGTGAAACTTCAACATTTTAAACAAATTTTCAAATATTACAGGCAAAAATACAGCTGGCCAGTGCACAGAAAGTTCAGTCTGTGCTGGAGAAACTTCTACTATATCAGGTGAAATTTCAAACATCACAGATGAAACTTCAGTCATCACAAAGGAAAATTCAACCATCACAGATGAAATCTCAAAAGTCACAAGAAAAACCTAAACTATCACAGGTGAAACTTCAACCATGGCAGGTGAAATCGGAGCCATCACATCTGAAACTTCAACCATAAAAAGTGGCACTTCACTGTTCACAGGATAAAATTCAAATATCAAAGTTAAAATTTCCATATTTTAGTATCACAATGCTCCTAGGATTACATCACAATTGCATTAGGACATCACAACGGTATTAGGATATCACGTGACATCATAATGAATTACTGTGACCTCACAATGGTATTGTGGCATCACTGTGCTTCTATTATGCCATCACAATGTATTGTGACATCCCAATGCTACTAATGTGAAATCACAAGACAATTATGACACCGCAATGGTACTGCTGTGACATCACAATCATATTTTAATATCACAATGGCTCTATTCTGATATCTTAAAGATCCTATTATGACATCCCAATGGTATTTGGACATTACATTGCTACTATTGTGACATCACGATGAATTACTATGAACTCACAATGGTTTTGTGGCATCATTATGGTTCTAATATGATATCAAAATGCTACTGTGACACTACAGTGGTAAAAATATGAAATCTCAATGCAATTATGACAGTGTTATGGTACTGCTGTCACACCACAACGTGATTATGCCATCCCAATGGTATTGTGACATCACAATTTAATTATGACCTTACAAATGTACTACAGGGACATCACAATACTATTATGACTTCACAATGGTATTGTGACAATGGTACTACTGTAACATCACAATGCAATTATGACAACAAAATGGAATTATGAGCTTACAGTGGTACTGTTGTTACATCCCAATGGTAAAATTTTGAAAGCACATTTGTTTCTTAACATCACAATGGCTTTATTATGACATCACAATTGCATTAAAACATCATAATGGTAATATGACATAACAACGGTAATAATGTGGCATCATAATGGTACTATTTTGATATAACAATGGTACTATTATGATATCACTATGTTACGAGGATATCACAATGCTACTATTGTTACATCAAAATGAATTACTGTGACCTCAAAATGGAATTGTGACATCACAATGGTACTAATGTGAAACCACAATCGTATTTTCATATCACAGTGGTTCTATTCTGATATCAAAATGGTATTGTGATAACACAATTTTAGTAATGAAACAAAACAATGCAATTTTGACATCACAATGCTATTGTGAACTCACAATAGAATTATGATATCACAAAGGTATTATTGTGACATCCCAATGGTACTATTGTGACATCACAATCATATTTCAACATCACAATTATTCTGTTGTGAAATCACAATGTTTTTATGACATCACAAAGGTAATGTGAAATCAAAATGGTACTAATGTGATATCACAATTCAATTATGACATAACTATGTAATTGTGACTTCACAATGGCATGATGAATGCACAAAGGTACTATTGTGATATCACAATGGTGCTACTATGACATCACAATGCAATTACGACATCCCATTTGTGCTATTTTGACACCATAATGATATTATGACATCCCAATGGTATTGTGATAACAGAATGGAATTATGACATTACAATTGAATTTTGTGATATTTCAAGGTACTATTGTGGCATCCCAGTGGATCTATTATGACATCACAATTGTATTAGGACACCACATCGGTAATATGACATAACAGTGGTTTTATTATGACATCACAATTGTATTAGGATATGACAATGCTATTATTGTGACATCATAATGCGTTACTTTGACCTCACAGTGGCATTGTGACATCACTATGGTTCTATTATGATATCACAATGGTATTGTAGCATCAATATACTGCTAATGTGACCTCATAATGCAATTATGATATAAGAATGATTTTCTAACCTCACAATGGAATTATGAAATCCCATAGTACTATGGTGAGCTCACAATGGTAGTATTGTGATATCACAATGGTCCTACTGTGATATCACAATGCAATATGACATCATTATAGTACTATTGTGGCATCATAATGCTATTATGAACTAACAATGGTACTACTGTGATATCACAATGCAATTATGACAACACAATGGAATTATGAGCTTACACTGGTACTGTTGTAACATCACAATTTTACTATTGTGATATCACATTCGTTTTTAACATCACAATGTTTTTATTATGACTTCACAATTATATTATGACATTACAATGATATTAAGACATAACAATAGTACTACTGTGACATCATAATGGTACTATTTTGAAATAACAATGGTACTATTAGGATATCACAATGGTATTAGGACATCACAATATTACTCTTATGACATCACAATGAATTACTGTGATCTCAAATGGTATTGTGGCATCGCATTTGTACTATTGTTACTTCACAATTATATTATGAAATCACAATTATTGTGATATCACTGTGGTACTATTGTGTCATCAGTTGGAATTATGGCATCACATCGGTATTATTGAGAAATTACAATGGTGCAATATTGACATCACAATTGTATTATGACCTCACAATGGTATTGTGACATCACTATGGTATTATAACTTCACAATGGAACAACCATGACATCACAATGCAATTATGACATCACAATGGTATTGTGAAATCACAACATAATTATAACATATGTTATTAGGGGAGCGAGAGACATTTTCTTCTTCCAGGACAAGCTTACCTGAGAATCTCTTTAAAGGCCTCAAGCGCCCTTGAATATTTTCATAAACCTATCCTTCCACCACATGTATTAGCAAAAACATGGCCATGGCCTTTTGTCAGTATCACAGTCCACTTTCCATGCTCCTACTCTAGCAGTCAATGTGGCAAAAGATCACTCCAGAGGATTAAACCATCATGGTAGGTGGCATGGTATCAAGCAGGCACAGGTGACCGTGGAGCAGTTAGCTGAGGGCTTACATTTAATCGATAATTAAGAAACACAGAGAGGTAACTGGAAATAGCATTAGCTTTTTAAACCAGGAATCCCACCTCCAAATCCCTGCCCCCAGCCACGGAAACACATAACCTTTTTTTTTTTTAATTTTTGTTATCAATCACAGGTTAGGTACTTTGCATCCCATGCGCAGCCCACCCACTCCCTTCCACCCTCCCCAACCCTCCCTCATCTCCTCCCCGCCCATTCCAAGTCCACCAATGGGGGAGGACCTCCTCCCCTTCCATCCAACCCCAGCTCATCCTGTCTCCTCAGGGCTGGCTGCAATGTCCTCCACTGGGATCCAGCCAGTGTGTCACTCCCCGGCTTGGATGGGGGAGGGTCAAAGAGTCAGCCAACAAGTTCAAGACTGAAACAGTCCCTGCTTCCCTCACTAGGCCCTCCAGTCCTACACCAAGCTATCCTGCGTCCAATCTGCACAGGGGTTCCAGGACACATCCACTCGTAGTCCTCGGTTGTAGAAACCGTCTCATACAAGACTCCTGTGCCCTGCTCAGTTTAGTCATTGTGGAGCTCTTGTTCTCTCCAAGTTTCACCAACCTCCTCCATTTCTATCATCACTACTTGCCCTTTACCAAAGGCTTGATCACGAGTCTTAATATCTGCTCTGGTACATCTTTACATTGACACCCCCTAGAGGTCCTCCTTGGCATACTCCTGTCCTGTTGCTTGTTTTCTCCTCCACTCAATGGCCATCCCATTTGTTCATCCAAACCAGCATTGATAATATCCACCTGGGTCCTCCTTCCTGTATATCCTCCCTCGGAGTATAGATTTCAGCATGACCTGCCTATCCTATAGGTCTATATAAGTGAGTATAGACCATATGTTTCTTTCTGCTTTTGAGAAACCTCACTTAGGATGATCGTTTCCCGGTCCCACCATTTGCCTGCGAATTTCATGATTTCCTCCTTTTTAATTG
>JAQQSO010000031.1:31885-63464 GCA_028658305.1 Pachyuromys duprasi | reverse complement strand
AGCGTCCCTACGAAAAAAAGTCCTGGGCCAGATCGTTTTAGTGCAGAATTCTATCAGACCTTCAAAGAAGTCCTAACACCAATTCTCTATAAAGTGTTCCACAAAATAGAAATAGAAGGAAAATTACCGAACTCTTTCTATGAAGCCACAGTCACCTTGATACCTAAACCACACAAAGATCCAACAAAAAAAGAGAACTTCAGTCCTATCTCTCTTATGAACAGTGATACAAAAATACTCAATAAAATACTTGCAAACTGAATCCAAGAGCACATAAAAGATGTCATCCACCATAACCAAGTAGGCTTCATCCCAGGCATGCAAGGGTGGTTCAATATATGCAAATCCATCAACGTGATCCACCACATAAACAAACTGAAGGAGAAAAACCACATGATCATCTCCCTAGATGCCGAAAAAGCATTTGACAATATCCAACACCCATTCATGTTTAAAGTCTTGGAGAGACTAGGGATACAAGGCACATAAGTAAAGATAGTAAAGGCAATATACAGCAAGCCTATAGCTAACATCAGACTCAATGGAGAGAAGCTAAAATCAATCCCAATGAAATCAGGGACTAGGCAAGGCTGCCCATTGACTCCATATCTCTTCAAAATAGTACTTAAAGTTCTAGCTAGAGCAATAAGACAACTAAAGGAGATCAAGTTGATACAAATTGGAAAGGAAGAAGTCAAAGTATCACTATTTGCAGATGATATGATAATATACATGAGTGACCCCAAAAATTCAACCAGAGAACTCCTTCAACTGATAAACACCTTCAGTAAAGTGGCTGGATACAAAATCAACTCAAAAAAAAAATCAAAAGCCCTCCTGTACACCAAAGACAAAAGAGCTGAAATGGAAATTAGGGAAACAACAACCCTCACAATAGCCACTAATAACATAAAGTACCTTGAGGTTACTCTAACCAAGCAAGTAAAAGACCTATATGAAAAAAATTTTCAAATCTCTGAAGAAAGAAATTGAAGAAGATCTTAGAAGGTGGAAAGACCTCCCGTGTTCATGGACTTGTAGGATTAACATAATGAAAATGACCGTATTGCCAAAAGCAATCTACAGGTTCAGTGCAATTCCCATCAAAATACCTTCACAATACGTCATAGACCTTGAAAGAAAAATACTCAACTTCATATGGAGAAACAAAAAACCCAGAATCTCCAACACAATCCTCTACAACAACAGATCATCTTCATGTATCTCCATCCCAGACCTCAAGCTGTACTACAGAGCAATAGTAATAAAAACTGCATGGTATTGGCATAGAAACAGAATAGTGGATCAATGGAACCGAATAGAAGACCCAGAAATGAACCCACACACCTATGGAAACTTGATTTTAACAAAGAAGCCAAAACCATTCAATGGAAAAAAGACAGCATCTTCAACAAATGGTGCTGGTCCAACTGCATATCTGTATGCAGAAAAATAAAAATAGATGCATATTTATCACCTTGCACAAAGCTAAAGTCCAAGTGGATCAAAGACCTCAACATAAAACCAGACACAATAAACCGTCTAGAAGAAAAATTGGTAAAGACCCTAGAACTCATTGGCACAGGAGACTACTACCTGAATAGAACACCAACAGCACAGGCTCTGAGATCAACAATCAATACATGGGATCTCATGAAGCTGAAAGTTTCTGTAAAGAAAAGGACACTGTCATTCGAACGAATCGACAGCCTACACATTGGGAAAGAATAATTACCAATCCTACTTCTGACAGAGGGCTAATATCCAGTAAATATAAAGAACTCAAGAATTTAAAAAGCAAGAAACCAAGTGATCCAATTAAAAAATGGGGTAAGGAGCTAAAAATAGAACTCACTGTAGAGGATTATAGAATGGAAGAAAAACACTTAAAGAAATGCTCAACGTCCTTAGCCATCAGGGAGATGCAATTCAAAACGACTCTGAGATTTCACTTTAAACCCTCCAGAATAGCTAAGATGAAAAACTCTAGTGACAATGCATGCTGGAGAGGTATGTTGAAAGAGGAACCCTCCTCCATTGCTGGTGGGAATGCAAACTTGTACAACCACTCTGGAAATCAATTTGGCGCTTTCTTTGACAATTAGGAATAGTGATTCCTCAAGCCCCAGCTATACCACTCTTAGGCATATATCCAAAAGATGCTCAAGTACACAACAAGGACATTTGCTCAACTATGTTCGTGGCTGCCTTATTTGTAATAGCCAGAACCTGGAAACAACCCAGATGTCCCTCAGTTGAGGAATGGATACAGAAATTGTGGTACTTTTACACAATGGAATACTACTCAGCAATTAAAAAGGAGGAAATCATGAAATTTGCAGGCAAATGGAGGGACCTGGAATTGATCATCCTGAGTGAGGTATCCCAAAAGCAGAAAGAAACATATGGTATATACTCACTTATATAGACCTATAGGATAGGAAGGTCAATCTGAAATTTACACTCCTATGGAGGATATACAGGAAGGAGGACCCAGGTTGGTATGATCAATGCTTGTTTGCATGAACAAATGGGATGGATTTTGAGTGGAGGATAAAACAAGCAACAGGACAGGAGCATGCCAAGGAGGACCTCTGGGGGGGGGGCTGTCAATGTAGCGATGTATCAGAGCAGATATTAAGACTCACGATCAAGCCTTTGGGAGATGGCAAGAGGTAATGATAGATCTGGGGGAGGTTGGTGAGACTTGGGGAGAACAAGAGCTCCACAAAGACCTAATTGAGCAGGGCACAGGGGTCTTGTATGAGACGGTTTCTACAATCAAGGACCATGTGTTGATGTGGCCTGGAACCCCCGATCAGATGGGGCCCATGATAGCTAGGTGTCGGACTGAAGACCCTAGTGAGGGAAACAGGGACAGTTTCAGTCATGAATTTCATGGCTGACTCTTTGACCCTCTCCCATACAAGCCGGGGAGTGACAGACTGGCTAGATCCCAGAGGAGGACATTGCAGCCAGCCCTGAGGAGACAGGATGAGCTGGGGTGGATGGAAGGGGAGGAGGTCCTCCCCTGTTGGTGGGCTTGGAGGGGGCGGGGAGGAGGGAGATAAGGGAGGGAGTGGGAGGGTGGGAGGGAATGAGGGATGGGGCTATGGTTGGGTTGCAAAGTACCTAACCTGTGATTAATATAAAAATAAATAAATTAAAAAAATAAATAAAGAAAGAAATCTTAAACTGTAACAGTAAACCCCAATAAAGGCATTCTTCTCTAAGTTAGTATTGCATCATGTTTTTACATCATAAAAGAATTAATATTGACTCTCCAAAAATGACATGTGTTAGGAAAGCTTTATCCTGGCTAACAATCACCAAGAATGTGGGTCTACCTGCAGTGCTTTCCCCACTTAGAACGCAAAAAAGTGATTCCTAGATATTTGTACAGTGGATTTGTGTAAAGCTAGATAGAATATTCCATAGTTTGGAATATAGAATTCTGGTCAATTCAGTACCCTGAAATCCCAGAGACTGTCTGCAATGTTTGGGGTTTTCTTTCCCAAATAAACTATCACAAAGTTTGGAATATGCTATAATCTAAGTAAAAGTTTCAACCTCTCTGTAAAAGGAGTTCTTAAGGTTTATATTATACATACATACATATATACACACATATATACGTACATATATATATACATACATATGTATATATGTACATATATATACATATATGTGTGTGTGTTTGTGTATGTGTGTGTGTACCAGGCAGTGTTGGCACATGCCTTTAAACTACGCATTTGTGAGGGAGAAGAAAACAGATCTCTGAGTCAGAGGCCAGACTCCTCTACAGAGTAAGTTCCAGGACAGCCAAGGCTACAAAGAGAAATCTTGTTCTTTAAAACCAAGATATAAAGATAGATAGATAGGTAGATGACAGGTAGATAGATAGATAGATAGATAGATAGATAGATAGATAGATAGATAGATAGATAGATAGATAGATTTATTTTTATCAACTTTTGAAAATTTGAAACAGAGGCAAAATTTTAAAAAATTGTTCTGTAGTGGGAACCACAGAGCTAAGAAACTCTTCCCAGGCTCTGATGTCTTCTCCTTGCTTGCTATGGATATGGTACAAGTATTATCCCCAAAGAACCACGTTTTGGAAGTCTGGTCTCAATGTGGTGGTTTTACAGAGAGGGGGTATATTTCAGAGATGGGAGTCTTGTAAAAGGTCAATATGTCACTGGGTTCATGCACTTTGGAGGGATTAAAGAAATTATCATGTAATCCTGGTTCATGCCATTGAGAGTGGTCTCTAGTCCAAAGAGAAAAACTGGGGTTCTATATGTGTTCCTGCTATACTGTCTACCATTTTAAGGTATAGCCAGAAAGTTACCCCAGAAAACTACCCAAAAATTGAACAGAAAAGCCAAGACCATGCACTTGTACTTTCAGGACCATGAGCTAAGTAACCGTGTGTTCTTTAAATTTTCACAGACTCCTGGATTCCCTTAAAGAAAAATGAAGCGATACATCCCATGTATAAATGACTTTGTCATCTGACCTGGGCACTGACACATACATTTTGGACCTGTATGTGCATGTATGCCTCGCACTTTGGGAGAACTGGTCCCTCACGTAGGTCGTGCTTGATGTGCAGACCTCATCTAAACTTTTGGCTTTGGTACACTAAATATCACTCTATGGCCCTGCACAGAATGTCCTTACCTTGCCCATCACATGCTCTCATACTTCTAACACTTTCTAGCCAAGTCATTCGAGAAGAAAGTGAAAGGATAGGAATAAAAGTCATACATTTCCTTTCAATGTTTTCATTTCTTTTCAGTAAGTACTACAATTCCCTTCTCCTCCCCCAGAGGTGACAGAGGGTTTAAAAGATTCCCTCAAAAGATTGTGTGGAGAGTGAGAGGGTAGTCTATGAATTTACCACTTATTGACTGGAGTGGAAGGAGGAAGTCTAAGATATGAAGCGAAAGGTAAGGGCATGGGTATCCCCAGTCCGTGCTTTCTTTCTTTGTACCTTGATCAGGCTTTTCCATATTTAGTGTCATAAGCCCAATTTCCTCTTCAAATGCACTAAATTTCTTCAAAGATGTACTTTATCTGTGAATCATGTTCTGAGACTCCTTCTATTGAAGTATCTTCCCTGCCCAGCCAGCTGCAGCCTCTTCATTTATAATCCAAACACCTTTGCATCCACCTTGTAGCTCCTGATTCCATATGACTTGGTATTTGTTGTGGTTTCAATAGATATGGTCCACATAGACTCCTGTGTTTAAATTCTTGGCCCAAGGGGAGTGGCACTATTAGGAGGTTTGGCCCTGTTGGAATAAGTAGGTTTGTTGGAAGAAGTGTGTCACTGTGGGGTGGGCTTTGAGGTCTCCTGTGCTCAAGCTCCAAACCAGTGTGCAGTCCAGTCTCCTCCTTGCTGCTTGTATGTCAAAATTAAGAATTCTCAGCAACTTCTCCAGCACCTTGTCTGCCTGCACACTGCCACATTTCCCACCATAATGATAATGGGATAAACATCTGAAATTGTAAGCCACCCCCAACTGAATGTTTATCTTTACAGGAGTTGCCATTCAAATGATATCTCTTCACAGCAATAAAACCCCAAATAAGACAGCACTTATCACTAAATTTATCATGTGTACAAATTTTTCCCTCTGAAATTGAAGATATGCTTCCAAGTGACATCCAACATCTGCTGAGTGACAGACACCAGCCATTCTCTTGAACAGAAAGTGAGCATACTTCCAGAAGGGTGGCCACCAGCCAGTTCATATTTTTTTGTTGTTGTTGAGCTCACTATGTTGAGGGTAAACATATGAAAAAAAAAACTTTCAGTAACTGTGCAATTGAAGTCAAACTGCTGAGAATATCAACCCTGTTCTCCACAGAACAACAGACCACAGATACATGTGTGATACATGACACCCATTACAATGGAATGTGTGCAAGCTTAGATAAATGGCTTCATTTAGATTCCTGTGTTTCTGTCGCCTGTACATCATACTAACCCTAAATTGGAGAGATTCACTGAACATGTATGTGCAATTACATTTATAAACTAAATAAAGATACCAATATGATGGTGCACATTAGCAATTCCAGGACTTCAGACGTGGAGTCATGAGTCAAAGCCATGCTGTGATTCATAGCAGGTTCAATTTTTCCCTGAGATACATTAGAGCATACGACAAAGAAGAGAAACAAAGAAACAGAGGCTGGAGAAATGGCTGGACAGTTAAAAACATGTATCACTCTTGTGGGGCACCAAAGTTCAGTTTCCACCACACATACCAGGCTGTTCATACTCTCAATAATGCCAGCTCCAGCTCTGATGCTCCCTGCTGAACTCCACAGGCACATGCTCTAACAGGTGCACATATGGGTATGCAAACATACGCACATACACATAATTAACAATAACATATGTCTTTTAAAATCAATAAATCTTAAAGAGAACCATAAAGGTATAGATGGTCTTCTGCCTCAGGATTGGAGTTTGACAAGGTCAAGCCACTTGCTGCAAGAGTAGATAAGAACCGGCTTCCTCATGTAAGCCTTTTGTTATCACAGTGATGCTATTTAAGAATGCTGCTCCTCAAAGCAGCTTTGAGGTATTCAGAGTGTGCAGCAACATATGCTTTGAGTGTTAGAGCTATTTATGATGACAAATCAGAAGTGTGTCTAATAGCAAAATCTCTCAGTAACTATATAGAGGTTGGATATTTACCCAGAGTTTTTCAGTTGTTCTTGCTCTTGCTGTTATTTATTTTGAGACAGGATCTCATGTAGCCAAGCTATGTAGTTGAAGCTGGCCTTGAACTCCTGATTCTCTTATCTCTTGAATGCTTGGATTAGAGGTTTTAGCCACCATGACACCTGAGAGACCATATAGTAACTGAGGTGGGTAAAGTATTAAATAGCTTGACCCAAATCATTAAAAACAACACATGTGGGGAATCTTGACTGTCAGACCCGTGTGTTTTCTTAGAGTCCTATGGATAGTACCTATATTTCCTCTCCTTTGTTTTCTCAATCACAACTCAGGTAGTAGCTTTGAGCTGCACACTATATTCAAGTTTTTTTTTTTCTAATTGCCCTATTCACAAACCTTCCAAACACATCCACAGTACAACAACATCACATGGTCAATCACTACCTACATTGCATCCATCACCTGCTGCCAGCATAACAGTTGTGGCTCCTCTCTGCTGAGCCCTGTTCCTTTAAGGACAGAAGCAGGGGGGAATGCATGCAGGCTGTGGGCACAAGTAAAATGTGAACAAGTGCCTGAGCTCAAGCATGTGCAGTGATGAGGAAACATACACAGTGCTCTTTCCTTCTGGCAAACAAGAGGAGACAAAAGATACTTCATACAGAGAATAAGGGAAGGGAATTTTAAAATCTGATCTTTGAAGCCATTTTTTGGGAAATTTACTCTATGGAATATAAAGGTTGTTGTTGTTTTCTAAATAGATCATCCGAGTCCCATTCTATAAAAAAAAATGGGCACAGGTGTGGAAACAGCCAGGACACTTGTCTAGTTATTTTCCCAGGGAAGAGCAAACCTCTATACTTATTTTTGTTCTCTGGGTTTGACACTTTGCTGTGCTTGATCCAGAGTTCCCTTGTTCCATTGAAGTACTTACAGGAAAGTACTTTGGTGCCATGCACAGTGCTAGCTTCTAGAGAGAATAGTTTGTGGGTATTCTGCTGCTCTATTGTTTGCTTGCCACCACCCCATGAAATCTATAAAATCCAGGGATGAGGGTAGCTCAAGATTGTAAGTAAAGCTGGAGGGCTGCGGCTGTAGCTCAGGGTGGTGGTACACTTGTTCACTTGCATGTTTGTGTGAGACCCTGGCTTCAATCCCCAGCACTGCAGAAAAAGGAATGAAAAAGAGCAGGATCCGTTAACACACATTTGGTTAAAATTTCTTTGTCTGCAAACTGAGTAAGAAATGAGTGGAACCCACTTGGACACTGAATTGCCATGAGCTACATCTGTGCAGGGGTTCTAGGTTATCTCCATGCATGGTACTTGTTCAAAGTATCAGTCTCAGGAAGGACCACTGTGCTCAGAATTTTTGGTTCTGTTCCTCTCCTTGTGGAGCTCCTGTCCTCTCCAGATCTTACAATTCCCCCACTTCTTTCATGAGATTCCCAGCATTCTGGCCAACAGTAATGGGAACAGGGACTGCCTCTGACATGAGCTGATTGGCCTGCTCTTTGATCACCTCCCCCTGAGGGGGAAGCAGCCTTATCAGGCCACAGAGGAAGACAATGAAGCCACTCCTGATGAGACCTAATAGACTACAATCAGAAGGAAGGAACAGAAATCCTCCCCTATCAGTGGACTTGGGAGTGGCATGTGTGGAGAAGGGGGCAAAAGGAGGGATTGGAAGGAGAGGAGAAAGAGCACTAAAGGGGGGATACAAAGGGAATACAGTGCAATTAATAAAAATTAAAAAGAAAAAATAAGAAATGAGTGTGTCTTTGTTTATGTGGACATGTACTTGCTACATTTGCATGTATGGATGTCAGAGGTGACTAGATTAAAAAAAAATAAATAGAAATCAGACCCAAGGACATCTGCATTAAATAAGATATGGACTGGATTTTTCTATTAGCTTTTTATTTATTTTTGTGGTGTTTGGGAATTGGCCCCAGAGCCTCAGGCATTTTAAAGCAAAATAGTTGTATACAATATGTTATCCTGAATTTGAATTCTGTCAAAATTTTTTATTTTGTAGCTCATGCAAAAAACTTTCCTAATTTTTGCCTTTTATAGGGCAATCAAACCTTGGTGTCTTGAATTCAACTCTACATTGTCTTACACTCATTAAAATATGGTGGCATCTGTGAAGAAACAGTTTATCAAACAAATTTCCAAGCTACTTCATAGCACATAAGTGTTTGACAGATTCATTGGTTGTCACCACAGATTGGTATATTTGAATGCCTAGGGAGTGGCACTATTAGGATGTGAGGCATTGTTGGCGGAAGTGTGTCACTGAGGGTGAGCTTGGGTGTCTCAGAAACTCAAGGTATGCCCAGTGTCTTTCTGTGTTTTTCTTCATGCTGTGTTTGAATTCAGATGTAGAACTCTCATCTCCTTCTCCATCACCATGTTTGCATGCATGCTCCCATGCTTCCCACCATGAGATAATGGACTAAGCCTCTGAACTGTAAACCAGCCCTAATTAAATACTCTCCTTTACAAGAGTTGCTGTGGTCATGGTGTCCCTCCACGGCAATAAAAAACCTGACTAAGACAACTTGTTAAAAAAAAAATAGCCAGATACTTAACAACCCAAACAATGCCAGTTCTTTTTCATGATTGTTCCCTATTTTAAGTGAGACATCAAAATCTATAAAGAACATGACAGTACCTATTCAGAGTCATTCAGGAAGTACTTAAGTAATTGGAATCCCTTTTAGTGTGCTGGAATGAATTCCCCAGAAATAATTCAATAATTCATACACCTTTTAAAGTGTTATGCATTCTAGCCTAGTCTTGAAACACCCCTCTCCTTGCAGCTGAGCTGAATTAATTAGGTTTCTTTTTTTTAATCAAACTTTGAATCCTACAATATAATTTTTAAAATGTTGGTTAAAAACTTAACTGAGGGAGTTTCTCTGATTAATTTATGGCCTCAGTCCCTCCATCTGTATAATGCCTATGTTAAGCAAGTACAGGAAGCATCAACACTTATGGCTGAAAATCTTACATATCTAGGACTGGGAAGATGACTCTTACTTGTTGTGTAAGTACAAGGGTTTGAGTTTAGTTCTGACTCATTCACCTGTAAACTTTGGGCTCCTACCTGGAAGGTCCCAGGCTGGGAAAGCCTCAAAGAGGGTGAGGATCAACTCTGACATCTAAACCATATGTACAGTGGCATATGTGCTACCACACACACACACACACACACACACACACACACACACATACCTCTCACACCCAAACAAAAGAACTCTGTGCATTTGAGGACACCATCACCAAATGCTTGTCAGTAGGCTCTTCTTCTGCACAGTGTTTCTGCCCTAATTAAATCAGCTGTCATACACAAGTCAGTCAAGCACATGCCTAGCATAGAAGAATCACCGTTGATATATTTAATAGCTTTAGTAAATAACATCTTGACTTGAAGGAGTATTGCCCTCACATAAATATGACAAGAAATGACAATTGAATGAAATTGAGCCTAGCATGGTGGCATCTACTTGTAATCCCTGCATTAGAAGGCTAAGACAGGAGGATTGCAAATTCAAGAGGAGCCTGGACTCCATAGCAGGACTGCATGCAAACAAGGAAAATGAATTTGAAGAGTATGATAAGAGTCTCTCTTTTCCCATTGAATGAACAGATTTGGTAAATAATGATTATAATCACATTCTTCATTTTTAAAAGCTACAAAGGGAACCAACACAAGGAGTGGTAATCTAGCTTAATGTGTTTTTTTCATGAAGAGAGTCTAATGACACACTAGACATTGGGTAGAACAACTGGAATAAAATCATAATGGATCTTCAAGATCCACCATTGTCAGATAAATACAGAGAAGATGGAG
The DNA here is from genome assembly GCA_028658305.1 of Pachyuromys duprasi. NCBI lineage: Eukaryota > Metazoa > Chordata > Mammalia > Rodentia > Muridae > Pachyuromys > Pachyuromys duprasi. Next base: position 52,903 of record JAQQSO010000031.1, on the reverse strand, counting down.
TCATGATTTGAGTGGCAACTGTTCCCCTTCAGCTTGATCTTGATTATGTGGTTCCCAGATGGAAATGCTGTTTTGGGGGACATTAAAATTTGGTATGCATGGTTCTGTGAGATAACACATCTGGTGGAGGTTTTTGCTGCCAAAACTGAGAACCTAAATTCAATCCTCAGATTTCACATGGTGGAAGGAAAGAATTGACACCTGCCAGTGGTCCTCTAACTTCCATAAACGAAGGTGTACCTACTCTCACTCCAAAAACATTTTCTACCCTTACAAACACACACACACACAAACACACACACACACACACACTGAAATAAATATGTCATTTTAAACGTTGAAAAATATAAATGTTAAAATAAGATCGGTCATGGGTTTCTAAGGGGAGTGTATCACTAAGTTGTGTCTTGGAAGTTGCCTCATTGTCTTGGCTTTTCCCTCCATCTCTCTGCTTTCTGTCAACAGAAGGTGAACAGACTCCTGAACATGTTTTTGTGGCCACTGCCTAATATCAAGGGCCCAGGACTAAGGACTGCACTTTCTCAAGCCATGAGCCAAGTATATCTTTCTTCTTGTACGTTGTTCTCTCATATATTATGATCACAAGTACTGCCAAAACTATCATGTTTACATGAGAGGTGATAAGTCAGATAACACAGATAAAGGTTTGGGTTGTACCCCAAGAGTACCATGCTTTTCTAGCTTGCTTACAGTTGGGGTCTGTGATGGTTCACTTGTTGTCAACTTGACTGACACAAGCTGGGGTCAAAACAGAACCTTAGTTGTAAAATGCCTCCATCAGATTGGCCTATGAACATGTCTGTTGGGGACACTTTCTTGATTAATGATTGATGTGGAAGGGCCCAGCCCACTGTTAGAGATGCCAACCCTAGGCAGGTGGTCATGGGGTGTATCAGAAAGAAGTTTAAGTAAGCAAGGATGCATCATTCCTCCATGGCCTCTCATCAGTTTCTGTTACTAGGTTCCTGCTTGGGTTCCTGCCCTGACTTCTCTTCACAGAAGACTGTAAGCTTTAAGAAGAAAGAAACCCTTTCCTCCCCATATTACATTTGGTCATGGTGTTTTATTACAGCAGTGGAGAGCAAACTAGAACAAGGTCACTCCCAGACAGAAAATAGAACAAAACCAAATCCAGAAAAATTCAGGGTGCTTGTGTGTATATTTGTGTTATGTGTGTGTGTATGTATATGTATGTGTATATATATGCATGGATGTGTGGCTTTAAATGTATATATGTATGTAAATATGTATATGCATGTGTGTATATGTGTAATATGTGTATGCACATTTGTATGTGAATGTAGGTGTGTAAGTGTGTTAATGATTTTTTAGGCACCATAGGAAAGAACTTAAGACCCAAAACATTAAAAATAATGAGAAAATGAAATAAGCATTTAAATATAGGCAGAAAAGCAGTATATATCAACCATATACAAATTGAAGTGACATTTGTAAGAGTTGTCAAAATTTGAAAATGATTTTTAAAGAACTTTTCCCCATAGCCTCTAGGTATACACAATGCCTGAGGACCAAGTAATTGTAGATAGAGACCTGCATCATATTTCATTTCCAAACAACATCAGGAATCCCATTCATAACTATTTCCACCACTAAATAATATTTATGTTGGAACATGCATGTATCTTGGAACATTCAATGGGATATGAGGTTGCCCCAAGGAGGTTGAGGGGAAGGCCAAATATAGTCTTAGAAAACTTTTACTTATCACTGTGTTGACCTGGAGAAACAATAAGGGATCCAGAGACAGGGCCACAACAGCCTCCTGGGAGGAGTTCTGTGGGGAGGGTGAATATCTAGAGGTAAAGTGTCCCTCACAGGATTATGTTTAAATACTTGTTCCCCAGTTGGTGTCACTATTATGGGAGGCTGTGAAAATTTTGGAGAGTAAGCCCTTGCTGGAAGAGATGAATCTTTGTGTGGGGTGCAGGTGAGGTGCATTTTCTGCTTCCTTGTCTACTAACAGGTATACAAGTAGCTACCTCATGATCCCATTACCATGGAGTTGCCACGCATTCTCAGCCATGACATATGATGAAGCAGGCTGTGTTGTGGTGAACCTGCTTTCAGCTGGAATTCCTGGGTACCTCAGATCCAGAGTGCTGAGATGTGGTGACTGCCTGCTTGTTCTCCTGACCATAAAATTCCTCAAAGTCAGTAATAGATGTGGGTGGCTCTTAGATAGCACACTTTTGTGAGTAATTTTTTCAGGATGCTTGAGACTAAGATTAGATAAAACAGGACCAAAATGGCTTATGAGCTAAGCAGGGTGGTATCAAGGATCCGTGTTTGTGGTAGGGTGATGTTCCTCCACCTGTCTCTTTCCATGGAAACCCCTCAGCCTTCCATGCTCTTCTGGACTCACTGTCCACTGCTTCTTGGAAAAACCTAGTTAAATGTCCAAAATTACTGAGGTTTTTTTGTTGTTGTTTGTTTTGTTTTGTTTTGATTTTTCATTTTTTTTTCTGTAGAAGTTCTGTGGTGTTTGACCACCACTTCTTCTGGATTGTGCAGTTTGGGAGTATAAGCAGGGAAATGCTTAATTTGGTCCTTAAAAAGACAGTTGATTAAGAAATACATAGATGTAGGAATATGTTAGGAGAAGTATAAAGGTTTTTATTGTGAATATTCTTGAATTATCCGATTAAATTTTAACAGAACTGAAACAGGGAATGGGACCTCTTGCACTCAGTTAAGGCAGAAGGATTGCCATGGGTTGGCATTCCAGCCAGAGGTACATAGCAAGTCTCTGTCTTGAAACCAAAGCTGTGCTAAAAGCTGTTGATATTTGGAAAACAGCCTGTCAGCCTTGTTACTTAAGTTGGAGGTGGGGCTGATAATCCCCCAAAGAGAATGCAGCTCCAGAAAGGGTACTGGCTGCTCTAAACCATATTTTCCCCACTGACCCTTAGCTTCTCCCCGCAGGTGTCTTGTTTTCTGTCAATGTATGAAATCTCCAAGAGAGATTAAGGAGGTTAGGCCAGGCAATACTCTTCATTTCCATTAGGATCATGTTGCCTGTGAATGTTTACTTTTGAGGGAAACCTGACCCCTGCTCTGGAGATAGATACTTTTGAGAAGCTGGGGTTGAATGAAGTCCAAGGGGGCAGCAGGTTGTTGTTCTCTGCCGATACTCCACTTGTGAGAGAGGGAAATTGAGTAGTAGTGTAACTTTTTTCGATGCCCTTCCATGGGGACATTTTTAAATGGCCTTGAGGAAAGAATTTTAGCCTTCAGGGAATAATTTTTGGGGTCCTTATTAAAGGTTTAGGTAATAAAAAATCAGTGTCTCAAAATTGTTCCAGGTCAAGCTCCCATTGCTTTTATTTCCTTTTTCTTGTTTGGAAATTAAATCATTCACAGGCTTAAATTTTTGCTGTATCTGCTGAAGTAAGTTAGACTCTTACCCTATTTTGGTTATCAAATCTCTTAGTGATATAGATGAATCAAGTTGTCAGCATTGACTGATGCACACAATTTTAGGGAGGCTCTCCTTGATCTACCCATGCTAGCTTTTGCTAGCTCATGAACATTTATGAACAGGGCATGGTGCTTGACTTAATAGTTACCTGAATACAATAACTTCATTTTTTGTGCAGGGTATTTTAATTGCTGCAACATAAAGGAAATTATGATGGTAGCAGGTCTTCTGTCTTTTTCTTTGCATAATTCATTTGTAAGCTTCAGAACTTCTTCAGCAAAAAGAATTGTGGATTAGTTTTTATTCAGAAATGATAAGAATATATCAAATAACAAATTTATAAATTCTGAATGAGTTTTACCTGCTAATGTAGTTTATTTAAATTATGCCTTCATATGAATATCTTCAGTTTAATAGTATCCCATTTTGCAAAAGGATGTATAAGAATTGTTGCTGAATATTAATATTTATTATTTTTTATCTCTTAGTTAAACAGTGGTTATTCCTAAACCATCAATACCAAACCAAATCACCTCACAGAGCCTAAGATTTATTTAATTAGCCTAGAGCACAATGCTGGGCAATGATTACTCCATTCTAAACCTCCCAACCCACATAGTTTCCTACCATTCAGATTTTACTCATTATAATTTCTTTTAGTCTCATCTTAGGCCGTGTTCATCTTTCCTTGTGGTTCCAAGTTCTCTCCTTCTGACCTCTGGTCCTACCCTTTGGCTTCTTTCCTCCCCTCTCTGCACCAAGATGTCCCACCCGAATCTACCCTTCCACATCATTGGCAGGCTGTTTTATTGACAACATAGAGAACAAATGGTGGCATGTATACACAAACTTGAGACAGGTGATGCTAAACATCACAATACCATGTCCAGATTAAAACCAGATAGTGGGGTAGAGAAATCAGTATTTGAATGAACCATGGAAAATTGTATACATTCCAAAAAGACATTATACCAACAATGAATGTTAAAAATTAAATGCAGTTTTAGATCTGAAAAAATTATGATCATTTTCTCATGTGCTTCCAATCCAGAATAACTGAAAATTTTTATCTTTAAGTTTCTCTAGTTAGGGAACCGGAGAGATGACTCAGTATTTCTTAAAGAGGATTTTTGTTTGATTCCCAACACCCACAAGGCAACATCACAATAGCCTATAATAACTGCAGTTCAAAGGGATCAAACAGTTTCTGGCCTTTAGGCAGCAAGCACACAGGTGGTATACATACATACAGAAACCCATTCATTCACACATAAATATAATTTTTTTTTAAAATCATGAAAAAATAAACCATTAATTTCCATACTTCGTGTGTACCACTTCTGATTTTTTTCTTGGAAACTTTTGCATTTTTTAGACAAGATTTATCTGTGTAGCCCTGGCTTTCTTGGAACTTAGTCTGTTGACCAGGTTGGCCTCTAACTCACAGAGGTCTGCCTGCCTCTGCCTCCCCAGTGCTGGAATTAAAGGCTAGTGTGTTCACCACCTGGCTAGATTCTGAACTCTTTATACAAACAATAATAGTGTGAAGAGATTTTTGGCTAGCTGCAGCTATTTTGCTTATTGAATTAATTGTAATGGTAAATGATTTGTTACTTCTTCAGTTACTTGAAAACATGACAACAGATCTTAAATTTCATCTAAGTGCCCTATTTTTGGAATTGTTTAAGACTTTACAGTGAAAATCTCAACTGTCCTTTGATTTTTCTCGTTTTACATGAAGGTCATGGTAGAACTACTTTAGATGCAGCATCTGTTCAAGTCGTGCATCCGATACTAGCAGCCTGTGGCATTTATTATTTTGAAGTAGAAATTATCAGTAAGGGAAGATATGGCTATGTGTAAATTTTGGTTGCCATAACCATATTCTTTTCCATGATAAGTATATTTGAAATTATTCATTAATATGTATGATATAATTTGAAAGTTGTAATCTTGAACATCTTGGTTTAAGAAAAATATTAAATATTACATATTAAATATTACAGGATAACAGATTGGCTCTCTTAAATCATGGTCATAATAGTCTTTCTGGCAGGGGCATTTTTAACACTGGGAGTTGAGGTTTAAGCAATAGAGTGGCTCTATTTTTTCTGAACTTTTCTGAGAAGTTGTATGTTCTAAAACTTGCTTAGCCACAGCCAGTACGTGGCTAGTAAGCCTCTGAAGGGCTTGGGGTTCAGGATCTGAGGTATTACTTCGAAGGTGGATTGCATCTCAGTTCTTCAGTCAGAGCTTCCTAGGAGATTAGTATGTGGTATGGAAGCTTGAGAGTGAAAACTCTGGTTGATTGTGGAACTAAATTCGGTTTATTGCTTAGTCTTAGAATTGATGTACTATGACATGTATGTGAATCAGAATCACGTATGGGACTACTAAAATATATTTTGGACCTTAACCAAAATATTTTCAATCAGAATTTTCTATAGTAAACCTTTTGTAATGGTGTATGCATCTTGAAACATACCCATGAGGAATTTTGGTGCATATTCCTAGTTAAGAACTACTTCTCTAGAGTCATATTGTTTTCTGGTACTTCATTGGAACATTTGGCTCATTTAAGAAACCAAATTGTCATTTGCCTAGTTATCAAGATATTGCACTTTTCAGGAAATTTAAACTGCATTTAAATCACTCTTGTTGATGGCTCTGTGTTTAATTAACAAAAGCAATTGTCCAATACATTGTTCTTTTCTTTGGTGGATATACTCTTGCCCTTAGCACCAAAAATAGAAGGGGGAAGTTTGGGCTACTCCAGGCACTTCTTAAGTGCCTGCTTTGCCAAGGTGACCAAAGGAAACATAAAACCAGAGATTCCTAAGAGAAAGCCTATCCTTTTAGGTATATATTGAACTCGAATTTATTCTGCTCCACAATGATGGTAATGCTCATGATGATTCCTAGGGTTCTCTATAGCTTTCATTCTGTGTATTCCATCTATGAAGCATTTCAACTTCATATTTTCATGGCTATAAACACCCTGAGCCTTGTAGCCTTGTATCTCATTTTATGTCTCATTTATTCCCTTGAGCTCCAGTCATATACATCTACCATGATGTTTGCAGTTGAGTCTTTTGAAGTGTTTTTTTTTTCTACTGATGGTAGAAACTTGAGGATTTTTATCTTTTTCTTGTTGTATCCACTGCATGTCCCTTAGTTGAGTCTTGGTAATTTATCTCTGGAATTGCCTTACAGGTCTTCTCTATTTGTAACTCTTAACAGTGTATTTCTCATACAGAAATACATGGGACTCTCTCTTCCTTAAAATCATTTGGAACAGCTGCTCAGCTGGAAATGTCAATCTCAGCTGGACATGAAAATCTCAGTTGGACATTTTATGCTCAGCAGGAGACAGAATCAGATTTACAGGATAGGTTAAGCCTGACATGAAAGCTTATATGGAGAGTTCAGGCTCAGCTGCAGATAGGCTCACCTGGACATGACAAACTCAGTGGGACATTAAAATCTCAGCTAGACATTACAGCCTAAATTAAGACACAGGTTCCACTGGGCATACCAGCTATGCTGGATGTGAAAGGCTAAGCTGTAGACAGGCTCAACTAGACATGACAAAGTCAGCTGGATTTACCAGGCTCAGCTTGATCTACCAGGATCCACTGGACAATACAGGTTCATTTGTATATTACAGGATCAACTGGATATGACATGCTCATCTAGATACAGCTCAACTTGAGACTGTCTCAGGTAGACATGAAAAGCTAGGCTGGATACTAGCTCAACTGGACAAGACAGGATCAATTGGACATGTCAAGCTCAACTCGACATGACAGGATCTGCTGCATATAGACTAACCTGTAAATGATATGCTCAGTGGGACATGACAAGTTCAGCTAGAGACTGCCTCAATGATGGCAGTCTCAGCTGAACATGGCAGGCTCACTTGGAGACAGGCTCAGATGGACATGACAGGCAGAGGCTAGACATGAGACTCTCATGAACAGGCTCTGGACATGATAGGCTCTGCTGGATGTGAAAAGCTCAGATAGAGACATAACAGGCTCAGCTGGATTCAGGCTCAGCTGGACATGATAGTCATAGCTTGATCATAAGAGTCTTAGCAGTATACAGGAACAACTGGACCTAACAGGCTCTGTTGGATATCAACAGCTCTGCTAGAAATGTGAATGTCTCAGCTGGACATGTCAGACTCAACTGGACACGATAGGGTCAACTGGACATGATAGGCTCTGCTGGATTTAAAAGGCTTAGCTGGATAAAGGACAGGGTAGATATGACAGGCTCGATATAGGCCCAGCTGCACATGACAAGGTGAGTTGCACACTAGCTTACCTGGACAAGAAAAACGCTGTTGGACATGACAGGCTCATCTGGGCAAGACAGGCTCCCCTGCACATGACAGGATCAGGCGGACATGACTCACTCAGCTGGAGATAGGCTCAATGTTGACAGACTTAGCTGGACATGTCAGGCTGAGATAAAGACAGGCTCAGATGGACATGACAGGCAGACCTGGGTGTGAAAGTCTCATAAGTAGACAAGATCAATGGAATCACCTCTGCTATATATCAGAAAAGCTCAGCTAGAGACAGGCTCAGCTGGACATGATCCACTTAGCTGCACCTGACATGCTCCCCTGGATATGACAGGTTCAGTAGGACAATGCAATCTCAGCTATAGACAGGCTCAATGGAGATAAGCTCAGCAGTCAGTGACAGGCTAGGCTGTACATGACAAGATCAGCTGAATGTGCCAGGCTCAGCTGAACACAAGAGACTAGGGTGGAAAGGATGGTCTTTGTGTGACTTACAGGATCAGTTGTACATGATAGGAACAATTGAACATTGCAAACTCATCTAGAGATAAGCTCAGCTGGACATGGTAAGCTCAGATGTACACTGGATTATCTGAACAAGAAAGGCTCAGTTGAACCTGATAGCCTTAGCTGGATAAGACAGGCTCAAGTAGACATGACAGGCTCAGATGGAGACAGGCTCTTCTGAACATAACACATTCAACTGAACATGTCAGGCTCAGGGGGGCATGACAAGCTCAGCTGGAGACATCCTTAATTGAGACAGACTCAGCTGGATATGGCAGGCTCAGCTGGAGACAGACTCAGATGTACATGACAGGCACAGCTGGACATAAAAATCTCAGCAATAGACAGGAAAACCTGGACATGTCAGACTCTGCTGGATGTGACAAACTCAGCAAGAGAAAGGTTCAGCAGGCCATGATAGGCTCAGCTAGACATGAGAGGCTCTTCTGGTCATGATTGTCTAAGCAAGAGATGACAAGGTCTCCTGGTCATACTAGGCTCCCCTCTACCTGACAGGTTCCACACTACATGGCATAAGCTAACTGTGCATGCAGTAATTCTAGAGAAGATATGGGAGGATGGCCATCTTTACTTATATGATTAAGAAGGGAGTTTCTAAGCACTAAGGTCATCAAGTGTTATTAGACAGACTATGTCACATGTGTTACATGTCCTAAAAAGTATTTCCATTTAACAGCACAAGGCTCAGATATGCTAGGAGGTTAGTCCTGCTGTTATATACTTCAAGTTCCTTTACTTCATGCCTGTCCCTTCAAATTTGTTTGGAAATACCCAACCTTAAGAAAAAAAAACTAGTAGATTGAAGGGTAGGGAGACATAAGAAGATGTATTTCTTTGGGAGTAGGCGCCATGGTGTCAGGCCAGCTCTGCACCTACAAAGCAGATCCCACGTTGTATTTCCATGTCAACTTCTATGACTGCTCAAGCTAGTGCATGAGATTATAAAGGCTCACTCTCTAGCATAATGTTGGCCCAATATATGCTAACTCTAACATTCAGAAATCTATGTCCAAGGCACAAAAGAAAGAACTGGAAGAAAATGGTAATACTGAACCAGAAAATGAGACCGCCTTGTGACAAAAGTTTTATCCCAAAAGGCTCGTTTTATGCTGAGCAGTACAACATATTCTCAAGTAGCTTGACTGTTAGCACCTGTACCATCCATGTTTAATCAAGAGGTGCCAGAGTGACTGCTGTTGGCATCTTTCAATTTTCCATTATCTGCACCTTTGTCTGTTTTGCTCTCTTCTGTTTCCACAAACTACTATGCTAATTAGCTTATATGGACAACATGCCACAACTCAGCCTTACCTGTGAAAGGAAAATTCATCAAGGAATGGCCCAGATCTCATTGGCTTGTATCTATAACTTGATTAATGATTGATGTGGGTGGGACCAGTGGACTGTGGATAGCATCATCCCTATGGAGGCTGGCATGAGCTTTATAAGAAAGCTAATTCAGCATGAGGTAGAGAATGGGGCAGAAAGAAGCATTCTTCTATGAGTGTTGCTTCAACATTCCTGCTTCAATTTCTTGTCCCAACTTTCCTCAAGGATGGACTATAACCCAGAAGTTGAAACAAAATAAGCCCTTTCTTATGAAAGCTCTTTCTGACCAGGTTCTTTTTGCAACAACAGATTTAAACTAGACTACTCTTCAGTTCTCCATGTTATACCTTAAAAAGAAGTAAGAAATTTAAAACACGCCAAAGAGTTCTGCATGAACCTTGATAATTGTTCTCCTCTGTTACCATTTGTATGATAATAACTGCACTGTAGAACACCTTGTGTGTGAGAGCAGGCAGCAGAAACAGTCACTGAATCCCAGAAACAGGACATCACAGTGTAAGGACCAATTTATGAATAAATGAGGCTCCTGACTGGCTCGTAAATGTAAGGATCAATTAATGAATAAACAAGGCTTACAATAGGTCTTATATGAAAGAGTTTTATTAGGTGGATATGAAGAGAGGGATAGCAGGGAGAGCAGAACATGATGGGGGGAAAGAGAGAGAGAAGGGGGCACCTGATAGAGAAAGGGAGAGAAACAGGCAAGAGAGAGACAGAGACGAGAGTACAAGAAGGGAGAATGGAGAGACCATGTAATGGGCTGTCCCTTTAAGAGGTCAGGTAACCATGCCTCCCTGGTGTGGCCACCTGGCTGGGTGACACAAGATGATATCATAAGTTGCTAGGTTACCCAGAAGCATGTTCTGTTTCAAAATACTAACATTCCTCCCTTTTTCTAAAATTGAAAAAAATGAGGAACTTGGGCTGCTTCTCAGGTAAGGCAAGTAAAAGTATAGAAGTTTAGGTTCACTGGATGCAGCTCTTGGTTGTCATGCCAGGGGTTATGAGACAGAGAAAAAAAATATAGGTACAAAAATGGTCAGATTACATGGTTAAGAGGAGGAAGAGAAACCTCTGCCCTGACAAATTTTGGATGGAGGGTTGTCAGTAGAGTTGCCAGCCATGCAAGGCCGCAAGTAGGGACTGAGGATCATTGGGAGAACCTGGAACTACTTGTCTTGGTCCTGAAGTATAACATTTCAGACTTTTGGTAATAAGTGAATAACAGGAGTAGATTCTCTTCTGGCTACTTCCTGCTGACACTGAGGGCACTGTAGGGGGGTCAAAAGGCTGAAATACTGGCCAAGTTGAGGAAGAATAGGCTGCATTGATGCTGTCCAGGATCTGTGAGAACATCCATGGCTGGGAGGGAAAAATGTAGGTCCAGCTTGTTGGAAGTCTTTGAGGTCAGATTTGAACACTTGTAGCTGCTTTGGTGCTGTTGTGGCTATAGGAATCATTTGTGTCTGGCAGACCACTGAAACACACGCGCGCATACGCGCGCGTGCGCGCACACACACACATATATACATATATATATATATATATATATGTGTGTGATTAAGAAGGGAGTTTCTAAGCATTAAGGTCATCAAGTGTTATTAGACAGACTATATCACATGTGTTACATGTCCTAAAAAGTGTTTCCATTTAACAGCACAAGGCTCAGATATGCTAGGAGGTTAGCATATATATATATGCTACATATATATATGTAGGCAAAAGATAAAGTTAAGTAGGAAAATCTTTTAGGTATACATGGAAAACTTTTGGAAGAGCAAACAGAGATGGAAGGTTTGGATCAATGAGACCTGAACATGGGAACCTCCATTTACCTGGGTGGACATTTATTTACACAATCTCTTGCAGGAGCTAAGAAGGTTTTGCTCTTGGTCTGTAATTGAGGTGAGGTTTGGTTACAGAAATGTGTAAACTTAGAGGCCCTAATGCTAGCAGGTACTAGGTATAGAAACCTGAAATTCTCCAGAATACATCTGATGGGAGAATTGGGAGAACGGGAATCTGGGTTTTTCCCCTTGGGAGGCAGAGGGGTCAGGGACCTTCCAGCGGTGTCCCAAAGTCAGGTATGACCCAGGGATGTCCTACCTGATCAAAGAGCTCATCATCCTTTAGTCAGAGACATGGTGTGGATGGGCCAGCCAGCATGGCTAGAAAAGCATTGTGGCTTGTATAATTTTAGGACTTCCCATGAGCAAGAAAAAGAAATGAGAAACCACGTGCAACCCAAGACAGTTAAGACTATGGCTGGGGGTCCTTCCATCTCAAAAGATAGCAAGAAGTTTCCTGGAGCTGAATGGTCAAGCTTCCCCTACCAAGAGGGGCATTTTATGCTGACAAATGAGTTGAACTCACCAATGTAATGGATGGCAATGAGGAGATCTTACAAATCCAGCCAGTGTTGCATGCAGTAAATAGCAGTCTGGTAGCCAGTAAAGGGAGTCCCAGAAACAGGGAAAGGGGAAAAATCCCGCATTTTGAGATAGGCAATAAGTACAGTGCTTATCTGTAGTCCAATTAACCTGAGAGGTAGATATAGGTGGACTTCCTGCAGCTAACAAGAATTACTTTTAAGTTTTAAGAAGGAGATCAAACTTTGGACATGTTATTATTACAATTGTAATCTGTTCTGAAATATGCATTGTAGAAAAATCAGTAGACATATATTAGTGTTAACAGCACAAGCATTCTTTAAGGTGAGCCCTGAAAAGGCAAAAGCCTTTCATGAAGAAAAAGGGAAACTCACTTGATCTTAACAACATAAGCATACATATTATGGAGACTTATAATCTTGAGCTTAGAACCATAATAGTAAATCACAGAGTGGAATGTTTTTGTGTTAGAATTAGACTAGTAAATTTTGTTTTTATTGATAAAAGTCACAACTCTGGACAGTTAATACGAGAGTAGCACAAGTACAGGAGAAACTATTAAGCTCTTTTGCCTATTTAGGATATTTTAAATTACCTTAGACCTTGTAAACTTTATAACTTGTATTTATCAAATGTAAGACACAATTTTTAGGCTCTCAAACAAGTATAACTTGTGTTTATTAACCTTAAGACACTTTGTAAAACTCTTAGATTTGTATAAATTGTCTTTACCAACATTAAAACACTTTTTTAAGACTCTCAAATATGTATAACTTATCTTTACCAACATGAAGACATTTTCTCAGACCATTAAAAAATTTTAGGCCCTTTGTATCTAGTTATTTACCATGAGACAGATGAGACGGCTATGAACATTAATTGTCCTTTAGCTAAAGGGATGGTCAAAGGTTTTATTTAAGCCTGTTTCTTGAGTCTGGCAGCAAGCCATATTGTGTCTAGGCCTTACAATGGCAGCTCTAGAACTAAGGCTTAAGGCCTGGTCTCCTGCATATGAAGAGAACTGAGAAGGCATCTGAAGTCTCCCCAACACAGAAGTTGGCAATATGTCCATGGGACCTCATTGTGAGGCCAAAACAGACCTGTACTGTTACTCTGGGCTGGTCTAGGGTGGTAGAGGTCTCTGTGTCGAGGAGCCATTTGTCCTCCCCCAGGCCAAAAAGGGGGAAGGCTGAAAGTGTCCATGGCCCTTGTGCTGGTTGAGCCTCCATGGCTGGGCACAGGGGACAAGCCTGCATGAGAGCCTTTTGACTTCCAGAGGCCAGTATGCTGACAGGTAGCTATGGCTTGTGGAGGCAACAATGGGACCAGTGTGTCCCCTTGGCTGCATTTGAAATTGTTTCCTTGTGGAAGTGACTTTTGGCTATATCCCCATGAAAAGGGGTACTGCAGACCTCTTATCTTTTGTGCAGGAATGCCAGCAGCCCCATGGTAGCAACCAAGGTCTAAAGCATGGTTTTTGATGAGTGTATTGGGAAGGCTTTTACTTTTACCAACTCCTGTATGGGTGACTCAATGACCATTCTCAGCTGTTTATTAAAAATTGCAGTGAGACCATGTTTATACCTGTAGGACTATAAATTATATATATGTGTGTGTGTGTGTGTGCATATATATATATGCATATCTATGAGATGACTATTAACTTTTATTTGTTAACCATTACATGTTAGGACTTTAGGTTTTGTCCTTGCTAAGTTAGAACCTTATAAGTTATAAATATAATCCATTAAAACGAGAGCACAAGAGTTTTTGGTGTGATTTAGTATATAAAAGTTTATAACTTGTAATAGTCTAAGGCTTTGCTATAAATTAATAATAATATTATTTTTTAAAAAATAAGGCCAACCATATATTAACCTTTGATACTAAAGATATAGTACAATGACCTTATAATAGTTTAAGGTTATAGTATAGATTAATAACATCTTTAGAAAATAAAACTAAGCATGGTTTAATTTTTTGATGCCAGAGATATATCACAATGGCCCAGTCTTAACATAAACATATTTTTAAGTTAATAGATCTTAATTTAGAATATTGGTAAACAACTTGTACGTAATAACAAACATTAGAACTATAAGTTTAAAACCAACAACATAGTAAAACAGTATTGCAAACCAATTACCCAGGAAGCCTAGTGGTGAATCTGGATCATAGCAGGAGAAACAGCAACATTTAAGAACTGAATGTGAGAACTGAAAGAGACATAAGCAGTTAGATATATATTTTAAACCATTTTAACTTAAATAGTTATAACTTTGAATTTTATTATTATATAAAATCTATTTTGAAGCAGGGTTGAATCATAGATAGTAAAACACAACTTTGAATTTTTATTAAAAAAATTACATTTTAAAATGAGGCTCGCCATTGTAGTTAGTGTAAAAGATAAAATAAACAGTTAGTTATGATTAAGAAAGCTTATAAATGTAAACCCAATGAGAAAGTTATATAAAGCATTCGATAAGAAATTTAAAGCATTTAAAATAAGAGCAGAGTACACAGAAATCAGGAAGAAGTGCTTTTTGGCTATTTAAAAGCTTGGAAATAGCACCTTAGGGAACAGAAACATTAGATGCCAGAGTATAAAAAGCACAGCTTGGAGATTTGCAGGAGTGGGGGAGTGGCTAGCACATGGCAACTCACTGATGTGCTTGCAGGTGGTCAGGGATGTCCATGGAGACAGAGGAAGGGGTGCCCAGTACTTGCTTAACTAGAAGCAGGCTGTGTCTATCTGAAGCAGAGCACCAGAGATTTTCCCAAGGAGTTTGGCACAGCTGTGTCCTAGGGGCTCTGCTGCTGCAGCCATAGGTCCTCAGCGGAAGCTTCAAACTATTCCTGCCTGCCATGCCTGGCCAGGTGACTGGCACAGCAAGGTGTCTGGTCACAAGTGGATTTGTGGGTCCCCAAGACTGGGAAAATGCAGAGGTAGCCCTGGAAATTCTGGAGGGCCAACAGGGCAGTTTAGGTATAAGATAGAACAGAGAAAACCTGTTGAAGTCATTCATAGTCCTATTAGAGTAAGCATGTCCTGAAGAGGGGTTCTGGAAGAATGAGGGGTGACCCCCTCCTGGCTGGCTCACCAATGTAAGGACTAATTTATGAATAAATGAGGCTTACAACAGGACAGGTCTTATATGAAAGAGGTTTATTAGGTGGATATGAGGAGAGGAAGAGCAGGGAAAGCAGGACATGATGGGGGAAAGAAAGAGAGAAGATGGGGCACCTCGATAAAGAAAGGGAGAAGAGACAAGAGAGAACAAGAGAGCAAGAGAACAAGAGAAGCAAGAGATGTGAGAGAGAGCAAGAGAAGCAAGAGAAAACAAGAGAGGTGTGTGTGAGAGAGAGAACAATAGATAGACCACATGTCAGGTTGTCCCTTTAAGAGGTCAGATAACCATGCCTCCCAGGTGTGGCCACGTGGCTGGGGAACACAAGATGATATAGTAAGTTGCTAGGTAATCCACAAGCAAGTTCTGTTTCAAAATACTAACACACAGTTCTTAACTTTCTTGATTTTATTGCTAGGACTATGTTTGGATCTTCACAAGCCTCAGGCTTTCATGTTTATGACAGAAATAAGAAATACTAACTCCTGAAGTTGTGAGAATAAACTGAATTATATATGTCAAAGCATGTTATTAACTTAAGCTTACTCAGCAAAAAGTCAATGCTATGAAGAACAACAGCTGCTACAGAAGGAACCCTGCCAACTGTAAGAAACATGTCAAAGTCTGTTTTTAGAACAAAAGCCTAGCTAGTGATTCAGCACCAATTAACAAAACTTTGTTATGTACAAGATTAATTTTGTACAAAAATTATAAATGCCAACTTAGTCCAAAGTATTTTAGCCTATTGTATTTTAACTATCCCATATAATCTTGGGACAGGTAATAGTACCGTTTATTGTCTGTTACATTTTAGACAACCTCCATGAGACTGAGTATTTTTCTTGTAAATAAGCTATTCTACTGAGAGACTAATAAGGAACAACATTCTGAACTGTTTAAAAAAAATAACTATGGCTACAGCTTTAATTTCAATTCACATACAGCAAAAATTCAAGCCCAAGATCTCACCTGAAGCTAAGAGTGTCCCAGGACTGTCCACTTTGTATAGATCATGCTTGGTGTGCCCTGTTCCTACCAGGTACAGAGGGCTGCTAAAAAGTCGACATTGATGATTGGAGGTCTCTTTTAGGACTTGACTGCACAGTGTTACAGTTTTTTGCAGCTGACAGATCCTTTTATAAACTTCTCTTACTCACTTTGATGACTATGCTCTAAGTCTATAGGTTGCCCTGTAGAGAAAACCCTGTGACAAGGAACTGAAAACTGCCTGTCATAGCTGAAAAGCAAAAACAGCTCTCAGCCCATCAGCTGGAAAGCAAGCCAATCCTTGAAACAACCTTCTGAGCCAGCAAGTGGATATCTCCTCATTCAATTTTTATAAAATTCTGGCACTGACTGACACCTAGATGGCTAGAATTAGAAGATATGGGCAAGTGGTGGCTATCCCTAGTAGCCATATGTAAATAAATGGGAATGCTGTTTTGTTGAGACAGGCCATATATTATTAAATGTATATGGGTGTTTTGCCTGCATGTACATATGAGTATGTAGTGCTCCCAGAGGTCAGAAGAGGGCCTCAAATCCCCTAGGACTGTAGTGACAGATGGGTTTTGGCTATCATGTGAGGACTAGAGCTCTTAACTCCTGAGCCACATCTCCAGTTACCAAACAGGATACTTTTATGTAGCTCAGACTGGCCTCGAGCTCTTTATTTTCCTGCCTCAGTCTTCTGAGCACTAGGATTAAAGGACTGTGCCACTATGACTGGCTTAAACATACTGTTTAAAGCTGCTGAGTTTGTGATAATCAGCAAGAGAAACAAAATATGTCATTCAACAATACTTAAATATTTTTATACTAAGACAATAATTCATATTGTGAATTCCATAGTTTAAAAAGGTGAAGTAGAAGGCGGTGGCCTAGTAGATGAAGTAAAACTTGCTGCACAAACCTGAGAACAGAGATTCATCCCTAGCACTCTTGTGGGTCTGGTGGTCCAACTGTATTCCCAGCTTTCAAACTGCAGATAAGGAACTCTAAGGTACAACTTGCCAGCTAGTTTAACTGGATCTGTATTCAGTGAGAGACCCTGCCTCATAAAATAAAATGGAGAATGATACATAAAGACATTGACATTAACCACGGATTTCACATGCCTATCTATCTCTGTGTGTCCATACACTTATAAACGTGTACACACACTTTGTATGCTAAACAAAGAAAAGAAGTGAATTTCCAAGACTGCTAAAAGTGCCTGCAATCCTCTGAGCACTAAGACATGTAAACTTTTAGTTTTTGTGTCTAGCCTAAGCTACAGAGCCAGTTCTAAGCCACCATGACCTATAAAGCAAGTTCCTATCTAGCGAATTATTAAAAAAAAAATAGTGAACTAGGAAAAAAGGGAGATAACAACTGAATAGAACATTATTTTCTTCTTTTTTTCAAGGAAAAAAATGATAGTTTATTCTATGCCAAATATGGGTGATGGTGATCCAGGTATAGGTTCAGGCTGCCCAGAATGATGCATTCTACATGGAAGTGCTTATGTGCACTTCTATGGCCATGAAACAAAACTCATGAATCAAATCTCTGGGCGGGACAACAGTGAAGCAGGCTACAGCAGAGTAGGGAAATCTTGAGATGTATCTGATGAGAGTATTAGTGTTTGCCATGGTAGTCAAAAGAGATGTTAGATCAAATACAATAAATGGATATTGAATGGAAAGTCCCAGATAAATTGAGGTTTATATTTGTACCGTTTCAATTCTTCAGATCAAGAGGTTTCAGATCATACTACCTGCCTTGTAGAACCTTGAACACATGGGCAACTTTTTTCTGGTATCTTCAGCTTCCATATGCTGCTGCTTTACACAAAGATCCTTATTGTCATACCCATCACCATTTGGTGTCTATGTCTATGCATCTAATGGATATGAGCCAATATCAGGCTGAGAATAGTTGTTGGCTGTGCCCAGGCCATTGTTCTTCACAAGTAGTATACTATGACTTGACTTTTACTATGTCCCTTGGAAGAATACTTTTTAAATTTTATTATGTTTTTATTAATTATAGTTTATTCACTTTGTACCCCAGGTGTAGACCCTTCCCCATCCCCTGCCTATCCCACCCTCCCTCCCTTCTCTTCTCCTGTGCCCCTCCCCCAGTCCAGTGATAGGGGAGGACAATAGTATTGTCTTCCATAGGACAATAGTATATCAGGTCTCATCAGGACTAGCTCCATTGTCTTCTTCTGTGGACTGGTAAGGCTGCTCCCCTCTCATGTGAAGGTGATCAATGAGCCAGCCCCTGACTTCATGTTAGAGACAGTCTCTGTTCCAATTACTGGGGAACCCTCTTGGACACATAGCTGCTATTGGGCTGTATCTGCTCTTGGTTATCTCAATGCAGGGGTCACTGTTTGGAGTATCAGACTCACAAAAGACCCCCCCATGCCCAAATTCTGTGGTTCTCTTGCTCTCCTTTTGGATCTCCTACCCCCCACCCCCACCCCAAGGTCTTTCTACCTCTGCTTTCTTCCATAAGATTCCCTGCACTCTGTCCAAAGTTTGGCTAAGGGTCTTAGTATCTGTTATGATACCCTGATGAGTTGAGTCTTTAAGAGGCCCTCTGTAGTTGGCTCCTGTCCTATTCCCTGTTTTCTCCCTCTTCTGATGTCTGTCCTGTTTGCCTTTCTGAATGAAGATTGAGCATCTTACCCAGAGTACTACTTCTTGATTGGCTTCCTTAGGTGTATAAATTTTAGTATGATTATCCTATATCATAGATATAGTATACACTTATAAGTGAGTATTTACCACATATGTCTTTCTACTTCTGGAATATCTCATTCAGGATGATCTTTTTTTGATCCTACCATTTGCCTACACATTTCATGATTTCCTTGTTTTTCTTGCAGAATAGTATTCCATTGTGAAAATGTACCACAATTTCTGTATCCATTCCTCAGGTGAGGGACATTTGGGTTGTGTCCAGCTTCTGGCTATTACAAGTAAAACTGCTTTGAACATGGTTGAGCAAATGTCCTTGTGCAATTGAGCCTCTTTTGGGTATATGCCTAGGAGTGGTATAACTGGATCTTGAGGAATCAGTATTCATAACTATCTGAGAAAGTGCCAGATTGATTTCCAAAGTGGTTAAACAAGTTTACATTCCCACCAGCAACGGAGGAAATTTCCACTTTTTCCACAACCTCTCCAGCATGTGTTGTCACTTGAGTTTTTGATCTTAGCCATTCTGATGTGTGTAAGGTAAAATCTCAGGGTTGTTTTGTTTTGCATTTCCCTGATGACTAAGGATGTTGAGCATTTCTTTAAGTATTTCTCTTGCATCAGTTGTTCATCTATTTTGTTTCTCTGTTTAGCTCTGTACCCCATTTTTTAATTGTGTTACTTGATTTGTTGATTTTTAACTCCTTGAGTTCATTATATATTCTGGATTTAAGCCCTCTGTCAGATGTAAGGTTGGTGAAGATCCTTTCCTTGTTGGTAGGTTCTGTCTATGGGCTGTCACTTTGTTCTGATTACAGTGTCCTTTGTTTTACAAAAGACTTTTAGTTTCATGAGGTCCCCTTTCTTGGACTGTTGATTTTTACATCCTGTGTATTGGTGTTCTACTTGTGATGCTGTCTCTTGCACCAATGAGTTCAAGGATCTTCCCCAACTTTTCTTCAAACAGCTTTAGTGTGTTTCTTCCTTTTTTTTTTAATTTATTTTTATATCAATCACAGGTTAGGTACTTTGCATCCCAGGCATAGCCTCCTCCCTCATTCCCTCCCAACCTCCCACTCCCTCCCTCATCTCCCTCCTCCCCGCCCCCTCCAAGACCACCAAAGAGGGAAGGACCTCCTCCCCTTCCATCCAACCCCAGCTCATCCTGTCTCCTCAGGGCTGGCTGTAATGTCCTCCCCTGGGATCTAGCCAGTCTGTCACTCCCCACCTTGTATGGGGGAGGGTCAAAGAGTCAGCCATCAAGATCATGACTGAAACAGTGCCTGTTTACGTCACTAGGGTCTTCAGTCTGACAACGAACTATCATGGGCCCCATCTGAGCAGGGGTCCCAGGCCACATCCACACATGGTCCTTGATTGTAGAAACCGTCTCATACAAGACCCCTGTGCCCTGCTCAGTTTGGTCTTTGTGGAGCTCTTGTTCACCCCAAGTCTCACCAACCCCCCCCCCCGATCTATCATTACTTCTCACCCTCTGCCAAAGTCTGGATCGCTAGTCTTAATATCTGCTCTGATACATCGCTACATTAACCCCCCCCCCCCAGATGTCCTCCTTGGCATACTCCTGTCATGTTGCTTGTTTTCTCCTCCACTCAATGTATATCCCATTTGTTCATCCAAACAAGCATCGATCATACCAACCTGGGTCCTCCTTCCTGTCTATCCTCTCTAGGTGTGTAGATTTCAGCTTGACCTTCCTGTCCTATAGGTATATATAAGTGAGTATGTACCATATGTTTCTTTCTGCTTTTGGGATACCTCACTCAGGATGATCGAGTCCAGGTCCCATCATTTGCCTGCGAATTTCATGATTTCGTCCTTTTTAATTGCTGAGTAGTATTCCATTGTGTAAAAGTACCACAATTTCTGTATCCATTCCTCAACTGAGGGACATCTGAGTTGTTTCCAGGTTCTGGCTATTACAAATAAGGCAGCTATGAACATAGTTGAGCAAATGTCCTTGTTGTGTACTTGAGCATCTTTTGGATATATGCCTAAGAGTGGTATAGCTGGGTCTTGAGGAATCACTATTCCTAATTGTCTAAGAAAGTGCCAAATTGATTTCCAGAGTGGTTGTACAAGTTTGCATTCCCACCAGCAATGGAGGAGGGTTCCTCTTTCTCCACAACCTCTCCAG
>JAQQSO010000031.1:0-31385 GCA_028658305.1 Pachyuromys duprasi | reverse complement strand
TTCTGGTCTAGTCTATTTGGTGTTCTGTAGGCTTTTTGTATGTTGATGGACATTTCTTTCTTTAAGTTGGGAAAATTTTCTTCTATGATTTTCTTAAAAATATTTTCTGATCCTTGGAGCCTGGAGTCTTCTTTTTCATCTATTCCAAGTATTCTTAGGGTTTGTCTTTTGATGGCATCCTTGATTTCTTGGATGTTTTGTGCTTGGGACTTTTCCGATTTTTTATTTTCCTTGAGTGAGGAATCCATTTCAGCCAGCGTATCCTCCGCTCCCGATATTCTCTCTTCCATGTCTTGTATTTTATTGGTGATGCTTACCTTTTTGGTACCTGATCTTTTCTCTAAGTTCTCCAGTTCTAGATTCTTCTTCCTTTGTGTCTTCTTTATAGTTTCTAATTCCGTGTTCATGCTTTGTACCATTTCCTTCAACTGATTGACTGTGTCTCCTATTTTGGTTGTTTCCTCTCAGTCTAGCTTTAATTGTTCCTCTATGAGGGCAGTTAATTTCTTCTCCATTTCTTTGAGGGCCTTGTTCATTTCCTCTTTTGTCTCTCTTCTTGTTCCTCCAATATCTGCATAATCAACGCTTTAAGATAATTTTCCTGTGTCTCCGCTGAATTAAAATCTCTATTGCTTTTTCAGTGTTTCTGGTGGGGCCATGGTGTCCTGATTTTTGTTGGGTGAGTTCTTTTGCCGATTTCTGGGCATTTGTTTATATATAATCAGTGAGCTGTTTGTGGTTTAAGTCTGTACTTCAGTCTGAAACTGTCAGTCTCTTCTGTCAGTAGTATTCTTCAACAGGATCAGGGATTTCTGGTGGTTTGTTGTTGTTTGTTGTTGTCTCAGTTGAACTCTATTGTGGGCTCTGTGTACCCGGCTTCATGCTCTGTGCTAGAAGCTGTGAGCATTGCAGGCTGGTCACACCTCTGGTCTGGAGGTCTATCTCCTTAGTCTTTTGAGATGTCACTCAGCCCTGGGCTTGTTGCTAAGGGCTCTCCCCTGGAACGGAGATTTGGTGCCCCCTTCTGGGCCAGGGGCTGTGCACCACGGTCTGAGATGATATTTGGGGCACACACAATGGGTTTGGGTTGGTGTGCCTCCGCTGAATGCAGGCCTGTCTGAAATGGTGCCCAAGGCCTTGTCTGTCTGTCCTGTGGACACACACAGGGACTCAGTTTTTTGCTGGCGGATACCTGTAGTGTTTGCCCTCAGTGTGTGGTCTGGTCAAGATGGTGTCCGGACCTTCTCATTCTTGTGTGTCTCCGGCATTCGGTGCACGCCCACCACACACTCGTGGGTTGAAGCAGAACTCAGGTCCCTCCCAGACTTGCCCACGGAGTGGCACATGGACTGAGTTTTTGCTGGCTGAAGAGTGCAGCGTGTGCCCGCAGAGTGCAGACTGGTCAAAATGGTCCCCCGCCCTTTTCAGACTGGGGTGGTTCTGGGGATTGGTTTGTGCCCGCCACACACCCGTGGGTTGAAGCAGAACCCGGGTGCAGTGTGCACTCACAGTGTGTGGGTCAGTGAAAACGGTATCCCATTCCTCCTCACACTGCCTGCGAGACTGTGTGATCCAGTCTATTATGGCAGATGTGGGCGCCCAGTGTGGCTGCTCGTTCAGATCAGAGCTGTGCACCACTGGTCACCCAGAGATTTTTCTGGGGAATAACTGGGTGTCCCTAGGGTTTTCCCAATTGATTTTCTCACTGTAGGAGTTCTGCTCACCTGACACTCACGAATGCTGGTGTTTTAGGTCCTGGAGTTCAGTCTCCTGGTCGCTGCGTTGTTTCTGCTGTCCTACTCCTCAGACACAGTGTCCTCTAGTGGCAGCCATCTTGGGGAATCAGTGTGTTTCTTTTTATATTAAGTTCTTTGATCCTTTTCTACTTTAGTATTGTGCAGGGTGACAAGTATGCATCTATTTGCATTTTTTACATGTAGATACACAGTTAGACTAATTGTTGCAGATGTTATCTTTTTCCCATTGTATGCTTTTGCCATCTTTGTCAAAAATCAGGTGTCCATAAATGTGGGTTTATATCAGGGCCTTATGTTTCATTTCATTGACACACCATTCTGTTTCTATGCCAGTACCATGCACTATTTATTGCTGTTTTTCGACAGTACAGCTTGAGATCTGTATGGAGATAACTCCAGAAGGACTTTTATTGTAGAGGATTGTCTTAGCAATTCTGGGTTTTTGTCATTCCATATGAAGTTGAGAATTTTTCTTTCAAGTTCTATAACGAATTGCGTTGGTAATTTCATGGGAATTGCATTGAATCTGTAAAGTGCTTCTGGTAAGATGGTGAGGTACTGCTGTGACATCACAATCATATTTTAATATCACAATGGTTCTATTATGACATCCCAATGGTATTTGTATATCACATTGCTACTATTGTAATACCATGATGAAATACTGTGAACTCACAATGGTATTGTGGCATCACAATGCATTTATGACATTACTATGGTACTACTGTGACACCGCATAGCAATTATGCAATCCCAATGGTATTAGGATATCACCATGCTATTATTGTGACATAACAATGAATTACTGTGAAATCACAGTGGTATTGTAGCATCACTGTGGTCCTATTATGACATCAAAATGCTATTGCAACATCACAGTTGTACAAATGTGAAATCACAATGCAATTATGACATTACTATGGTACTATTGTGACACCACAATGCAATTATGCTAGCACAATGGTATTGTGACATCACAATTTAATTATGATATCACAAATGTACTACAGTGACATCACAATACTATTATGACTTCACAATGGTATTGTGACAATGGAAGTACTGTGACCTCACAATGCACTTATGACAACACAATGGAATTATGAGCTTATAATGGTACTGTTGTAACATCATAATTTTCTACTGTGATATCACATTCGTTTTTTAACATCATAATGGTTTTTATTATGACTTCACAATCATATTATGACATTTTAATGGTATTATGACATAACAATGGTACTACTGTGATACCATAATGGTATTATTTTGACATAACAATGGTACTATTATGATATCACAATGATATTAGGATATCATAATGCTGCTCTTGTGACATCACAATGAATTACTGTGACCTCAAAATGGTATTTTGGCATCACATTAGTACTCTTGTTATTTCCCAATCATATTATGAAATCACAATTATCTTGTGATATCATAGTGTTACTATTGTGACATCACTTTGGAATTATGACATCATAATGGTATTATTGACACATCACAATCCTGTGATTTTGACATCACAATGGTATTATGACATTACAATTGTATTATGACATCACGATGGTATTGTGACATCACAATGGTATTATAACACCACAATGGAACAACTGTGACATCACAAGGCGATTATGACATCACAATGGTACTGTGACATCACAACATAATTATAACATATGTTATTAGGTGAGTGAGAGACATTTTCTTCAGTGATGTTGGTATTGATAAGATAAGCTTGCTCACAAATCAAGCATCACCCATGCTAATGAAATCAGCATGAATTAAAAACTCAGAACTAATGAAAATCACTGGGTTAAACACACATACAGAAACACACAAGAGCAAACACACACATGCAAAGAGGGTAAAAGAAAGAGATCAGTTGGAAAAGAAAGGGCATTAGTGGTAATAGAAAAAAAGAAACTCTTGACTGGACATTTTAATTGGAATCTTAAATCAATGATTTTACTATTGATTTTTTATTACACGGAGTAAACTTTGGCAGTACCCAAAACTTCTTTTAATTTGTCAAAAACTTTATCCTAACAATAAAGTTTCTGGTACAAACAACAACTTCTAGGCATGATCTCAAGATATAATTAAGAAGTAGTATCTAACATTTCTAGTACTATAGAAAAAGCCCTGTTTTAAGTGAACTGTATTCAGGAAATCATTTAATATTCAAAACAACCCACTGGTAAAAGCTCTATGTAGCCTCATTTCATAACTGAGGAAAATGTGAAATAAACCATGTCCATTTTAGAAACCTACTGATTGAGAATTCCAAGTCAACAAAAGCACAGCAAGTTAAATTAAAGAAGCCTGCTACAGAAAGAGTTTTGACGCAAAATGCAAGATTTAGGGACACTGAGTATGCTGAAAATCATGCCACATCTATCCTCACTTATTTTATCTAGTTCAAGGCAAAAGAGAAAAGAGAATGAATGCTATAAGGCATACAAATTCTAAAAGTCCTAGGTGTTCTTGAATGGAACTTTCTCTTTCAACATCCGTAGCATAGGTTATATAGCATCATTTTAAAAAATCAAACTTTTTCAGAGATGATATCATTTGTTCCAATTTCTTAGACTCATACTTAATACATGCAAATTAAATTCCTACACTCATTTTCATTACATAAAATATCCATAAGTTCTTCATAATCTTAAATCTTTTAAGAGACTTTGTTTATTATGCTCTTGTAAAACATTTTAGAAATGTTCTGTAAATGTGAAAATTTAAATGAATAGATTCACTATTAAATTTAAAAATTACAGAGGGGATGGAGGTGTAGCTCAGGGGTAGAACATTACCTAACATATACAGTGCTCTAGGCTAGCTTGTCCTTTATACAGCAATGACCCTTTAATAGAGTTCCTCATGTTGTGGTGAAACCCCAATCATGGGCTTTTTACTCCTACTTAAAGCACTCCTTCCTAGACCCACAGTCTAGATTGTGGCACCTACCTGCAACTATTCCACCTCAGAAATACTAATTTCTAACCAGGCTTGTTCTACAACAGAATATATTCCTTAAATATGACTTAGTTCATTGCATTTAAATATGGGAATGGTGCTAGCATCATCAAGATGTCACTTGGTCTACAACACAACTTTTATCAATACTCTGATAAATGTTAATAGCTTAGCAATATGGAAAGCCCTTAAACAGAAAGATGTGTTGTTTTCACAGAAGTATATCCCTAAAGTCCACAGCATGCCACTACGTTAAGCCATTAGGGCAAAAGACTAGGGACACAGGTTAGAGGTGTTAAGAAGGTTTCCATTGTGAGTAGAGATGTACCCATTCACTTCCAGCACTTATGTATGAGAAATTAACAGAATGAGTATTAGCCTTAGAAAATTAGCCCACAATCCCACAGGATATGCCTTTTATCAACTAGAGTTCAAAATGTAGTTTGCTTTGCCTTTACTTAGACCTCATTAATTAAAAAGTAACTGAGGTCAATACTTTTTCCATTCCCTTAGGTTATTTCAAAAATATGTTATGCAATTAAGATGATTTATTAAGTTGGGTAGGGTGGTTTACATCTAAAATCTCAGCACTTGAGAGTTAAAAACAGAAAATTAGGACTTCAAAGTTGTTTTCAGCTACATATTGTGAGTTCAAGGGCAGCCTGAGCTACAGGAGACCCTATCACAGTGTTTCTCATCTTTCCTAATGTTGAGAACCTCTAAAAAAGTTTCTTATGTTGTGTTGAACCCCGACCATAATATTTTTCATTGCTACTTCCTAACCATATTTCTGTTATATTTATGAATCATAATGCATGATATGATATACAGGTTATTTAATATGTAACTCCTGTGAAAGGGTTATTTGACCCCCAAAGTGGTTGTGACTAACAGTTTGAGAGCTGCTGCCCTACCAGAAAGAACAAAGGAGAAAGGTGAGTGGAGAGGAGAAAGAAAATTAGAAAGGATGGAAATTGCCTAGATTATTTTGTCAAGTTGGGCCTGGTGGTGTTTACCTTTTACCAGCTACTCAGTGTACTAAAGGAGGCAGCTTGCAAGATCAATGACTACATGGCAAATTATATAGACCATTTCTCAAAAAATAAAACAGGCTAGGACTAAAGCATAGCAGTAAACCATTTAGCCAGAATGCATGGAAACTCTACTTAAAAAATAAAAATCACATTCTGCATTCTACCCTGGAGTATTCGCCTGTCTCCTAATGATTTTTTTAATTTGTGTTCATTACGGATCTTGGTGTTATAAAGTTCTGTGGTTTGCCTAAGACACAATGTGATGGATCCTCCACTACAGTGCCACAAGCACTGTATTTGATCCCATTCCTTGGAAAACCAGTCTTTTTCACTGTCTCTACTGTTTTACCCTTTCTCCTTGGTCCTTTTAGACAGGTTGCCTTCACTTAGGAATATGGAGTTCAAATTCTGCATGTCTGCATGACTTGATGGCTCACTTCATTAGTCATTGATGATATCCCTTTACATCAAAATTCTTGGGTCAATTGATCCCATCTGTCACCAATTACTCAATGATACCTTGGTTCATACCACTTTAAAGATCATCAGTAAATTTGGTGGAAACATTGACAAGGTTTAAATATTCAGATGAGCAAGGTAAATATTTGGGTATACTGCTGCGGGGTAGTAGGATAAACATATAGTTTCCTTTGTTACTACTTCCAAACCATTTCCAAAGTAGCTATATCATTGTGCAGTATTACTACCAATAATGTGAGGATTTGTTATTAGGTAGCCACACCAATACCTGGCACACACTCAGGCTACAGTTAAAATTTAGCCATTCTAACATGTGTATTTCCTGTTTGGGGTTTTCAGTTTGTTTTCTTTTTAAAGAGACTTTTCATTTCAATTAAGTAGGTGTCAAGAGGAACCTAAGGCTGCAGAGTGAGACATATGCAATGCTAGCACAAACACAAGTAGGGAATGACCTAGGCCTGTAGATCATTAGACTCTGAGTGCTTTGCTGTTTTTTTACAAAGTTCCATACTCCTAAGTAATTACCCCAGCCTCTCCCTCCCAGGGACCTGTTATTTTTAATGCACAGTTGTATGGAAAACAAGGTTTTCTCCACAATGCATTTGTGCCATTGCAATTGAAATGCCTGTTGTCTTCTATTTAACACACTATCTGAAGACTTCACTTCTAAACTTTATCTAATTCTCTGACTCTTTCCTTGGGAATTTTTTCTTCTTCCAGGACATGCTTACCTGGGAATCTCTTAAAGGGCCTCAAGTGCCCTTGAATTTTTTCATAAACCTATCCTTCCACCACCTGTATCAGCAAAGCCATGGCCATGGCCTTTCATCAGTATCACAGTCCACTTTCCATGCTACTACCGTAGCAGTCAATGTGGCAAAAGATCACTGCCATGAACTCATCACCTGTTCTTCCTCAGTGCCACCTACATTATGTTCAAAAATCTTCAGTCAACCTGTTACAATTATTCTAAAAGGATCATCCACGTCCTCTTCATTCACGTTAAGCTTTTTAAGTTCTGTGAGACTATTTTATGAAGAAAATGGGAGGACATTAGATGTAGTCAAAGCAGTTCTTCAATCTGTTCTTACAAAGTGATCCATGCCCACACCAGCCTGCCATCCAAGGTATATTTTTCATCTCCAGGACCAACCACCTGTTCTCTGCAAACACTGTTACTTGTCTTTACCTCATCAGCCTTCAAACTAAATATCTTTAGCAATTTCTTCTTTAATTTTACCTCACCCTTTGAGAACACAATATCCCCACAATTCACACACTTTTATCACAAAGTTCTATGCCTCTGGGTGATAAACAATTGTCACTGTGAGTATTGTAGTAAGTTTGGTACTGAGTAAAAATTTTACCTTGAACTAAAATCATAGTCTTATACCAATTTAAACATCATTTCAGTTTTACTTGCAAACTGAAAGGAGATTGATGCAGAACTAATAAAACTGCTGTCACACTACTTCCAAAAGTCTTGATTACATGGTTTTTTCTGTCTAACCTGATAACATCAGAATTCAGCCCTCAGCTAAAATGTAACCAAATATTGGCCATTAAAAACAGAGATGTTTTTCTCTTAACCTCCTAAAGATAAATATTCTATGTTCTTCAAGTATGTCCTCTCTGCCACATCCTCCTTACTTGGACCCTGCACTTATTCTTTCAATCCCTGACAGCTGGGTTTTGTTTCCACCATGAAACACAAACTGCTTTCCCTAAGGCTACAATGGTCTTATTCCAAAACCAGTGATCAAATTTCGAACCCTATCCACTACACACTACACTATCAAGTGTTACACAGGGCCTCTTCCTCCTTTCTAATTTCCACGGCTCAGGTCCCATGACACTACTCTCATTTCCACTCAGGTACCTCAAAACTGTTTCTTCTTGGGCCTCCATCTGCATGTTAATGATGCAGTAAGTGTTCTGCCTCTACCACAGCTCTCTCCCTCTGTACACTAAAAGATGGTCAGTTCAACTACCTCCTCAAGGTAAGACCTAAAACAGTGCTAACAGAAATCCCTCTCCCCAGGCTTTAGATGACTCACAAACCCTTCCCAGAATGAAGGTCCTCACATTTTCACTAAAGAAGAAAGCAGGGATCAAACTGTGAGGTGCCACAATGCCACTCTGCATTTTATTAGTACTCCCAATCCAATCTAACCCAACACTTGTGTTATGGTTTTACTTGTGAACTTTGTTTCATAGACACTTGTTTGTAATTAGTCCTCTCTGTAAGAACTATTAGGGAGGTATGTTGGAACCTTTAAGAGGTGGTATCAGTTGAGTTGCAACAAGTGAGTGGTTGAGTGTGGATCACAGGTGCTCTCTATTTCCTGATCCATAGGGAGAAAGGTAACAGCCTCAAAGTCTTTGCCTCCATGAACCACACCATGCTTCCTCACTATGATGGAGGACTGTGTACACTCGCAAAAGGATTAACAGAAATGAACCAATCCTCCCCATGTTGCTTATGCAAGTCATTTTCTCACAGTGATGATAAAAGTAAATAATCCAACATGTTAGCACCCCATGTGGAGATTAGTAACTCACATAGTAAATACCTGGGAAAAGCTCTAAACAATAAACAGCATAGTAGATCAGTAGATACAATACTTCCCCAGGGCTTCCAATATGAAGGAAAGATAAAGCAGTCATAAGGGCAAAGATCCACAATCTGCAACTCCAGCTGAGTCTCAGCTGCAGAATTGATACAGCCTTGTGAATTTCAATGGCTGAGTTCACTTAAACACCCTTGATTCCAGAACACTTCCTCAGCTTCTTCTGTGAGGCTTTTTTTTCCTTCAGCATTTCCTGATTTCCATGAAAATCTTATATTAAGATTCCCATTTCTAAGGCCTGGCATGGTGGCTCACACCCTTAATCCCACAATTAAGAAAGCTGAGAGGCAGGTGGATCTCTGAGTTCAAGGGTACCTGGTCTACATAGCAACTTCCAGGCCAACCAAGGCTACACAGTTAAGAACCCATTTCAGAAAAAAACAAAAGATGCCCATTTTCAAATATTCTCAAGGTTTTTATAATGCAGTGCTAACATCTTCCAAAACAATTTGATTCAGGTTTTACTTTAAGTAATCAATACATCTATTTGCCCAATATTTCTTGATTTCTCATTGTTCCTGACATCTCTGTGTTAACTTAAAATATCTAAGATGAATATATGCATTCCTGTATGCCTTCCCACTCTCCATGTTACACTCTCTAAACCAACAGATTTCTAAAAGAATTGGCCTTATTTACTCATATACTTAAATCTATATTTCAATCAGTGTATGGTCTTAAATTAAAATATGAGCCAAGCACTTCCTTTTTGAAATCTCTTGATGATTCTCCAGGTCCTCCACAATAATGTCTAAGCTTAATAAATGTTCAATAATGTCTCTCTATGCTTACAGATCCATACACTTACAATAAGTGTCTACTCCATGCGTTTAACTTTCCTACACTCTGCCCTAGAACTTTCTCACATCATTTAAGCTTGGCTATGGAGCTTAACTTTTCCATTAAACAGCAGTGGTTCTCACCTACAGGAATTTCTGAAGGTGAAATCTCTCTCTTAAAACAGTTCCTCTCTCTTCAATTAATTGATTAATCAGGAATCCCGGTGAACCTCATGGGGGAAACAGAGCCACTTGAGGAATACCAACCAAGACTGGCAGATAGTCAAAAGGCAGGAATGCGAAATGCTTTTGAATATAAGAACGGCTTCTGGAGATGTCTAAACATTTTATAAGTTCATTAATTCTCACGACAGGTCTCTTTGTTAGGTAGCAAAGAATTATGCCCATTTTTAAACATGGAACTTTTTTTTAGCAGGAACGGAGAATTCTTACTTTGCAGTTCTCAGTAGAGTCAACTCATTTGGCACAATTTTACAAGTGTTGCTGTCTGACCCCACAGACCATTACTATTCTGTTTTCACCGCTTCGTCTTGTTGAGCTTACCCTTTCTGAGGATGGCAAAAATCGGGCCTCACTTATGTAAGCTACAGGATACAGATTCGGACATTGTTTTGGCTTCCTGGGATGCTATAGTGGCAATTAATGGGCCATTTAAGCATGGAGATTTTGACTGAATAGAAAACTAGTGATTTTGTTTTTGAAGAACATGCTGGTTCAGTGGTGATTTAATGGAAGACTCCAGAAGCCAAAACAACTGACCCAAACTAGTAGTCATTCCGATTAATTTCCATCTTAAATTACCCACACTAGTCCTAACTACATTGTTTTATAATAGTAGCAGTAGTAGTAGTAGTAGTAGTAGTAGTAGTAGTAGTAGTAGTAGTAGTAGTAAATACCCATGACTCTAAGGTGTGGTCTGAATTGTTCAAGTCACAGGACTTTAACATGATGCCATTGAATTTAAAGAACACCAAAACTTTCATTTATATTAAAATAGAAAGAGTTCAATGGAAGCCATGTTCTACAAGTTGATAGCCAAAATGGAACACATGGGCACCAGGCCTCTTCAAATCCCTTGAAAGAAGCATAAAGATTTCACTCATTAATTACAGTATTTTCTGGAAGCAACTTAAATGCCCAACATGAAGAGACTAGTTGAAGAAATTATAAAGATGCCACTTAATGGGATTTTGGTTACAGAGGAACATACTGCATATGTGTTCATTGTTTTTCTAAAATCCTCCCTTTCTCGAAGTGGAATTGCCAAAAAGAGAACCAAACAATTAGAATAAGGCACCATTTACTACCCTTTTAAACTAGTCAGTGGATCTCTGCCCCAAATTCAGACACACCACCTAGAGGCTGCTTGTATAGGAACAGGCTGAAACAAAGGTGTTATGACCATTTTAGTTTTTTTTTAATTACACTTTTTTCCATTTGTATCCCCCCTTTAGTGCCCTTTCTCACCCCCCAATCCCTCCTTTTGTCCCCATTCTCCACACATGCCACTCCCAAGTCCACTGATAGGGGAGGTCTTCCTTTCCTTCCTTCTGATCCTAGTCTTTCAGCTCTCATCAGGAGTGGTTGCATTGTCTTCCTCTGTGGCCTGGTAAGGCTGCTCCCCCATCAGGATGAGGTGATCAAAGAGCAGGCCAATCAGTTCATGTCAGAGGCATTCCCTGTTCCCATTATTATGGAACCCACTTGGATACTGAACTGCCATGGGCTACATCTGTGCAGGGGATCTAGGTTTTCTCCTTGCATGGTACTTGTTTAGAGTATCAGTCTAAGGAAAGACCCCTGTGCTCAGAATTTTTGGTTCTGTTGCTCTCCCTGTGGAGCTCCTGTCCTTTCTGTATCTTATTATTTCCCACATCTTTTGTATGATTCCATGCATTCTGCCCAACAGTTGGCCATAAGTCTCAGCATCTGCTTTTATATTGTGCAATGCAGATGCTTTCAGAGGCCCTCTGTGACAGGCTCCTGGCTTGTTT
This sequence comes from Pachyuromys duprasi, assembly GCA_028658305.1. Classification (NCBI taxonomy): domain Eukaryota; kingdom Metazoa; phylum Chordata; class Mammalia; order Rodentia; family Muridae; genus Pachyuromys; species Pachyuromys duprasi. The sequence continues at coordinate 19,711 of JAQQSO010000031.1, read as the reverse complement.
CTTGTTTTCTTCTTCTGATGTCAATCTGCTTTGCCTTTCTGGCTGGGGAATGAGTATTTTAGACACAGTCCTCCTTCTTGATTAGTTTCTCTAGGTGTACAGGTTTTAGTAGGTTTATCCTATATTATATGTCTATATGAGTGAGTATATACCATGTGTGTCTTTCTGCTGATGGAATAGCTCACTCAGGATGATTCTTTCCAGTTACCACCATTTACCTGCATAGTTCATGATATCCTTGTTTTTTATTGCTGAATAATATTCCATTGTGTAGATGTACCACAATTTCTGTATCCATTAGTCAGTTGAGGGGCATCTTGGTTGTTTCCAGATTCTGTCTATTACAAATAAAGCTGCTGCAAACATGGTTGAGCAAATTTACTTATTGCATTCTTGAGCCTCTTTTGGATATATGCCTAGGAGTGGTATAGCTGGATCTTGAGGAAGCACCATTCTTAGTTGTCTGAGGAACCACCAAGTTGATTTCCAGAGTGGATGTACAAGTGTACATTTCCACCAGCAGTGGAGAAGGGCTCCCCTTTCTCCACAACCTCTCCAGCACTTGTTATCACTTGAATTTTTGGTTTTGGTCATTTTGATGGGTGTAAGGTGCAATCTCAGAGTCATTTTGATTTGCATTTCCCAGATGGGTAATGACGTTGAGCATTTCTTTAAGTGTTTCTCTGCCATTCAACATTCCTCTATTGAGTTTTCTGTTTAGCTCTGTTCCCCATTTTTATTTGGATTACTTGATTAGTTGCCTTTCAACTTCTGTAGTTCTTTATATATATTGGATATTAGACCTCTGTCAGAAAAAGGGTTGATGAAGATTCTTTTCCAATCTGTAGGCAGCTGTTTTGTTTTGATGACAGTGTCCTTAGCTTTATAGAAGCTTTTCAGTTTCATGAGGTCCCATTTATTGGTTGTTGCTCTTAGAACTTGTGCTGTTGTTGTTCTTTACAAGAAGTTGTCTCCTGTACCAATGAGTTGAAGTCTCTTCCCCAAATTTTCTTCTAGCTGATTTAATGTGTCTGGTTTTATGTTGAGGTCTTTGATACACTTGGACTTTAGTTTTGTGCGGGGTGATAAGTATGGATCTATTTGTATTTTTCTATATCCAGTTAGAGCAGCACCGTTTGTTGAAGATGCTATCTTTTTTCTATTGTACGGTTTTGGCATCTTTATCAAAAATCAGGTGTCCATAATGTGTGGGTTTATTTTTGGGTTTTGTATTTGGTTCCATTGATCCACCATTCTGTTTCTATGCCAGTACAATGCAGTTTTATTACTGCTGCTTTATAGTACAGCATAAGATCAGGGATGGAGATACCTCCAGAAGATCTTTTATTGTAGAGGACTGTTTTAGCAATTATGTATTTCTTGTTATTCCATATGAAGTTGAGAAATTTTCTTTCAAGGTCTGTAAACAATTGTGTTGATAATTTGATGGGATTTGCATAGAATCTGTAGATTGCTTTTGGTAAGATGGCCACTTTTACTATGTTAATCCTGCCAAGCCATGAGCATGGGAGATCTTTCCAACTTCTGATATCTTCTTCTAACTCTGTCTTCAGAGACTTGAAATATTTTTATACAAGTGTTTGACTTCCTTGGTTAGGGTCACACCAAGGTACTTTATGCCTTTTGTGGCAATTGTGAAGGGTGTTGTTTCCCTAATTTCTTTCTCAGCCCTATCGTCCCTTGTATACAGGAAGGCTACTATTTTTTTTTTTGAGTTAATTTTATATCAGGCCACTTTGCTGAAGGTGTTTATCAGATGTAGGAGTTCCCTGTTGTTTTAGGGCCCAGAGTTCAGGTTTTTGGTTGCTGTACCAAAAATGTTGTTCTGTAGCTCAGAAGCAGTGTCCTCCTTGCACTGCCATCTGGTCCCTCCCACAAAATGACACAATGGCCTTTTTAAAACGTGGTTTTACCAACATAGAAAAGTGACTATGATGTAGTAAATGAAAAGAAGCTATCCAAAAGTTATAGCATTTTCCAAATCAATACCAAAATACTTGAAAGGATAACATAAAAATGCTTCAATTATAGACAATTAAAATGTATAATTCAAAATAAATCTTAACAAAATATTATAGTTGTACCTATGTAGACAACTGATTAAAGTCCATTAGCCATGAACTTTTTCACCCTTTGTGGACCTGGAGTATATTCCCACAATATTTTTATTCATCCACATATGCTGAGTTTCTCAGTAACAAATACTAAGAGCCAAATCTGGCTGTCATCAGCAGAGACCCTAATACAAAACATTACATGATTCTCAACTCTGACCAGAAATCTGGACACCCAGAGAGACAAAGATCAAAAAACATAGGCCCAGGTCCTGAATAGAAAGATATATCACCCCAAAACGCCACCATTATGCCAGTCCCTCCATGCTCTAAAATCTGAGCTCCGCTAGATTCATCCACATTAAAAGTTGGTCATATATATCCCATACCCATGACAGCATTGGCCTACAGACAGAGACTGACAGCTTAAAACTAGTATTCAAGGGATGCCAGCTGACTGATGCTTTCCATACTTTCTACTCTATAGCTCTGCAGTGGCTGCTCACCTCAGAGTCCATCCTCCAGTCAGTATCCATTGACTCTCTGACACCTTCTTTTCTCACTATGGCCTGACATGGCGTAGTGGAGAAGATACATTCCTGCTAAGAAAGGGACCCATGACATAGAAGCTCTTCAAACCAGGAAAGAGGTTCAGACCCTGGCCAGCTTCATGTATGTCCATGATATATCCTCCTATATTATATTTGTGAAAACTGTCACAAAATGTGTGCCAAGACCTATAATATGAGTTTAGGGTTTGTTTTACTTATCATTAGCTGCATAGCAAACACTCACAAACTCAGTGACCTAAGATCTATTATTAAACATATGTGTGGAGGAAGTTTCTTCTGACTTAGTAACTTCTATTGATAGAAAGAAGCACAAGTCTAAAGTGACTCATGTAAAAGAACCCCTATAATTAGAGGCTTACTCATAGTTTTAAAGAGTTAGCACACAAGAAGTTCTCATTATAGATGGTCCTGTGCCCCCATGGGGTTTAACTTTAACTTCTGAGCCCTCTCGGAAGCCACTATACCATTGGTTTTAGGGATCCACCTTGGTAGTCACATTAGTGTGGCAAGCACTCTTATCCCCTGAGCCATTTTGCCTGACCTGTTTTGTTTTTGACACTATCACTGTGGAGTCTAGGAAAGTCACCAACTTGTTTTGTAATCCAGGTTGACATCAAACTCTCGATCTTGTTTTCTCCAGTCACTTCAGTGCTAGGATTATAAATGTTGACAACCACAATCCATTTGGTATTTGCCTTATTTATCTCTTTATTTATATGTATGTGGGTATGTTTCCTGAATGTATCTCTGTCCCCTACATGCAAGTGTGTCCACCACAGAGGTGGGAAAGTGTGTTAGCTTCTCTGGGAATTTAGACATGGTTGTCAACCAGTGAGTCCTGGCAATTAAAGTTGGGTCCTCTGTCTGAGCAATAAGCTTGGAGTACTCTCCAGACCAATATTGACTTCTTTGTTTGTTTGTTTTTAGTGATAATGTTTCTTCATGGAGCCCTGGTGGTCCTGGGCTCTATTTGTAGACCAGGATGGCCTTGCACTCACAGAGACCTACCTCTTACTGCCTGCCAGAGTGATGGTATTAGAGGCATGCACCACCATACCTGACATCTTCAATTACTTTAAACTTCGCCCTATGTCAAATTGGTAGGCCTGAACCCTATCAGAGAATTGGACGATCAACAGCCATTGTGGAGTCAGTAATAGGACTCAGGCCTAGGAAGAATATGAATTCCCTCTATGGAAAAACAAAAAACAAAAACACAAACAAAAAACAATGACCCCTCTGGTCTTTATTATTTTATACTTGAGGTCTCATTATGCAGTCGTCCCTGGCTGGGAATTCACTGTGTACACCTCAGAATTAGAGATTGGCTTTCCTCTGCCCCTCAAGAGATTGGTGGTGTATACTACTATGCCCTGTCCAGGAAGAACACCTTAAAAATATTACGTTTACATGTACGTGTGTGTCTGGGTGCAAATATGTCACATGTGTGCTGGTGTATATATAGGGCAGAAAAGGGTGCTGAATAACATGAAACTGGAGTTTCAGGTTGCTGTGAACTGCTCAGCTGTGGGTGCTGAGAAAAAACATCAAGTTGTCTGCAAGAACAGCAAATGCTCTTAACCATTCTATCACTTCTTAATGGGATTTCCATTCAAAACAAGAGTTTTAGAAGCTTCAGCCTCATCATCCTGAGAGTGGTGGGGGAGCATGCTCTGACTGACGGGAGAACTGACAAATCCGCGGGGAGAATTCCTTCTGGCTTTGGGAGGAGAGCCTGTTGATTGGATGTGACCTCTATCAGGGGCGGGCTCTTTGCTGCCCTTGGTTACTAGAAAGCCAGCCCCTGCCCCCTTGGCTGGCTGCCTTCTTGTCATTGACAAGTACCCAGTGGGCAGCGCCAGGAGCTGGTCCAAGAGGTCAGTGTAGGGCTGCTGCTGCTGCTGTGGGGCTCAGCCACCTGTGCTGCTTTCCAGGGAGGAGGGCCAAAAACTGGAGGCTAAGGGCCCCAGATCCCATGGGGTGCCTTGGGCACCCGCTGTCCAAGGTGGGCCAGGGTGTGACAGGAGTCAGGCAAAAAGACCTGCCTGGCACCCATGGTGAGGGGGTGGCTGCAGGAGCGGGGTTGGAGCAGGCATGCACAGGGCACAGTCAGGTCTTAGGCAGAGCAGCCCTGGAGCACTACTCCAGCTTCCTGGTTGGCCTGGAGCAGAGTCTTTCAGATGCTGGCAGGGTGGCTGGGAGGCAGCCTGGGTGCAGGTCGGAGAGCTCTGTGCCCTCGGACTGGCCATTGGGGTAGCAGTGAACCTGCCTTTCAGTCCAAATCCCTGGGCGCCTCAGATGCTGAATGCTGAGATGTGGTCACTGCCCCTTTCTTCTTCCTGCCGAAACGTTCCTCCAAATCAGTCACAGTCTTAAGTTGATCTTATACACCCTTGTGAGTAATATTTTCTGGATGCTTGAGACTATGATTCCAGGAAGCAGGCCTAAAATGCCTGCTGAGCCAAGCAGGGTGGTATTCAGCGCCCTGTGTTTTTGGTAGGGCCATGTTCCTCCTCCTGTCTTTGCACGCAGATCCCTCTGAGCCTTCCATGGTCTTATGGACTCACTGTTTACTGCTTCTCCAAAAACCTAGTCAAATGTCCACAATGGTTGCTCTTTTTGTTCATCATAAATTGTTTTTTTGTTTGTTTGTTTTGTTTTGTTTTGTTTTGGTGTAAGTTCTGTGGTGTTTGACCACCTCTTCTGGAGCATGTGATTAAGGAGGATAAGGGTGGTGATGATTTCTTTTAACCCCTAAAGTGACAATCTGTTAAGAGATAGATGTAGGAGTATGTTAGGACTATTAAAGAACGTTTTCATTGTGAATAGTCTTGACCTATCCCATTAACTTTTCATAGAACTGCACCTGTATATGGGAGCTCATGCATTCTGCTGAGGCAGGAGGATTGTCATGTGCTGGCAGTCTAGCCAGAGCTACAGAACCACACCCTGTCTTGATAACAAAGCAATGCTAAAAACTGTTGATGCTTGGAAAACAGCCTGTCAGCCCTGTTTCTTAGGTTGCAGCTGGGGCTGGTAATCCCCCAAACAGGATGAAGCTCCAGAAAGGGTCCTGGTTGCTCTAAACCATATTTTTCCCTAAGGACCCTTAGCTTCTCCCCACAGGTACCTTGTTTTCTGTTGCCATGTGAAACCTACAAGAGAGATTAAGGAGGTTGTGCAAGGCAGGACTCCTCATGTTCCTTAGGATCATGTCACCTGTGAATGTTTAATTTTGAGGGAAACCCACACCCTGCTCTGGAGATTGATCCCTTTGAGGGGCTGGGGCTGAATGCAGTCCAAGTGGGCATCAGGTTGTTGTTCTTTACCAGTGCTCCACTTGTGAGAGAGGGAGACTGAGTAGAAGTGTTTCTTTTTTCATTGCCTTTCCCTAGAGCCATTTTTTGAAATGACCTTGAGGAAATAATTTTTGGGGTCCTTATTCAATAAGTAGGTAATAAAATATTGGTGTCTCAAAATTGTTCCAGGTAAAGCTCCCATTGCTTTTCTTTTCTTTTTCTTGTTTGGAAATTAAGTCATCCACAGGCTTAAATTTTTGCTGTATATGCTGAAGTGAGTTAGACTCTTACCCTATTTTGGGTATGGAATCACTTAGTGATATAGATGACTCAAGTTGTCAGCATTGACTGATGCATACAATCTTAGGGAGGCTCTCCTTGATCTAACCCATGTTAAGACAGGAGTCCCAGGAAAGTCTGAAAGCAGGAGCATATCGCCATCCATGTTTAATGCTTTTGCTAGCTCATGAATATTTATGAATAGGATATGATGCTTGATTCAGTAGTTACCTGAATACAGTAACATCATTTTAGTGTGGGGTCTTTTGATTGCTACAACATAAAGAGCATTATGGTGGTAGCAGTTCTTCTGTCTCTGTCTTTGCATAACTCATTTGTAAGCTTCAGCACTTCTTCAGCACTCTAGGTTTTTTGAGATACCATTCCTTGTGTACCCCAGGCTCAAGAGTTGCCTCTCTCCTCAGAGTGCTGGATTTAAGTGTTCAACTGGCTCAGCTGGCCCTTTCGTTCTCGTTCTCGTTCTCTCTCTCTCTCTCTCTCTCTCTCTCTCTCTCTCTCTCTCTCTCTCTCTCTCTCTTTCTCTTTCTCTTTCTTCCTCTCTGAGACTCTCCACAGCCCCCAGGCTGTCCTCAAATTCCCTCTAAAGACAATGCTGGCTTCAAAATCAGAAATCTACCTGTCTTTGCCTCCCAAGTGCTGGGATTAAAGTCATGGTCTCCTTTAGAAATTTTAGACTCTGAATAACAAGTTGAATTCACAAAAGGTAGGTAATTTCCACTGGTAAGAACTTTACAGAGCCAGAGGCAGGCAGATCTCTGTGAGTGTGTGGCCACCCTGGTGTACAAAGCAAATTCCAGGGCAGCCAATGCTACAGTACATTAAAAAAGAAACCCTGTCTCAAGGAAAAAGAAAATAACCCAAAGGTGTATAGGATGAGATCTGATGTCCTAATGTGGCATCCAAAATGTTGTTGCTAGCCTCAGCCCACCTCTTCAGATTTTATCCTTAGACCTCAGGAACAGAATAGCTTCCTCAGCATTCCATATGCATTTTGCTCCCTGGTTCTTCTTGCTAGCTCAATCCCATGATCTTTTCCCCCGGCTTAAGGTTGGCGGACCAGCAGCTATCACACATCAGCTGCTGAAAAGAACTGGATTCTACTTTCAGGTCATCATCAGGAAAGCTAACTTTGCTCTACAGTAAGGATCGGGAGATCTGACCCTGCTTGCAGAATCCGTTTGCAGAACACTGGGTTGTATTCTTACTCCATTTTCCAGATCATCCTAGGAGATCTGTAAGCCTCTGCCTTGGATATTGATAGGGATCCTTGGAAGGGAAAGAAAGGAGAGTGTAGGTTGGACTAAAAACAGGGTTGAATGAGTTCCAGAAAGCAGGCTTCTCAAACCCGTGTACAACCCTCTGCTGAGGAAGACAGCTTGAAGAAACCAATCCGAGGCCACATGCAGAGAAGTGAGATGAGAGAAGCAGCCTCAGGAAAGAAGTCAGCTGGTTCCCAGCCAAAGAATCTTGAACCATCTCTTCCAGGAAGATGGGGAGTTACCTCTGCTGAGAAGGCCCCTTCTGGTTCCATGCAGAAGACAAGGAAGAACTGGCAGAAGACTCCTGGCAATGGAGATGGTGGCAGTACCAAGCAAAGACCCCAGCCCCCACGGAAGAAAAGGGCACCAGCTGATGCCACTGTGGGGAGTGAGGAGGCGATGAAGAAAAGAGGGGAAGTGGAAGTGAAGATTCCTAAAGAATTAAAACCATGGCTGGTGGAGGACTGGGATTAGGTTACTAGGCAGAAGCAGTTGTTCCGACTCCCTGCTAAACAGAATGTAGATGCCATTCTTGAGGAGTATGCCAATTGTAAGGAGTCACAGGGCTGTGTTGATAATAAGGAGAATGCAGTTAATGAAGTTGTGGGGGGGGGGGATAAAAGAGTATTTCAACATGAGGTCCTGCTGGCTCACCCTGATGCGAGCATGTCACAGATCTATGGGGCACCACACCTACTGAGATTATTTGTGGGAATTGGGGCAATGTTGGCCTATAGGCCCCTTGATGAGAAAAAAGCAATATTGGCCTATACTTCCCTTGATGAGGAAAGCCGCGCCTTACTGCTGGGCTATTTGCATGATTTCCTTATGTATCTGGCCAAGAATTCTGCTTCGCTGTTTACTGCCAATGGTTAAAAAGTGACTTCTGCTGAGTATCACCACAAAGCCCTGTGAATGTCTACTGACCACTTCCTATGCTCTGGCATCTGTAAACACTTTTGTTTAGTCCTTTCTTTGTAGAATTGATGTTTTTCAAAACTGTGAGTGTAAAACAGGGCCTATGTTAAGTTTGTTTCCTGTTCTGTTGTAAGCAGAAATAAAAGGATTGCCTCCTGACTCCTTTCCTCATTTTAAAATTGCTACCTGTGTATGCAATAATTAGACAGAGAAGAAATTCAGTAGATCATTTTATTGCCTAGTTGACAACATTGCTTGAATAATGGTGGTTCTATCCCTTTTGACACTGCATAGTTTTCTAACATGTGTTAATGCTGTGTGATGAGATGTCTGGTTCCTGGTGCCAAAGGTACAACTTAAATGTATGTACCTGAAAACCCATGCATTCCTGCTCTTTATTTTTTTATGGTGCTTGACATACACAGCCCATCCTCTGCAAAGCCACATTTGTGGTTCTTTGCTCAAATCGTGGAAAGACAGTGTTTTGTTTCCTGGTTTTTGTATTTGAGTCTAATGCACATTCTAACATGATAGAGGTAATGCATTATTGTGTAGTCCCAGTTTTCTGAAAAGTTGATATTTGAGGAATTGTATTTCGGATCTACCACCTTTGCTCTGCAAACACTGCTAATGGTCTTTATCTTATCAGCCATCAAACTGAGTATCTTTAGCAATTTCTTCATGAATTTCACCTTACTCTTTGAGCACACAATGTCATGAAATATAAACTGCTACCCCTAAGGCTACAATGGTCTTATTTTCCAAAAACAGTGATCAAATTTCCAGGCCTAACTACTACACACTACATTACCTAGTGTATAAGGGGCCATTTCTTCCTTTCTAATTTCCACTGCACAGGTTCCATGACACTACTCTCCTTTCCATTCAGGTACCTCAAAACAGTTTCTTCTTGGGCCTCTATATTCGTGTTAATGATGCAGTAAGTGTTCTGTCTCTGCCACAGCTCTCTCCCTCCTTACACTGAAACATGGTCAGTTCAACTACCTCCTCAAGATAAGTCCTAAATCAGTGCTAACAAAAATCTCTCTTCCCAGGCTTCACATGACTTACAAACCCTTCCCAGGAGGAAGGTCTTCAAATTGTCCCTAATGAAGAAAGTAGGGCTGAGACTGTGTGGTGCCACAATACTCTGCATTTCATTACTACTCCCAATCCAACACTGGTGTTGTGGTTTCACTTGTGAACTTTCCATCATAGGCACATGTTTGAAATTGTTTCCTTCCTGTGAGATGTAACAGGGAGATATGTTGGAACCTTTAAAAGGTGGTATCCATTGAGTTGCAATAAGTGAGTGGTTGAGGGTGGATCAGGGGTGCTCTCTATTTGCTGATCCATAGTGACAAAGGATGCAGCCTCAGAGTCTTTGCCTCCATGAACCACAGCATGCCTTGCCCACTATGGAGGACTGTGTACCCTCTCAAAAGGATGAACAGAAATAAACCAATCCTCTGCATTGTTACTTATGCAAGTCATTTTCTCACAGTGATGAGAAAAGTAAATAATCGAACATGTTAGCACCCTGTGTGCAGTTTACTACTTCAAATATTAAATACCAGTGATAAGCTCCAGACATTAAAGAACATAGTAGAGCAGCGAAAATCATACTTCCCCAGGGTTTCCAATACAAAGGAAAGATAAGCCAGTCATAAGGGCAAAGGTCCAAAATCTGCAACTTATAGCTTAGTCTCAGCTGCAAAGTTGGTACAGCCTTGCCAATTTCAACAACTGAGATCACTTAAGGACCCTTGATTCCAAAACAGTTACACAGTTCCTTCTGTGAGGTTTTTTTCCTTCTGAATTTCCTGATTTCCATGAAAATCTCATATTAAGATTCCCATTTTTATGTCCTGGCACTGTGGCACACACTGCTAATCACACCGTTCAGAAAGATGGAAGGCAGGTGGATCTCTGAGTTCAAGGGCAGCCAAGTCTACCCAGCAACTTCCTGGACAGCCAAGGATATATAGTAAGAACCTGTTTCAGAAACAAAGAAAACATTCCCAAGGATATTATAATTCAGTGCTAACATCTTCCAAAACAATTTGATTCGTGTTTATTTAAGAAATCAATAGAGCTAGGTACCAATACTTGTTGATTACTCTCATTATTCCTCACATCTCTGTGTTAACTTAAAAAAAAAACCTCATATATATATACACATTTCTCTATCCCTTCCCACTCTGCCTGTCACACTCTGTAAACCAACAGATTTATAAATATTGGCCATTTTTCCTCGTATACTTGAATCTATCTTTCAATCAGTGTGTGGTCTTAAAATAAAATATGAGCCAGGCCTTACCTTTTTGAAATCTCTTCGTGATTCTCCAGGTCCTCCACAATAATGTCTAAGCTTAATAAATGTTCAATAAGGTCTCTTGATGTTTACAGATCCAAACACTTCTAATAACTGCCTACTCCCTGCTTTTGACTCTCCTACACTCTGACTTAGACCTTGCTCCATCATTTAAGCTTGGCTATGGAGCTTAACTTTTGCAAGAAACAGCAGTGGTTCTCAACTGTAGGTTGAGGTCCATTTGGGTGTGGGGACATGGCAAATGACTCTTTCACAAGAGTCGCCTAAGACCATCTGAAAACAGATGCTGAAACTGCAATTCATAACAGTAGCAAAATTATAGTTTTGATATAGCAACAAAAATAATGTTATGTTTGGCTTCACCTCAACATGAGGTCATAGCATTAAGAAATATGAGGGCCAGCCTGAGTTAGAGGCTAGTATATTCCACAATATCCTTCTAAAATTTCCCCCACTACTTCATTTTATTTTCTTTGAACTCTGTGCAGTCAAAGACAGTGTTTTAATTATCTTTAAGCCCAGAAAATGGTACCAAGTAAACATGGGGATAAAGCTTACATGAAAGAATGAATGAGTTGAGTAAAGGAGGCATATGAACTTTACAGAATTTCCTGCCCCATAGCAATTGCTCAATTATTACTGCTAACTAGCTTCCATCAAGGCAAATTTATCAAAATTTTGGCAAAGAGATCCAAGGCAAAACTTAGTTCATGTTTAAATCATTTGATTTTTTTGTTTGTTTGTTTTGGTACAAGATCTGAGTATGAAAGACAGGCTGTTGTAATAAAACTCTGTCTTCAACCTCCCATTCGAGGTACTTACCACAGTGCCCATTATAAATTCCTTGTTTTAAAGATCTCTTAAATTACCCTTATATTTATATACTGTGTGTGTGTGTAAGTTTTCAGACAAGAAGTAAGTTATCTTCCTCAATCACTTTTTTTTCTTATTTTATGATCTCTCACAGAACCTGGAACTGGCTGTTTTCTGACTTACTTGTGCTCATTTGGCTATCCCAACCTCCCACACACACACACCAAGAGTTTCAATAACACTGAAAAAACCTGTTATCTTGTGAATGGTAGTGATATGAACTCTGGTCCTCATGCTTGTAGAGAAAACACTTTACCCACTAAGCCACCTTCTTAGCACCCCTATAATCCTCCTTTGTCCTTGTAAGCAAACATTCCTTAAGATATTTGATCAGACTTAAGAAATAACTCCACATATACATGTCCATAACACACAAGCCTGCATGTACATTCCTAATTACATTAAAAATATAATAAGGAAAAAGTACAAAAATTTCCAGCAATTATGTCTAATAAGGGTTAAAACTACTAACTTCTGGGACTTGGGGAGATGGCTCCACAATTCAAGACAGCTTGACACTCTCCGAAGACCTGAGTTTGATACTTGGCACCAACACCAGGTGGGTCACAACTGCTAGTAACTCCAGCTTCAGGGGATCCAATGCCCTCTTCTGGACACCAGGACACATGCACTAAGCATGTGCATCTAAACATAAAAACAAAAAGATGTTTCAATGAAAAGGTGCACTTCACCATTTCATCACTTCCTTGGGGTCCCAAGTTCCAATTCTCTGACATCTGTCTTAAGTACTTTAAGGCAGACCTATCAAAGTGTCCCAAATTTTCTGAAGCATTACTGAATTTCAGTTACCTTTTCCCCTAATGAGAAATACCTTTGATGTCAACTGTTTTTCAGTAATAAGAAAATAAATCAACACAAATGAAATGAGGTATTGCAAATAAAGCAGAAATCACAAAATTTGGAGACAGTAAAATTAGTTTTCTTTTTTAATTTTTTAAAGTTAATTTATGCATAGAAGTGTTTTGCCTACATGGACGAACATGTTCCTTGTGGCCAAAGAGATCTGAAAAGGGCATCAGATTCCTTGGAACTGTAGTTATGGATGGTTTAAACACCATGTGGATTGTTGAATTTAAATCCAAGACCTGTGCAAGCTCAACAAGTGCCCTTTACAGCTGAACCAGCTCTTTATCCCCACAAAATTGTCAATCTTCGCAGATTTACAACAGAATGCAAAAATCTAACCTTCAGGTGCTCCCACTTGCCACATCTACTTGTGTCAAATCTGTTTCTCTCTCCTTAAATAGTCCTGACAATGTTTTTGTGAATTCTTGCACTCAAAAGAAAGAAAGGATTTGTAATTGAAGTATTTATGCTAACTGAACTTAATGTCATATTCATTAAATAATTCTTTAATATTCATCAAAACAAAATAAAGTTATTATAATCAGTCCACTGAAAATTTTACCCAAGGGCTGGTACATATTCTCCCTCTAGGCTAAAATCATAGACCTTGTGGGGATAATCTGTGCTTGAAGTAGCACAATTTGCAGTGATTTAGTGAAACCATTTTAGAAATCATTTCTTTAACTATAGCTAATTATGCTTGTTACACTTTTAATATTTTTGTTTGTTTCCTTTAAGTACCTTCAAAGATCCATAAAGAGAAGTATGTACACCACTCTGTGGGACTTTCTAAACCATAGTATTTCAAAGATATTAAAATATCTGTATCTTTAAACTGATAGAGCTCTTTCAAAAACTTCAGTCATTTTCCTGCTTCAACTACAAGTATATAACTTAGAAACAGATATCAACTATTTAAAGGTCCATGGCACTTGCTGTTACTGGCTGTCTATAGTCCTTCAGATACATATTTAACCATAGACTACATGGAAGCTCCCTATAAATAATACATTTTACCCATAGGTAAAACTATGGGTAATACTAAATAGAGGTCAATTGACTCCACAGAAGACTTTGAAGTTCATGAGAAACCCAGTTCTCACTGAGTTCTATGACACCTCACAAAATTCAGTCAATGTGAATTGTGCAGTCTGGCACAAAATCTCACTGGCAGTGGGTGTCAAATGTCTGGCTAGTTGACTCAACAACCAAGGACATGCTTCCATGTACTGTCCCATCCTCTGTGCTCATGTGCTTAGAAAAATTATGTCAAGGACATCCTGAATTGTTCCTAAAGTAAGTGTGAATATAGGTGTTCATACCATGAACACACATGTGAGTACATGTGTGCAAGTACTGCCCTGATCAGATTTTGGGGTTTTGTAGTTTTTTTGTTTGTTTCCTTTGTCTAGACAGAGTTTGTCTGTGTACCCTGGTCTCTCCAGGAACTCACTATGTAGACAGGCTGGTGTCAAAATGAAAGAACCCCTCCCTCTGCCTCCTTAGTGCTGGGATTTTTTTTTATCTTGTTTTTTTCTTTTGGGTTTTCTTTTCAGGGGAGGAGGAAGAGTGTTATGTTACATGGTTTTGTTTGAAGGACCCTTCCAATGTACCCTGGACTGAAACTTAGTCTGGATTGAAACTTCAGTTTGCTCCTGCCTTCATCTCTCAAGTACTAGACTTACAGGAATGCCAAATTTCCTCATCTCTCTCTGACTGTGTGGGTGTGTGTTGATGGCATTGTGTGATTATGCATGTATACATGAGTTAGAATTTATATGTACTTACAAGTGAGTCTGAAGATGAGCCTGATCACTTTTTATTGAGGCAGTTGCTCACTGACCATGGAGAGAAGCTATTGCAACTTGTCTCTGAAAGAGCTTGCCCAGGGTATACCATATCTCTGGTTCGAGTAGTGTGATTAAATGTTACCACCAGGGCTCCCCAGCTTTTATATGGGTTGTAGGAATGCAAATACTGCTCTTAGTGCTTATAATGAGTTATCACTCCACCCCACCTCTACTTTATTCCTTAATTATATAAATCCCTTTTTCTCTTTGTGTCATCTTAATACACACGTGCACAGGCATGCATATACACACACATATACACACTTTGAAGTGTGCTCCCCCAAATGTCCATAGACAAAGCCAAGAACCTATGACAAGGAATCAGTTGGATGTGCCTGTGTTACAGATCTTGACAGAGGAAAATCATTGGAGGAGGCAGAGGCAGGTTTATCTCATTGAATTTAAGGCCAGCAAATTGAGTCCAGGGCAGCCTAGGCTATACAGAAAAACCTTGTCTCAGGAATAAAAGAAAGAAAAAAGAAGAAGGAAGGAAAGAAGGAAGCAAGGAAGAAGGAAGGAAGAAAGGGGATAATAGTGAATTGTCCTGTGGACTCTAAATCCCATGGCAGGTGCTGCTGTAACTGAGGCAGAAGGATATCTGAGACAGACAATAAAGATATACATTGTCTTAGTCACTTTTTTAATGTTGCAGCAAAACTCCATGTCCAGGCAATCTATAAAAGAAAGCATTTAATGTGAGCTAACAGTTCCAGAGGATTAGACCATAGTGGTAGGGAACATGGTAACAAGCAGGCACACATGACCCTGGAGCAGTAGCTGAGGGTTTACATCTAATCCATAATTAGGAAGCACAGAGAGCTAACTGGAAATGGCATTAGGTTTTGAAACCCCAAATCCCCCTCCATCTCCCTGTCCCCTGACAGGGAAACAACCTAACCTAGCAAAACCACACCACCTAATTCTTCCCAAAACAGTTCCACTAACAAGCATACAAATACATGAGCCTGTGGGGACCAGTCTCCTTCAAGCCATCATACACACAGAGAAAGAAATGTCATGGCAATGTGATCCAGACAGAGACCAGACCAAAGCTAACAAATGCTCTAGACATCCAACACAGAGGAGGCAAAGAATAGATTCTTTCTGTGGAGTTGAGTGAATACAACTCTGTGACATCTTGATTTTCAAAGCCCAACCTTTTGAACTATAGTAGTGAAGACTTCAATTACAGTAATCTATTAATTCAGGCATAGAAAACCTGTATACAGACAAATACACAACATGTTGTGTAGGTTCAGTGTAGGGATGCACAAAGTTGTGAGAACATTAAGTATACTATGTGTTGTGGAAGGCAAAGTGAAAAGTAGGCATACTTTCACCATCAGAATTGTAATGCTTTTAGCCTGGCAATGGTGGCACTCACCTTTAATCCCAGTATTTCGGAGGCAGAGGCAGGTGGATCTAGTCTACTGAGAGAGTTTTGAGACAGCCAGGGCTACATAAAGATATCCTAACTTAAAAAAAAAAAAAAAAGAAAGAAAAGAAGTGCAATGTAATGGTTTTAATTTAAATGTACTTTACTTTAAGACATGGAGCACAGTGTGCCATATAAATTGTAGAGCTTGATAGGACAAATCAAGTTTTCTTACTTGTCTTCATAATATTCTCTCTTTCTTCATTTCTCACTCCCTCCCTTCCTCTCTCCCTCCTTTTTTCTGTCTTTCTCTCCATCTCAGCTCCTCCAGATTTCAGTAAAGAGACAGGTTATATAAGAATCCTGGCTAGTGGCAAAGTAATTTTCAGATTGAGATGTAAGGTGGGATGTCCTACCAACAGAAGCCCAAAAGCCATAAACACTTTCAGCATATCAGTAGAAGGCCAAGGTGGCTGCTGAAGCTCATGCTGTTACACCTGAACCATTTGATGCCTCACACCACACCTACCCACTTACATACCCAACATCATCATGATCTTGTCATGTGCTGCCAGGTGTTCCAGGCCAGCTTTCTAGAGCATCAGAGACTGCTACAGGGTGTCTGATAGGAGTGGTTGAGGAAAGTCTCCCAAATTCATCTGAAGGGAAACGAAGAAGAGAGTGAAGTGTGAGGAGGAATGTGGCTAGGCCTAGATGAACACTCAAGAAGTCTGTCTCCAGCCTCCACTAAGGAGCTCATGAGCACATACACATCACATAATTGTCTCTTCCCCCTAATTAAGAGCCCAAACCCCTATAACTTGTACTACTTATTCATTAGCTGCAAGCCATATCACTCCGCATCTGACTCAGCTTACCTTTCTTTCTAGTTCTCTCTACCTCTGAAAAGCTCCTCAGCCCCCTGGTTGTCCTCAAACACCCTATGTAGCAATGCTGGCTTCAAAATCAGAGATCTACCTGTCTTTGCCTCCAAACTGTTATGAGATCTCACATGGTACGTAATATACACTGGTCAGAAATTTACACAGACAGAGGCAGACAGATCTCTGTGAGTGTGAAGCCACCCTGGTCTACAAAGCAAATTCCAGGCAGCCAAGGCTACAGTATATTCAAAGAGAAACTCTACCTCAAGGAAAAAGAAAATATCCCACAAGATTATAGAATGAGATCTGATGTCCTAATGTGGCATGAAAATGTTGTTGCTAGCCTCAGCCCACTTCTTCAGGTTTCATCCTTTGAACTCAGTAACAGATTTGCTTGCTCGGTGTTCCATATACATTTTCCTCCCTAGTTTGTCTTGCTAGCTGAATTCCATGACCTTTCACCCTTTTTAAGATTCTGTTCCTTTACCTTCATTGCTTTTCTCCAGCATCCAGTCCAAGTACTCTCCAGCTCTTTAAGACATCTTTCAAATATTTAGGTTCCTGGAGAATAATCCTGTCTCTTTGAACTGCAAAAGTATTATAGCCCTTAAGCAACAGGAAAGGATTTGCCGTATGCTTTTTCTGTGTGTGTGTGTGTGTGTGTGTGTGTGTGTGTGCGTGCGTGCGTGCGTGCGTGCGTGTGTGTGTGTGTGTGTGTGTGTGTGTGTATGTCTGTATGCTTTTGTACATGCACATATGAACCCATGTCAGAGAATATGCAGGAGTCAGGGGTGTCAGGAGCAGCTCTCTTAGCAGCTGCTTTGATATTTAAATCTCAGTGGGAAGACTGGCTTTACCAGGCCTTCTCAGGTGACAGGGAAGAATTTGCAAGTCCATAGCCTTTTGTTTTGTTACAGCAGGAGGGATAGCTTATCAAAACCACACTTCTTGTTTCACCTCCTTATGAATTCAACTCATTGTGTTGAGGCATTTTTACTCTGGCTTAAAAGGAGTCTGAAGTAAAGCCAGACTGCTAGTCTAGTTACCACTAAAGCCTCTCTGAAGTTCCCATGTGTTGTGTGTTAGTTTATTAATTTTAATGCTCACTCCTGACTCAAGAACCATTCCACTCTGATGGCAGACTCTGGCACAGGGGACAATTTCCTCTCTCTCCATTTATTTTGTTTCTTTTTTTTTTTTGGAATTGTTAACATTTTTATTTTATATTAATCACAGGTTATATACTCTCTATCCCATCTGTAGCCCCCTAACCCACCTTTCCCTCCCTCATCTCCCCCCTTCCCATTTCCAGGTCCACTAATAGGGGAGGACCTCCTTCCCTTCCATCTAACTCTAGCTTATCATGTCTCTTCAGGAAAGGCTGCAATGTCCCCTTCTGTGGCCTAGCAAGACTGCTCCTCCCTTGGGGGTGGGGAGGTGGAAGAGCAAGCCATTGAGTTCATGTCCAAAATAATCCCTGTTCCCCTTACGGGTGTACCCACTTGGGTATTGAGCTACCATTTGCTACATACAAGCAGGGGTTCTAGGTTATAACCATACTTGGTCCTTGGTTGGAGAGACAGTCTCATAAAAGACTCCTGTGCCCTGATATATTTGGTCCTTGTGGAGCTTCTGTCCTCTCCAGGTCATACTAACTTCCCCTTCTTTCATATGATTCCCTGCACTCTGCCAAAGGGTTAGTTAAGTGTCTTAACATTTGCTTTGATACCCTACTAGTTATAGTCTTTTTGAGGATCTCTGTGGTAGGCTCTTGTCCTATTACTTGTTTTCTCCTACATCCAATGTCCATCCAATTTGACTTTCTAAGTGAGGATTAATCCTCTAACCCCAGGTCCTCTTTCTTGTTTGTCATTTTTAGGAGTATAGATTTCAGTATGTTTATCCTATCCTATAGGTCTCTAAAAGTGAGTATATACCATGTGTGTCTTTCTGCTTTTGGGATACTGTTAGGCCCAGCAGAAGCCTAAAGACTCAGCAGGGGCTCAACTAGCGAAAGAGGCACATGAGCTGCAAATGCAAGAGGTTTTTAATTCCAATGCTCCCAAAGGGGACACTCCTGTTAGTTAACAAAGAGTGCCCCTGGGAGACAAAGACCCTGAGTTTCTAATGGGGAAGGCGCTGGAATTCTCGGAGGGTACAGTCTTGGCAGTTCAGGATTGGATGAGGTAGTTGTTCTTTTAAGATAATCAGTTGGTTCTGGGCACCCTTAGGTCCGGTCAGTCCTGTCATAAATATCTGGGGGATATTTGATCTTTAAATCCTTTTGGAATTTCCTGTCATCTGAGGTATAGCTGCAGTTAAAGGTGGGAGAGTGATTGTCCCATGCTGTGTCTGTTCTGAGGAGTGGGGGCCATAAGCTTTTGGTCAAAGTTCAGGAGCCATTCAGGAGAAAGATGGAGCCATTTGGCCCAATTTTTAAACAAAGTTTCTCTCTCAGGCACCAGGCCAGTGATTTCTTACCTAGTACAGACCTCTGCTTGTTTGTTTTTTGTTTTTTTTTCTTATCTCTGCCCCAAAGATGGCAATGTCAGGAATTTTTACATTCCTCTGTTCTCTGGAGAAGCACTAAGAGGCTTTAATTAACATGGGCCTAAAACTTGAAAATATAAGCTATAAGGCAACTAAGAGAAACATAGCCTACAAAGTTAGTCTGATTCTTTCAATACCTTAACTCAGGATGATCATTTCCAGGTCCCACCATTTGCCTGCAAAATTCATGGTTTCCTCCTTTTTAATTGCTGAGTAGTATTCCATTGTGTAAAAGTACCACAATTTCTGTATCCATTCCTCAACTGAGGGACATCTGGGTTCTTTCCAGGTTCTGGCTATTAGGAATAAAGCAGCAACGAACATAGTTGAGCTAATGTCCTTGATGTGTACTTGAACATTTTTGGGTATATGCCTAGGAGTGGTATAGCTGGATCTTGAGGAATCACTATTCTTAATTGTCTAAGGAAATGCTAAATTGATTTCCAGAGTGGTTGTACCAGCTTATATTCCCACCAGCAATGGAGGAGGGTTCCTCTTTCTACATATCCTCTCCAGCATGTGTTGTCACTTGAGTTTTTGATCTTAGCCATTCT
>JAQQSO010000030.1:38411-54340 GCA_028658305.1 Pachyuromys duprasi | reverse complement strand
CAGTGTTCCTCTGTGGTCTCTGCTTTAGTTCTTGCCTTCTGCAATCCCCTTTGACTTCCCTCAAGGCTGGACTATAACAGAAGTGTAAGCCACATATCCCTTTCCTCCCCAAACCAGCTTTTGGTCATTCTGTTTTTTTCATAGCAACCAAGAGCAAACAAAGACAGCCAGGCTAAGCCTGTACTCTTCACCCTGATCCTGCCATGTTTGGTTCTGAGGTTTGAATGCCTTGTACAGCTGTCAGCCAAGTACAGGTATATCTGTGCCTCCATGCCTTGTTTCACTCTGCACTGACTCAACAGGTACAAGTCACATGCACTTAATGTTTTCTGAGCATGATGAACAAGAATTCAGCTTTTTCTGTGGTGCAAACAGGTGAGTTTTGCTTTGCTGGAGGAGGTGCTTTCTTGTTTAATAACTTTTGAAGCTCTAAATGTGTCTATGGCATCTTCTCCAACATTAACTGCAAATGCAAATTCCCCAGACAACCACTGCAGGAGAGTAAACAATGCCAGGCATATAATAATAACAAATTGATGGGCTTGAAATCACTACTCAGAATGCTCATAAATATTGCACAGGACAACTAAAACACATGTGTGGGGCAGGGCTGGCCAGTGAGTCACCAATGGGTTGTCTAAAGGCTCTGAATTACCAGAGCTGAAAATGCCATCCAATTACAGATATCCTGGATATGTCTTTTGTCTCCCTGGGTCACCAAGGAGCCCAATGCTGTTCTTGCTTGTCTCTACCTACCTTGGGTAAAAACAAAGCACCAGATATGCTAGGCATGTCTCCCAGTCCTGGTGAACCAGGAGTCAGGATCCAGGGATGCTCCCTGCCTGATCCAGGGAAGTCTGAGTCATCTGAGCAATTGTCTAACACCAGAACCCCTTGTAGAATGGGTTCTCCTTGCAGTTCTCCTTAAGCATGTCTTGGCGGTTTAAGCAACTGTTTTGTTTTTTGTTGTTGATTTATATTGTTAAAGCTTGATTAGAGGTCTTCCTAACTCACACAATGTCTTTCATTTTCTATCTGAGAGGGATTCTTTTCATGTTTTAATTATGATGTAAGATTGCATAGGCCCCATAAAAAGTGTCTGAGTGGATGTGAAGAAATCAGTTCCCTTTAGATATGCAGCTTGTGTGGAAAAAGTAAGCCAGTTTCTCAAAGGCTTAAACACAGACATACATATGTCTCAGTCTACTCCTAGGTATCTGCCCAAGAGAAAACATATGGTCATATAACATCTTGCACATATTCTTAGCAGTATTTTCACAGTAACTCCCAAAGGAGACATCATCAGTGCCTATCCATGATGAAATTAATACATCGTTTACAATCCAAACACCTTTGAATCTACCATGTAGCTCATGATTCTATGTCTTGGTATTTGTTGTGGTTTCAATAGATATGGCCAACATAGACTCTTGTGTTTGAATGCTTGGCCCAAGGGGAGTGGCACTATTAGGAGGTTTGGCCCTGTTGGAGTAAGTAGGTTTGTTGGAAGAAGTTTGTCACTGTGGGGTGGGCTTTGGGGTCTCCTATGCTAAAGCTCCAAACAAGTGTGCAGTCCAGTCTCCTCCTTCCTGCTTGTGGGTCAAAATTAAGAACTCTCAGCAACTTCTCCAGCACCATGTCTGCCTGCACACTACAATGTTTCCTATCATGAATGATGATAAAGGGGTAATAGTCTGAAATTGTAAGCCAGCCCCAATTAAATGTTTATGTTTATAATAGTTGCCATGTACATGGTGTCTCTTCACAGCCAGAACACCCAAAATAAGACAGCACTTATCACTAACTTTCTCATGTGTTCTATTTTTACCCTCTGAAATTAAAGATATGCTTCCCAGTGACATCCAACATCTGCTAAGTGACAGACACTAGCCATTCTCTTGAATAGGAAATGAGCATACTTCCAGATGGGTGGCCACTAGCCAGTTTATATTTTTTTTCTTTTGTTGAGCTCACTATGTTGAGGGTAAACATAGAAGAAAAAACTTTCAGTAACTGTGCAATTGAAGTCAAACTGCTGAGAATATCAACCCTGTTCTCCACAGAACAACAGACCACAGATACATGTGTGATATACGACACCCATTACAATGGAATGTGTGCAAGCTTAGATGGATAGCTTCATTTAGACTCCTGTGTTTCTGTCTCCTGTACATCATACTAACCCTAAATTAGAGAGATTCACTGAACATGGATGTGCAATTACATTTATAAATTAATAAAGATACCAATATGATGATGCACATTAACAATTCCAGGACATCAGAAGTGGAGTCACTAGTCAAAGCCACGCTATGCTTCAGAGCAAGTTCAGTTTCTCCCTGAGATACATTAGACCATATCACAAAAATCAGAAACAAATAAACAGAGACTGAAGAACGGCTCAACAGTTAAAAACATGTATCACTCTTGTGGGGCACCAAATTTCAGTTTCCACCATACATACCAGGCTACTCATACTCTCAATAATGCCAGCTCCAGGGGATGTGATGTTCCTTGCTGAACTCCACAGGCACATGCACTAACAAGTGCACATATGGGTATGCAAACATACACACATATGCATAATTAACCATAAGATATGTCTTTTAAACTCAATAAAACTTAAAGAGAACCATAAAGGTATATATGGTCTTCTGTCTCAGGATTGGAGTTTGACAAGGTCAAGCCACTTGCTGCAAGAGTAGATAAGAACCGGCTTCCTCATGTAAGCCTTTTGGTATCACAGTGATGCTATTTAAGAATGCTGCTCCTCAGAGAAGCTTTGAGGTATTCAGTGTGTGAAGCAGGATGTGGTTTGAGTGTTAGAGCTATTTATGGTGACAAATCAGAACTGTGTCTGATTTTTAAGCAAAATTTTTAAGTAATTATTTAGAGGTTGGATATTTACAGAGGGTTTTTTTTTCAGTTGTTCCTGCTCTTGCTGTTATTTATTTTGATACAAGATCTCATGTAGCCAAGCTATGTAGTTGAAGCTGGCCTTGAACTCCTGATTCTCTTACCTCTTGAATGATGGGATTAGAGATGTTAGCCACCATGCCATCTCAGTGACCATATATTAACTGGGGTGGGTGAAGTATTAAATTGCTTGACCCAAGTCATGAAAAACATCATATGTGTGTAATCTTGACAGTCAGAACTGTGTTTTCTTAGCATCCTATAGATAGTACCTACTTTTCCCTCTCCTTGGTGTTCACAATCACAACTCAGATAATAGCTTTGAGCTGCAAACTATATTCAAGTTTTTTTTTTCTAATCGCCCTATTCACACAACTTCCAAACACATTCACAGTATAACAACATCACAGGGTCAATCACCACCTATATTGCATCCATCACCTGCTGCCAGCATAACAGTTGTGGCTCCTCTCTGCTCAGCCCTGTTTCTTTAAGGACAGAAGCAGGGAGGAATGTGTGTAGGCTGCCAGCACAACTGAAATGTGAACAAGAGCCTGAGCTCAAGCATGTGCAGTGATGAGAAAATGTACACAGTGTTCTTTCTTTCTGGCAAACAAGAGTAGACAAAAGATACTTCATATAGAGAAGAGGGGAAGGGAATTTTTAAATCTGATTTTTGAAGCCATTTTTAGGGAAATATACCCTATGGAATATAAAGGTTGTTGTTGTTTTCTACATAGATCATCCCAGTCCCATTCTATAAACAATTTTACACAGGTGTGGACACAGCCAGTACACTTGTCTAGTTATTTTCCCAGGGAAGAGCAAACCTCTATACTTACTTTTGTTTTCTCTGTTGGGGCTTTGCTGTGTTTGGTCCTGAGTTCCCTTGTTCCCTTGAAGTACTTACAGAAAGTACTCTGGTGTCAGGCACAGGACTAGCTTGTAGAGAGAACAGTTTGTGGGTGTTGTCCTGGTCTACTGTTTGCTTGCCACCACCCCATGAAAACGTTAAAATCAAGGGATTAGGGTGGGTCACAAGTGTAAGTAAGGCTGGAAGGCTGGGGCTGTAGTTCAGGTTGGTGGTGCACTTGTTCACTTGCATGTTAGTGTGAGATACTGGCTTCAATCCCGAGCACTGTAGAAATAGAGACTATACAATAGCAAGCAGGATCAGTTGAACCCACATGTGTGTGTCTACAAACTGAGTAAGGAATGAGTGGAACCCACTTTCACAGTGTATTGCCATGCTATACATCTGTGCAGGTGTGCTACGTTATCTCTATGCATGGTCCTTGGTTGAAGTAGTAGTCTCAGGAAGGGCCCTGTGCTCAAATTTTTTAGTCCTGTTGCTCTCCTTGTGGAGCGCCTGTCCTCTCCAGATCTTACTATTCTCCACTTTTTCATAAGATTCCCTGAACTCTGCCCAATGGTAATGGGAACAGGGACTGTCTCTGACATTAACTTATTGGCCTGCTCTTTGATCACCTCCCCCTGAGGGGGGAACAGCCTTACCAGGCCACAGAAGACAATGAAGCCACTCATGATCAGACCTAATAGACTAGGATCAGAAGGAAGGAAAAGAAGTCCTCCCCTATCAGTGGACTTGGGAGTGGCATGTGTGGAGAAGGGGGCAAAAGGAGGGATTGAGAGGAGAGGAGAAAGTGCACTAAAGGGGGGATACAAAGTGAATAAAGTGCAATTAATAAAAATTAAAAAGAAAAATAAGAAATGAGTGTGTCTCTGTTAATGTGGACATGCACTTGCTACATTTGCATGTATGGATGTCAGAAGACAACTAGATTAAAAAACCCAATAAATAGAAATCAGACCCAAGAACATCTCCATTAAATAAGATGTGGACAGGATTTTTCTATTAGCTTTTTTATTTATTTTTGTGGTGTTTGAGAATTGGCCCTAGAGCCTGAGGCATTTTAAGGCAAAATAGTTGTACACAATGTTATTCTGAATTTGAATTCTGTCAAAATTTTTTATTATGTATCTCAATGCCAAAAAATTCCTGATTTTGCATTTTATAGGACAATCAAAACTTGGTGTCTTGAATTCAACTCTAAATTGTTTTACATTTATTTAGACTGTGGTGTCATCTTTGAAGAAAATGTTTAGCAAACAAATTTCCAAGCTACTTCATAGCACATAGTTGTTTGACAGAATCATTGGTGATCCCCACAAATTGGTATATTTGAATGCCTGTGGAGTGGCACTATTAGGAGTTGAGGCATTGTTGGAGGGAGTATGTCACTGAGGGTGAGCTTTGAAGTCTCAGAAGCTCAAGGTATGCCCAGTGTCTTTCTGTGTTTTTCTTCATGCTGTGTTTGACTTCAGATATAGAACTCTCAGCTCCTTCTACAACACAATGTTTGTATGCATGCTCCCATGATTTTCACCATTATAATAATGTACTAAATCTCTGAACTGTAAACCAGCCCTAATTAAATACTCTGCTTTATAAGAGTTGCTGTGGTCATGGTGTCCCTCCACAATAATAAAAACCCTGACTAAGACAACTTGTTAAAAAAAAATAGACAGACACTTGACAACCCAAACAAAGGCAGTTCTTTTTCATGATTGTTTCCTATTTTATGTGAGACATGAACATTTATTTAAAAACATGACAGTGCCTCTTAAGAGTCATTCAGGAAGTACTTAACTAATTGGAATCCTGGTTAGTGTGCTGGTATGAATTCCCCAGAAATAATTCTATAATTCATACACCTCTTGAAATGTTATACATTCTAGCCCACCCCTGAAACACCCACTCTTGCAGCTGAGCTGAATTAATTAGGTTTCATTTTTTAAATCAAACTTTGAATCCTACAATATAGTTATTAAAATGTTGGTTAAAACTTTAACTGAGGTAGTTTCTCTGACTACTTTATGGCCTCATTACATCCATCTGTATAATGTCTATGTTAAGCTGGTACAGGCAGCATCACCACTTATGGCTGAAAATCTTACATATCTAGGACTGGAGAGATGACTATTACTTGTTTTGTAAGTACAATGGCCTGAGTTTAGTTCTGACTCACTCACCTGTAACCTTTGGGCTCCTACCTGGAAGGTCCCAGGCTGGGTAAGCCTCAAAGACGGTGAGGATCAACTGGGACGTGCAAACTATGTGTACTGTGGCATATGTGCTACCACACACACACACACACACACACACACACACACATACTTCCCACAACCAACCAAAAGAACTCTGTGCTTTTGAGGACACCATCACCAAATGCTTGTCAGTAGGCTCCTCTTCTGCACAGAGTGTTCCTATCCTAATTAAATCAGCTGTCATACACATGTCAGGAGAGCACATGCCTAGCAGAGAAAATCACTGTTCATATATTTAATAGCTATAGTAAATAACATCTTGACTTGAAGGAGTACTGCCCTCATATAAATATGACAATAAATGACAAGATGAATGAAATTGAGCCTAGCATGGTGGCATCTACTTGTAGTCGCAGCACGTAGAAGCTAAGATAGGAGGATTGCAAATTCAAGAAAAACCCGGACTCCATAGCAAGACTCCGTGCAAACAAGGAAAATGAATTTGAAGAGTATGATAAGAGCGTTCCTTTTCCCATCAGAAGGAACAGATTTAGTAAATAATTATTATGGTTACATTCTTCATTTTGAAATGCTACAAAAGGAACCAACACAAAGACAGTGGTTATCTAGCTTAATTCCAGACACAGGAATATGATCCCTAAACAGGCAGGGCAGTGAGTCATGAGTAGGCACTGGATACAGAAGCTTTACCTCTATGAAGACAACATCCACCTATAGTGACTGCAGAAGGAGTTAAGGCTCACAAAGCTCAAGCCTCACTGCTTACACTGTTTAGTTCTGCTCACAAGATGTCTGCTGCCTCTTTGTCTTACTGCCTCTGTTTCACCACACAGAAAAGCACACTCTGCTACTTCCCTCTCCCATTACATGTGTGCCTGCTTCCTTTTGGAGGACACTCACCCAGTCACCATAGTGACTGTGAGTGATTATCACTGCCATGGACTTCATTCAAATTATTTAATTATGTCGCTAACTTGGCATATTCTGAGATTTGCCTCCCTGAGACAAGGGTTAGAAGAAAGTCCAAGGGAGATGGGAAGCCAGGCAAACTGGTCATTTTGTAATAATTCAGATTCATAATAAGTAGCATTTACATCTGTCTCATTGGAAGAGCAAAACTGGAAAATCCGTTTCTCATTGTATGGTTCTACTATACAGTGCCAAAACATAAATGTTCTCAGGTGCACTAAAAATATGCATCCTGGAGTTTTCTTTGCTTCATGATTAACGTTGCACTGAAACCTTAAGGTCTGTGTAAACATGAATTGTTATCATACTTGGTAATTTTTTTTTTCAGGTAACATCTGGTCACTGTTGTCTGGGCTTTTTTGTTTTGTTTTGTACTTCATGAAGAGAATCTACTGACACAATTCACATTGGGTGGAACAACTGGAATAAAGTCATAATGGATCTTCAAGATCCACTATTATCAGAGAAATACAGTGAAGATGGAGTCATGGTTTCAATGGCAATTCTTCCCCTTCAGCTTGGGTCTTGATTGTGTGGTTCCCAGATGGAAATGTTATTTTGGGGGACTTTAAAATTTGGTATGTATGAACCTGTGAGATAAGTTATCTGTTGGAGATTTTTGCTGCCAAAACTGAGAACCAAAATTCCATCCTCAGATTTCACATGGTGGAAGGAGACATTGACACCTGTCAGTGGTCCTCTAACTTCCATAAAGGAAGGTGTACCTACTCACACTCCCAAAACATATTCTGCCCTTACACACACACACACACACACACACACACACACACACACACACACACACACACACACTAAGATAAAATGTCATTTTAAAGGTTGAAAAATATAAAGGTTAAAATTAGATCTTTGGTGGGTTACTAAGGGGTGTCTATCATTAAGGTGTGTCTTGGAATTTGCATCATTGTCTTGGCTTTTCCCTCCATCTCTGTGCTTTCTGTCACCAGAAGGTGAACAGACTCATGTATATGTTTTGGTGGCCATGGACTATTATCAAGAGCCCAGGACAAAGGATGAACTCTTTCAAGCCATGAGCCAAGTAGATCTTTCTTCTTGTATGTTGTTCTCTCATATATTATGCTCATAAGTACTGCCAAATCTAACATGTTTACATGGGAGGTGATAAGTCTGATAATACAGATAAAAGGTTGGGTTGTACCCTAAGAGTACCATGCTTTTCTATCATGGTTACAGTTGGGGTCTGTGATGGTTCAGTTGTTATCACCTTGACTGACACACACGGGAGTCAAAACAGAACCTTAGTTGTAAAATGCCTCCATCAGATTGGCCTATGAACATGTCTGTTGGGGACACTTTCTTGATTAATGATTGATGTGGAAGGGCCCAGCCTGCTGTTGGACATGACAACCCTGGGCAGGTGGTCATGGGTTATATAAGAAAGAAGGTTAAGTAAGCAAGGATGCATTATTCCTCCATGGCCTTGCATCAGTTTCTGTTACTAGGTTCCTGCTTGGGTTCCTGCCCTGACTTCTCTTCACAGCAGAGTGTAAGCTTTAATAGGAAGGAAACCCTTTCCTCCCCATATTACATTTGATCATGGTGTTTTATTACAGCAGTGGAGAGCAAACTAGAACAAGGTCACTCCCAGACAGAAAATAGAACAAAACCAAATCCAGAAAAACTCAGGGTGCTGTGTGTGTATATTTGTGTATGTGTGGGTGTATGTATGTGTGTATGTATATGTATGTGTATATATATGCTTGTATGTATATGTGAAAATGTATATCTGTATGTAAATATGTATATGCATGTGTGTATATTTGTAATATGTGTATGCACATTTGTATGTGAATTTAGGTGTGTAAGTGTGTGAATGATGTTTTAGGCACTGTGGGAAAGAACTTAAGACCCAAAACATTAAAGTTAATGTCAAAATGAAATAAGCATTTAAATATAGGCAAAAAGAAGAATTATATATCAACCATATACAAATTGAAGTGACATATATAAGAGTTGTCACATTTGAAAATAATTTTAAGGTACTTTCCCCCATAGCCCCTAGGTATACACAATGCCTGAGGACCAAGTAATTATAGTTGGAGACCTGCATCATATTTCCTTTCCAAACAACATGAGGAAGCCCATTAAGAACTATTTCCACCACTAAATAACATTCATGTTGGAACATGCATGTATCTTGGTACATTTAATGGAATGTGAGCCCCAAGGTGGCTGAGGGGAGGGCCAAATATTGTCCTAGAAAACTTTTACATATCACTGTGTGAGCTCTTGAAACAATAAGGGATCCAGAGACAGGGCCACAACAGCTTCCTGGGAGGAGTTCTGTGTGGAGGGTGAATGTTTAGAGGTAAAGTATCCCTCACAGGCTTATGTTTAAACACTTGGTCCCCAGTTGTTTGTCACTATTATGGGAGGCTGTGAAACCTTTGGAGAGTAGGCCCTTGCTGGAGGAGATGAAACTTTGTTTGGGGTGCAGGTGAGTTGCATCATCTGCCTCCTTGTCTAATGAGAGGTAGACAAGTAGGTACCTCATGATCCCACTGCCATGGAGTTGCCATGCATGCTCAGCCATGGCATATGATGATGCAGGCTGGGTAGTGGTGAACCTGCCTTTAGGCTGGAATTCCTGGGTGCCACAGAATAAGAGTGCTGGCATGTGGTGACTGCCTGCTTGTTCTCATGACCATAAAATTTCTCAAAATAAGTCATATATATAAGTTGCTCTTAGATAGCACACTCTTGTGAGTAATTTTTTCAGGATGCTTGACACTAAGATTAGATGAATCAGGACCAAAATGCTTATGAGCCATGCAGGGTGGTATCAAAGGGCCCGTGTTTTTGTTAGGGTGATCTTCCTCCACATATCTATTTCCATGGAAACCACTCAGAGCCTTCCATGCTCTTCTGGACTCACTATTGACTGCTTCGTGGAAAAACCGAATTAAATGTCCAAAATGACTGAGGTTTTTGTTGATGTTTTTTTTATTTATTTTTCATTTATTTTTGCTTTTTGGTGTAGAAGTTCTGTGGTGTTTGACCACCATTTCTTCTGGAGTGTGCACTTTGGGAGGATAAGCATGGTAATGCTTAAATTGGTCCTTAAAAAGACAGTTGATGAAGAAATACATAGATGTAGGAATATGTTAGGACAATCATAAAGTCCTGGAGCAGAGCCTTGCAGATGTTGGCAGACAGGCTAGAAGGGCAACCCGCTTGCAGGTCTCAGATTCCTGTGCCCTAGGACTGGCCAGTGGGGTATTGGTGAACCTGCTTTCAGTTGGAATACCTGGGTCCCTCAGATGCAAAGTGCTCACATGTGGTTACTGTCTTCTTGTTCTCCCAGAGGATACATTCCTCCAAATCACTCATAGCCTTAAGTGGCTCTTACACAACACATCCTTGCCAGCATTTTTTTTTCTGGATGCTTGAGACTACAGTTAAATGAAACAGGACTAAAACGCCTTCTGAGCCAAGCAGGGCTTTTTTTAGGGCCCCGTGTTTTTGGTAGGGCAATGATCCTCCTCCTGTCTCTTTCCACATAGAAAAACCTCTAAGCCTTCCATGCTCTTCTGGACTCACTCTTTACTGTTTCTTGAACAACCTAGTCAAATATCCACAATGGCTGATGTTTTTGTTTATTGTTTATAGTGGGATTTTTGTTGTTTTTCTTTTCTTTTCTTTTGAGAGGAAAATTCTGTGTTGATCAACCACCACTTCTTCTGGAGTGTGTGTTTTATGAGGATAAGGGTGGTTATGATTTATTTTGTCTCCTAAAGTGACAGTCTGTTAAGAGATAGATGTAGAAATATGTTAGGAGTATTAAAAACGTTTTTATTGTGAAGAGTCTTGACCTACCCCATTACGTTATAACAGAACTGCAACTCAGTGTGTGAGTTAATACACTTTCCTGAGACAAGAAGATTGCCATGGGTTGCCAGTGCAGCCAGAGTTACATAGCAAGACCCTGTCTTGAAAACAAAGCAGTGTTAAAAGCTGGACCTAACCTGTGATTCAGATAAAAATAAATAAATTTTTAAAAAAAGCTGTTCATGCTTGGAAAACAGTCTGTCAGCCCTGTTTCTTACTTTGAAGGTGGGGCTGGCAATTCCCCAAACAGGATGCAGCTCCAAAAAGGGTCCTCATTGCTCTAAACCATATTTTCCCCCACGGATCCTTAGCTTTTCTCCACAGGTGTCTTGTTTTCTGTAGCCATGTCAAACCTACAGGAGAGATTAAGGAGGTCGAGCAAGGCAGGACTCCTCATGTCCTTTAGGAGCATTTTGCCTGTGAGTGTTTAATTTCGAGGAAAACCTGCACCCTGCTCTGGAGAAAGATCCCCTTGAGAAGCTGGGGCTGAATACAGTCTGAATGGGCAGCAGGTTGTTGCTCCTTGCTAGTAATCCACTTGTGAGGAAGGGAAATTGAGTAGTAGTTTTACTTTTTTCATTGCTTATGCACGAGGCCATTTTTTTGAAATGAAGACTACACTTTTAGCCTTGATCAAATAACCTTTTGGGGTCCTTATTAAAGGAGTAGTTAATAATATATCAGTGTCTCAAAATTGTTCCAGGTCAAGCTCCCATTGCTTTTCTTTTCTTTTTCTTGTTTGGAAATTAAGTCATCCACAGGATTAAATTTTCGCTCTTTCTGCGACTGTAAGTCAGACTCTTAACCTGTTTTGGATATTGAAACTCTTGGTGATACAGATTACTCAAGTTGTGAGTATTGACTATTGCATACAATCTAAGGGAGTCTTTTCTTGATTGGACTCATGGAAGGACAGGTGTCTCAGAAAATCTGAAAGCAGGAGAATTTCATTATCTATGTTTAATGCTTTTACTAGCTCGTGAATATTCATCAACAAGGTATGAGGTTAGATTCAATATTTACCCAAATACAATAACATCATTTTTTGTGCTCTGGATGTTAATTGCTACAAAATGAAGTGCATTATTATAGTAGTAGGTCTTCTGTCTTTTCCTTTGCATTTTTCAGTTGTAAACTTCAGCACCTATTCAGCACTCTAGGTTATATTGAGATGTCATTGCTTGTGTATCCTTGGCCCAAGAGTAGCCAAGGCTACACAGAGAAACCCTGTTTCAAAACAAACAAACAAAAAGAATTGTGGATTAGTTTTTATTCAGAAATTATAAGAATATATCAAATAACAAATTTATAAATTCTCAATGAGTTTTTCCTACTAATGTAGTTTATTTAAATTGTGCCTTCATACAAATATCTTCAGTTTAATAGACCCCCATGTTGCCATAGGATATATAGGAATTGTTGTTGAATATTAATATTTATTATTTATTTATCTCTTAGTTAACCAGTGGTTATTGCTAAACCATAAATACCAAACTAAATCACCTCACAGAGCCTAGGATTTTTTTAATTAGCATAGAGCACAATACTGGGCAGTGATTACTCCATTCTAAACCTCCAAACCCACATAGTTTCCTACCACTCAGATTTTACTCATTATACTTTCTTTTAGTCACATCTTAGGCCCTGTTCATCTCTTCAGGTTGTTCCAAGTTCTCTCCTGCTGACCTCTGCTCCTACCCTTTGGCTTCTTTCTTCTCCTCTCTGGACCAAGATGCCCCACCCTAATCTACCTTGTACATCATTGGCTGGTTGTTTTATTGACAACATAACAAATGGTGACACGTTTACAGAAACTTTAGACATGTGATGCTAAGCATCACAATACAATGTCCAGATTGAAAACAGATATTGGCATAGAGAAATCAGCATTTGAAGGAACAATGGGAAACTGTATACATTCCAAAAAGAACGTTATACAAACAAGGAATGTTAAAAGTTAAATGCAGTTTTAGATCTGATAAAATTATGATCATTTTCTCATGTGCTTCCAATCTAGAATAACTGAAAATTGTTTATTTAAGTTTCTCTAATTTGGGAACCAGAGAGATGATTCAGTATTTCTTATAGAGAATTTGGGTTCAATTCCCAACAACCACAAGACAGTATCACAATAGCCTATAATAACTGCGTTCCAAGAGATCTAACTGGTTCTGGCCTTTAGGCAGCAAGCACACAGGAGGTATACATATATGCAGAAACTCATTCACTCACATATAAAGTTAATTTTTTTAAATCTTTAAAAAATAAACCATTAAGTTCCATACTTATTGTGTTCAGATTATGAATTTTTTTTTTCTTGGAAACTTTTGGGTTCTTTAGACAAGATTTTTCTGTGTAGCCTTGGCTTTCCTGTAACTTAGTCTGTTGACCAGGTTGGCTTCTAACTCACAGAGGACTGCCTGCCTCTGCCTCCCCAGTGCTGGAATTAAAGTCTCATGACATCACCACCTGGCTAGATTCTGAACTCTTAATACAGACAATAATAATGTGAAGAGATTTTTGGCTAGCTGCATCTATTTTGCTTCTTGAATTAATTGTAATGGTAAAGAATGTGTTACTTCTTCAGTTACTTGAAAAGATGACAACAGATCTTAAATTTCATCTAAGTGCCCTATTTTTGAATTGTTTAAAACTTTCAAGTGAAAATCTCAACTGTCCTTTGATTTTTCTCACTTCACATGTAGGTCATGGTAGAACTCCTTTAGATGCAGCATCTGTTCAAGTTGTGCATCTGATACTAGCAGCCTGTGGCATTTAATATTTTAAAGTAGAAATTGTCAGTAAGGGAATACATGGGTAAGTGTAAATTTTGGTTGCCACTACCATTTTCTTTTCCTGGATAATTATATTTGAAATGATTCATTAATATATATGATATGATTTGAAAGTTGTAATCTTGAAAATCTTGGTTTAGGAAAAATATTAAATATTACATATTAATTATTAAATATTACACCATAACAGATTGGCTCTCTTAAATCATGGTCATAATAGTCTTTTTGACAGGGACATTATTAACACTTAGAGTTGAGGTTTAAGCAATAAAGTGGATCATTTTTTTCTGAATCTTTCTGAGAAACTGTATGTTCTAAAACTTGCTTAGCCATATCAAGTACATGGCTAGTAAGCATCTGAAAGGGCTTGGGGTTCAGGATCTGAGGTATTACTTGGAAGGTGGATTGCTTCTCAGTTCTTGAGTCAGAGCCTGCTAGGAGATTAGTATATGGTATGGAAGCTTCAGAGTGAAAACTCTGGTTGATCTTGAAACCAAATTTGGTTTATTGCTTAGTCTTAGAATTGATGTACTTTGATATGTATGTGCATCGTAATCACTTATGGGACTATTAAAATATATTTTGGACTATAACCAAAATATTTTCAGTCAGATTTTTCTATAGTAAAGCTTTTGTAATTGTTTAGGCATATTGTAAAATACCCATGAGGAAATTTGGTCCATATCCCTAGTTAAGAACTAATTCTCTAAAGTCATATGTTTTCTGGTACTTCATTAGAACATTTGAGTCATTTAAGAAACCAAAGGGTCATTTGCCTAGCTATCAAGATATTGAAATATTGAGAAAATTTAACCTGCATCTAAATCACGCTTGTTGATAGTTCTGTGTTTAATTAACAAAAGCAATTATCCAATACATTGTTCTTTTCTTTGACTGGTATACTTTGCCAGTAGTATCAGCAATAGAAGGGGGAAGTTTGGGCTAATCCCAGCACTTATTAACTGCCTGTTTTTCCAAGATGACCAAACCAAACATTAAACTTGAGCCTTATATCTCATTTTATATCACATTTATCCCTTGAGCTCCAGTCACATATATCTAACAAGATGTTTGCAATTGAGTCTTGTGCAACCATTGAATATAGCCTGTTTGAAATGTTTTTTTTTCCTAAGAATGCTAGAAACTTGAACATTTTTATCTTTTTCTTGGTGTTTCCACTGAATGACTCTTAGTTGAGTCTTGGTAATTTACTTTTGGCATTGTCTTCCAAGTCCTCTCTGTAACTTTTAACAGTGTATTTCTCAGACAGAGCTGACATGGGTCCCTCTTTTCTTCAAAATCTTTTGGAACAGCTGCTCAGATGGAAATGTCAGTCTCAGCTGGACATGAAAATCTCAGTTGGACATTTTATGCTCAGAAGGAGACAGAGTCAGCTGTATAGAACAGGTTAAGCTTGACACGAAAGTTTACATGGAGAGTTCAGGCTCAGCCTCAGATAGGCTCACATGGACATGATAAACTCAGTGGGACATGAAAATCTCAGGAGAACATTACAGCCAAAAGCAGGACATAGGATCAACTGGGCATACCAGCTATACTGGATGTTAGAGGCTTAGCTGGAGACAGGCTCAGCTAGACATGACAAGGTCAGCTAGATTTACCAAGCACACCTGGACCTATCAGGATCAATGGGAAAATACAGGTTCATTTGTACATGAGAGGCTCAACTGGATATGACATGCTCATCTAGAGACAGGCTCAACTTGAGACTGTCTCATGTAGATATGAAAAGCTAGGCTGAATACCAGCTTACCTGGAAAAGACAGGCTTATTTGGGCATATCAAGCTCAACTGGACATGACAGGCTCTATGGGAGACAGGCTCAACTCAATGGGTCATGACTTGCTCTGCTGCAGATAGCCTAACCTGGAAATGACATGCTCAGCGGGAAATGACAAGTTCAACTGAAGACAGTCTCAATGATGACAGACTCAGCTGAACTGGCAGACTCAGTTGGAGACAAGCTCAGATGGACATGACAGGCAGAGGCTAGACATGAGACTCTCCTGAATAGGCTCTGGACATGATAGGCTCTGTGTGAAAAGCTCAGATAGAGACATGACAGGCTCAGCTGGAGACAGGTTCAGATGGACATGAGGGTTACAGCTTAAACATGAGAGTCTCAGCAGTATACAGGAACAACTGGACCTAACAGGCTTTATTGGATATGAACAGCTCAGCTAGAAATGTGAAAGTCTCAGCTGGACATGTCAGCCCCAACTGGACATGGCAGGCTCAACTGGATTTAAAAGGCTTAGCTGGATACAGGAC
>JAQQSO010000030.1:0-37911 GCA_028658305.1 Pachyuromys duprasi | reverse complement strand
CAAGTAGGCTTCATCCCAGGCATGCAAGGGTGGTTCATTATATGCAAATCCATCAATGTGATCCACCATATAAACAAACTGAGGGAAAAAAACCACATGATCATCTCCCTAGATGCTGAAAAAGCATTTGACAAAATCCAACACCCATTCATGTTTAAAGTCTTGGAGAGACTAGGGATACAAGGCACATACCTAAACATAGTAAAGGCAATATACAGCAAGCCTATAGCTAACATCAAACTCAATGGAGAAAAACTAAAATCAATCCCGCTGAAATCAGGGACTAGGCAAGGCTGCCCATTGTCTCCATATCTCTTCAACATAGTACTTGAAGTCCTAGCTAGAGCAATAAGACAACTAAAGGAGATCAAGGGGATACAAATTGGTAATGAAGAAGTCAAAGTATCACTATTTGCAGACGATATGATAATTGTAAAATTGCATAGATTGTTGACATTTCACCTCTCATTTTTGATGAAAACATTCAAATATTGAAGTTTTATCTGAGAAGGTTGAAGTGTCACTTGTGATGGTTGAAGTTTTTCCATCAAAATTTGAAATTTCACCTCTCATGTTAAAAGTTTCCTCTGTGATATCTGAAGGTTGACATACAGTGTTTGAAATATCTCCTGAGATAGCTGAAATTTTGCCTGCAGCTTTTGAAATTTCACATCTATGTTTTAAATGTCACCTGCGATGTTTGAAGATTTCCTTGAGATGGGTGACGTTTCACCAGTGATGGTAGAAGTTTCAGCTGTCATGGTTGATGTTTTCCTTGCATATATCGAAGTTTTACCTGCTATGGTAGA
The DNA here is from genome assembly GCA_028658305.1 of Pachyuromys duprasi. Lineage (NCBI taxonomy): Eukaryota > Metazoa > Chordata > Mammalia > Rodentia > Muridae > Pachyuromys > Pachyuromys duprasi. The sequence goes on along the minus strand of JAQQSO010000030.1, from coordinate 37,102 downwards.
ATTTTCACATATGATGTTTCACATTTTTCCTGCGAAATTTGAACTTTCACCCGTCATGGTTAAAGTTTCCCCTGTGACGTCTGAAGGATCACCTTCGATATCTGAAATTTCAACAGTTGAAATTTCGCCTGCCAAGGTTGCAATTTAACTTCTGTGTTTGAAATGTCACGTTCTATGGTTGGCGATTTCTTGAGATGGCTAAAAGTTTACCAGAGATGGTTGATATTTCAATTGATGGTTCAAATTTCAAAATTGTTTGAAATTGTTTCTGCAAGATTTGAAATTTCACATGTGATGGTTAAAGTTTCCTCTGCGATGTCTGAAAGTTCACCTAAGATGTTTGAAAATTCACCTGAGATACTTGAATTTTCCCCTTGCAAAGTTTCAAAATTCAACTTCTATGTTTGAAATGTCACCTACAATGGTTGAGAATTTTTTTGAGATGGCTGAAGTTTCACCATTGATCGTTGATATTTCATATGTTATGGCTGATAATTTCCTTGCAAATATCGAAGTTTTACTTGCTATGTATGAAGTTTCACATGTGATGGATCAAGTTTTTCCTGCAAAGTTTGAAATTTCACCTGTGATGGTGAAAGTTTCCTCTGTGACATCTGAAGATTCACCAGTGATGTTTCAAATTTCACATGAGATAGTTGAAATTTCACAGGCAAAGGTTGGATTTTCACATTCTATGTTTGAAATGTCAAGCGTGATGGTGAGCATTTCCTGGAGATGACTGAATTTCACCTGCTATGGTTGAACTTGTGCTTGTGAAGGAAGAAATTTCACTTGTGATGTTTGATGTAGCTCCTGTGTTGTTTGAAGAATCCTGTGCAATGGCTAAAATTCCCCTTATAATGGTTGAATTCTTGGTAGCAAATGCTGATATATTTCCTGAGATGTTTGAAGTTTCTCCTCCAAAGGTTGACATTTTTCCTGCAAAGTTTGAAATCTCCCTTGCAGTGACTTAAATATCACATGAGATGGTTGACATTTCACGTGCATTGCATAATCCTTTCCAGCTGAAGTTTGAAGTATCTTCTGAGATACTTGAAATTTCCTGTGCAGTGGCTGAAATCTCAAATGTGATATTGGAAATTTTGCTTGCAATCTTTGAAATTTCTCCCGTCATGGTTGAAGTTTCATCATGGAAGGTTGAAGTTTGATCTAAGATGGTTCAAGTTTTGCCTTTGAAGAGTCAATTTTCCTGTGCCATGGCTGAATTTTCGCCTGTAGTTGTTGATGTTTTACTTTCTAATATCGAAATTTTACCTGCGATGTTTGAAGATTCACCTGTCATGGTTCATGTTTTACTAGCAAATATCAAAATTTTACCTTAGATTTTTGAAATTTCACCTGAGGTATTTGAGTTTTGTCTGCAAAATTTGAAGGTTCAAATTCAATGTTTGAAATGACACCTGCTCTGGTTGAAGATTTCCTTCAGATGGCTAAAATTTCACCTGCGATGTTTGGTGTTTCACCTGCAATGGTCAATCTTTTCCCGCTGAAATTTGAAGTATCTCCTGAGATGCTTGAAGTGTTCTGTGCAGTGGATGAAATTTCACCTGTGGTATTCAAAATTTTGCTTATGAACGTTGAGGTTTTGCCTGTCATGTTTGAAGTTTCACCAAGGAAGGTTGACGTTTCATCTGATACAGTACAAGTTTCCCTTTTGAAGACTGAACTTTCCTGTATAATGTCTGAATTTTTGCCTGTAATGTTTGAAAATTTGCTTGAAATGTTGAAATTTCACCTGCAATAGTTGAAGTCTCACTTGTTGTGGTTAATATTTTACATTCATAACCGAAATTTCATTGCCATGGTTCAATTTTACCTGTGGTGGTTTAAGTTTTTCCTATTTCTTTTGAAATTTCACCTGTGATGGTTGAATTTTGCTATGTGATGGCAGAAGTTTCATCTGTGATGTCTGAAATTTCACCTGAGAGTGTTGAAGTTTCGCCAGCAAAGACTGAACTTCTTTGCAATGACTGATTTTTTTTGCCTGTAATGTTTGAAAAATTGCTTGAAATATTGAAGTTTCACGTGTAATTTTTTATGTTTTACTTGCCAATAATTCGAGATTTTACATGTGATAGTTGAAGTTTCACTTTTGATGGTTGAAGTATTTCCTGTGAAGTTTGAAATTTAACTTGTCATGGTTAAAGATTCCTATGTGATGTCTGAAGGTTCACCTATGATATTTAAAAATTCATCTGAGATAGTTGAAGTTTTGCCTTCAAAGTTTGAAGTTTCAACTTCAATGTTTGAAATGTCACCTGCAAAGTTTGACGATTTCCCTAACATCTAGACATATAACACTTTACTCAGTCAATGCCAGCTTGCTTTATACACTGACTTCACATGTCCACCTCCAGTGTTAAGTGTGGTGATTGTACCCCAGAAATGTATACTTGTTTTTCTACATCCATCCATATGTAGCCTGGGTCCCAAAAGCTACTCTTGCTGCATATATCTTGTAGTAACTACCTCTGAGCTTCTTTCAGTCTACCTATTTCAGGCAACCTTGTGCTGCCAGGAAGTCCTTTTGCCAAAATCTAGAAACTACACTTAGTACCACCCTAAGCACTCTATGTAGTATCTAGGGTCCTAAAATGACTGGATGGAAACATATCCACTCACAGGACTCTTTGTTACATCTACATCATACTCCATACACAAACTTCCTAGGTCTCCCTCTCCCACATTTGCCAAGGTACACAAATACACACAGACAGACAGACAGACAGACAGACACACATACACACACAAACACACACACACACACACACACATAAGTATTCTTCATTCTAATTTTCTACAGAGCTACTGAATGTGCATAACTTGGCTGTAGTAGAAACCTATAGGCATTCACAGGGTCCCAAGTCTGCACCCTAACCTAGTCTCGACTTCTTCTTTTTCTTTGGACAGCATAGAGGAGCCTTCATATAACCTTCCTTCACCTAAAGGGCAATTTTCACTACTTACATCAGAACAGTGCATACCCAATCATTTTATGTTTTCTTCCAGTTTTTTTAGTGTGTTGAGTATGCTATACATTACCAGACACTTTTTGTCCACAGCTTGCCAAATCTAAAGTGAGTACAGCAAAGACTGGAGACTCTTAACCTGGAATTCTTTCACTACAGGACTTAAACTTAGGCTTTAACAAAATCCCCAATACGGCAACAAAGTAGTAGGAATACCACATCTCATTTTATAGCCAAAGCTTCTGCATACATCAACCGACAGCATACTTTGAGCTGCTGTCACCTCTCTACTTCATTCTCAATTTTCCTATTTCCCACCTAAGTCACTTTTACAGGTTGTGCCAGGTGAGAACCTGCACAGTCTCATTTGCTTGCCATATTAAGTTGGATGTACTATGGAGAGAACTGCCCCTGTTCCATCATGAAACAGCAGAATTTCACCTTACAGTAATAACTTCTGTCCTTCTTCTGGACACATAGACTCAAATCCCAGCATCATCTCACCACCCCTTCCTGTGCTGTAGGCAATACATAGGATTTCTCAGAACCTACTGTAGCTGCACCTTTTCCTGGAAAATCTGCTTTACATACATGAACTCACTGTTATCCAGACTTCTCATGTCCTCCCCCAGTGTCTAGCCAGGTTACCATTTGCCACACTTCATACTAGGTTTTCCACAATCCACCGTATATATCTTGTTTCTCACTTCCACTGTCCCAGCCTAGTTTTTGCTTTACATTATGGCATACAAATAGTGATCATGACTTCAGCAGAGTCCCAAATACAAAAGGCTAGTCCCACCATCTACTACTTTTCTGCATGCAATATACAGGCAGCCATCTGGAAGCACCCTACATATATGCCCACATGTACATATATTGTGCCACCCACAATACTCCAGCCTGTACCCAGACATCCCTTGTACTCCCTCATGGATTATAATATTGTTTACTTCCTCACAACCAAATATTTGATTTTCGACATCCTCCTGTAACAAGCGTTTATAATCCCAAAAATACACTAGCCTATTCTGATCAATGGTGCCCTGAAGAAAGAACATCTACCTTTCCAGAAAACCTCAAACCTCATGCACTGGCTTAGATCCATCACTTCCACTTGAGATTTAGCCTAGACTTGGGCTGACAACAGGACAATACCTGGACACACCCATGCAACCTTTTTTTGCCATACCTGCCATTCCTCCTCCCCTTTTCCAGTTCTACCATTAGTGACTCACAAGTGCACATGCCATTTCAATTAAGAATTCTTTTATTTTTAACAATGTCAATGGGATTTTAATGGTATTGTTCATGGTAGAGAGAACTTCTCCACAGCATGACACCCATTTATTGGTTATCTGCCTCAACCGTGGATGCCATATCTGTGGTTGCCTCAACCAAGGTAGACTCACCTGTGTTGGTGCTTATGGTTGGGGTTGGGGTTGTGGTTGCACATGATGGGGTGATATTTTGCTTGCTAGGTAGGTCTTCTTATCTTTCCATAAAGGTATTACAGTGGTATTATGAAATTACAGTGGAATTATGACATCATAAAGATATTATGACAGCATAAGGGAATTCAGACATCACAATGGAATTATGATATTGAAATGGTATTATGAGATCATAATGTTATCATACTATCATATGTTTTATGACATAACGGAATGATTTTGTCATAATAGTATTATGAATAAAAATAGATTTATGATATAACAAAGGAATTTTGACCTCAGAATGGTATTATGACATCAAAATGGTATTTTCACTTAAAATGCTATTAAAATATCATGATAATATAACTTTATAATGCTATTGTTTTATCATAATGTTATTATGAAATAAAAAAGTTCTTATGATATCATAAGGGTCTTATAACATCATTAGTGTCTTAGGAAATTATAATAGCATCATTTCATCATAAAAATATGATATCATAATGATATTCTTTCTCCTTAATGGAATTAAGTCATAACGGTGTCATTTCCTCCTAATAGCATTATTTCACCATAATGATATTATGGCATCACAATGGATTTATAACATCATAATGGTATTATTACATAATCATAATGACATCCATATTCTATGACATACTAATGGATACTATGACATCACAATGTTTTGACATCCTAAAGGTATTATGACAAAAATATAAATATGACATCGTAATGTAGTTATAATGGCATTAGGAAACCACTATGGTACAATGACATCATAAAGGTATTATGATATCATAAAGTCATTATTTCATTATAAAGGCATTTTGACAATCTCATTTTCTTTTAAGATCCCAATGGATTCTATGTCATCATGAAGATATAATGACATCATTATTGTATTATTTCCTTATAATGGCATTATGATATCATTAATGAATTATTACATTACAATGGAGTTAGGATATCATAATGGTATTAATTCGTTTTAATAGTATTATGAACTCTCAATGGAATTATAATATCACAATTATGGGATTATGATATCTAGAGGGTATTATTTCATCACAATTGAAATATGATATCATAATTGTCTTATGACATCATAATGCACTTATGACATCATAGTGGTATTTTGCCCTAATAATGGCATTATTTTATCATAACTGTGGTGGAATTATGATTCCATAATGGTATTGTCTCATGATAATGGAATTATGACATTAAAATGGAATTATGACATCAAAATGGAATCCTGACATCATAATGATATGAAGTCATCTGCATGCAATTATGACACATAATGATATTACTGAATTGTACTGGTTTTATTACATTACATTGGCTGTATTACCTCACTATGGAATTGTATTATCATAAGACTAATAGTACATCATAATGATATGACTTCATCATAATGGCATTATGAACTCAAAATTGAATTATGAGATCATAAAGGAATTATGACATCATACTGGTATTATGACATCAAAATGGTGGTTTTACATAATAATACTATTATAATATCAGAAACATATTATGACATCATAATCTTATTTTTTCATCATAATGGTATTATGAAATAAAAGTTTTCTTTGGATATCATAACAAAATTATGGCATCATGATGTTATTAGGACTTCATAATGATCATATTACATCACAATGGTATTGGGACATCATTATGGTGTTATGAAACATTAATGTCATTATTTCATCATAAAGGAAGTATTACTTAATGCTATCATTTCAAAATAATGGAATTATAACTTCCTAATGTAATGGCATTATGAGTTCATTATTATATTATGAAAAATATAGAATTATGGCATCCTAAAGGATTTTTTACCTCAAAATTATTTAGTGACATAATAATGGTTCTATGACTTCAAAATATTCTAATGACATTATAATGGACTTATGACATAACAATGGTATTATTTCCTCATAATAATTTCATTACATTGTAATTGGAATTATGATGTCATGATTTTATTATGAAATCATAAATAAGTTATGACCTAAAAATGGTAATATTACATCATACAACAGATGGAAGAAAGAATCTCAGGTGTGGAAATATAATGTTAGCAATCGATGTATCCAACAATGAAAATATTAAATCCAAAAAATTCCTGACAGAGACCATCTAATAAATCCAAGACAATATGAAAAGACAAAATCTAAGATTAATAAGAATAGAGGAAAAAGGTTGTGTCCTCCAAGGTCCAGAAAATATTTTCAACAAAATCATAGAAGAAAATTTCCCCATCTTAAAGGAGAGGCTTATGAGAATACAAGAGGCCTACCAGAAAACATAGCAATCAAACAGTAAGTACACAGAACAAAGAAAACCATAGGAAAAGCTGCAAGGGAAAAAGTCCAAGTTAATATAATGTCAAACCCATCAAAATCAAACCTCCACAAAGTTTATAAAAGGCAGAAGGGGCTGGACAGATGTCACACAGACCCTAAGAGAACACAGATTTCAGCCCAGGCTACTATACCCAGCAAAACTCTCAGTCATCATAGATGGAGAAGACAAGATATTCAAAGACAGAAACAAATGTAAACAATACCTACCCACAAATCAAGTGGGTAGATAATAGGAAAAAAACCTGGGAAAACTAACTACATTCAGGAAAACAAAGGAAACAAATAATCTCACTACAGCAAAACTAAAAGTAGCCAAGCAGACAAACACAGTAACACAACCAACAGCAAAATCAAAACATCTAACAGCCACAGGTCATTAATCTCCCTCCACATCAATGGATTCAAATCTCCAATAAAACCTCACAGAGTAACAGAATGGGTATGTAAATAAGATCCAACAATCTGTTGCATACAAACACACACCTTAATCATAAAGTTTGACAGCTGGAAGTAAACAGCTGGAATAAACAGCTGGAAGACAATTTTCCAAGGAAATGACCACAAGAAACAAGCAGGAGTAGCCATTCTAATATGTAATAAAATAGATTTTCAACCAAAATTAATCAAAAGAGATGGGGAAGGTCATTTCATAGTCGTCAAAGGAAAATTCCACCAAGAAGACATTCCAATTCTGAACATTTATGCCACAAATTATAAAACACCCACATCTGTGCTTGTGTATTAATAAAATACAATAAATGAATAAAACTGAAACCACAAATCCAGCACTACACATTAATAATGGAACACTTGAACATTCCACTCTCAACAAAGGCAGGTCAACAAAACAGAAATTAAAGAAACCCCGACTAAAACTGAGGCCATGAATCAAATGGACTTAATAGTCATTTATAGAACCTTTCACCCAAACAAAAGAATTTACCTTCTTCTCACCCCTCATGGAACCTTATCCAAAATATACCATATAGATGGCCACAAAGCAAACCTGAAGAGACACAAGAAGATAGAAATAATACCTTGAATCCTATCTGACCACCATGGACTAAGGCTGGACCTCAACAACAACAGAAATAGCAAAAAGCCTACACACGGAAACTGAAAAAGTCACTACTCATTGACAGCTGGGTCAGGGGAGCAATAAAGAAAGAAATTAAAGATTTTCTACAATTCAATGAAAATGAAGGCACAACACGATCAAAATCATGGGACAAAAGGAAAGCAGTACTAAGAGGAAAATTCACAGCACTGAATGCAATGAAGAAGAAATTTGAAACATCCCATACAAGCAAATTAAAGGCTCATCTGAAAGCCCTAGGAAAGAAAAAGGAGCCAACAAACACAAGAGGAGCAGACAGTTGAAAATAATCAAACTAAGGGCTAAAATCAATCTATTGAAAAAAAATAAAACAATTCAAAGAATCAATGAAACCAAGAGCAGGTTCTTTGAGTAAATCAACAAGATAGACAAACCCTTAGCCAAATTAAGTAAAAGGCAGAGAGACACTATCAAAATCAACAAAATCAGAAATGAGAAGGGGACATAACAACAGACACTGAGGAAATATAAACAATCATCAGGTCTTACTTCAAATGACACTATGCCACAAAATTTGAAAATCTAAATGAAATGGACATTTTTATTGATAGATTCCACTTGCCAAACCTGAATCAAGAACAGGTGAATCAATTATATAGTTCTATAAACCCTAAGGAATTAGAAATTATCATCAAAATCTCCCATCCAAAAAAAGAGTCCAGAGGCAGATGATTTTAGTTAAGAATTCTACCAGAATTCCAAATAAGAGCTGACACCAGTACTCTAAAAAGCATTCCACTAAATAGAAACAGAAAGAATATTACCAAACTCATTCTATGAAGCCAGTGTCACCTTGATACCTAAACATCTCAAAGACCCAACAAAGAAAGAGAATTTCAGGACAATTGAGGCAAAAATACTCAATAAAATACTCCCAAACCAAGTCCAAGAACATACCAAAGTTATCATCCAACATAAACAAGTAGGTTTCATCCCACTTGTCAGCATCATGAGTAGAACACCAACAGCAAAGGGTCTAATGTCAACTATCCAAGAAATGGGACACGTGAAACTGAAGAGGTTCTATAAATAAAAGGGCACTCTAATCAGAACCAAATGACAGACTACAGACAGGGAAAGGATGTTCACCAACCTTAAATCTGACAGAGGGCTTAAATCCAGAAAATATAAGGAACTGAAAAAGTTAAAAAGCAACAAATCAAGTAACACAATTATAAAATGGGGTAGAGAGCTAAACAGAGAAACAAAATAGATGAACACCTGATGCAAGAGAAACACATAAAGAAATGCTCAACATCCTTAGTCAGCAGGGAAATGCAAAACAAAATAACCCTGAGATTTTACCTTTCACCCGACAGAATGGTTAAGATCAAAAACTCGAGTGACAACACATGCTGGAGAGGATGTAGAGAAAGTGGAACTTTCCTCCATTGCTTGTGGGAATGTAAACTTGTTCAACCACTTTGGAAATCAATCTGGCACTTTCTCAGACAATTACGCATACTGCTTCCTCAAGATCCAGCTATACCACTCCTAGGCATATAACCAAATGAGTCTCAAGTACAAAACAAAGTCATTTGCTCAACCATGTTCAAAGCAATTTTACTTGTAATAACCAGAAGCTGGAAACAACCTGAATGTCCTTCAGATGAGGAATGTATACAGAAATTGTGGTATATTTACACAATGGAATACTACTCAGCAATAAAAAACAGGGAAATCATGAAATTTGTGGGCAAATGGTGGGATCCAGAAAAGATCATCCTGAGTGAGATATCCCAGATGTAGAAAGACACACATGGGTATTACTCACTTATAAGTGTATAGTAGACCTATAATATTGGACAATCATACTAAAATCTATACAGATAAGGAAGCTAATCCAGAATGTTAGAATGTTTTTCCATATTAGTCTCTCAGGTCTTCTTATTTACAAGAAAAATACTCACTCTCATGGAGGTTGCCTAAAATGTAACAGATAATAAACAGTACAATTACCTGTTCCAAGATTATTTGGTATAGTTAAAATATAAGATAATAAAATACTTTGCACTAAATTGGCATATATCCTTTTTGTACAAAATTTATCTTGTAGATAACAAAGTTTTGTTAATTGGTGCTGTATCACTAGCCAGGCTTTTGTTCTAAAAACAGACTTTGACATGTTTCTTACAGTTGGCAGAGTTCCTTCTGTAGCAGCTCTTGTTCTACAAAGCATTGACTTTTTGCTGAGGAAGCATAAGTTTATAACATGCTTTTAGATATATAATTCTGTTAATTCTCACAAGTTCAGGAGTTAGCACTTCTTATTTCTGTCATAAACATGAAAGCCTGAGGCTTATGAAGATGGAAACGTAGTCCTGGCCATAAAAACAAGAACGTTAAGAACTGTGATGTCCTATTTCTGGGATTCGGTGATTCTGTCTGCTTCCTGCTTTCACACACAAGGTGCCCTACAGTGCAGTTATTACCATAAAAATGAGAACAGAGGAAAACAATTATGGAGGTTCATGCACAACTCTTTGGCATGTTCTAAATTTCTTCTGTCTTTTTCAGGTATAAGAAGGAGAAATGAAGAGTAGTCTAGTTTAATTCTGTTGCTTCAAAAAGAACCTGGCCAGAAACAGCTTTCAAAGGAAAGGGCTTATTTTGCTTCAACTTCTTGGTCAGAGTCCATCCTAGAGGAAAGTTGGTGCAGGAACTTGAAGCAGGAATGTTGAAGCAAGAATCATAGCAGAATGCTTCTTTCTGGACCATTCTTTAACTCATGCTCAGTTAGCTTTCTTATCCAACTCAGGGCAGCCTCCCTAGGGATGTTGCTATCCACAGTGGGTTGGTCCCACCCACAACAATCATTAATCAAGTGATAGATATAAGACAATGAGAACTGGGCCAATCCTTGATTGCAGTTTCCTTTTACCAGGTAATGCTGGGTTGTTGCATGTTGTCCATATAAGCTAATTAGCATAGTTGTTTGTGGAAACAGAAGAGAGCAAAAGATACAAAGGTGCAGATAATGGAAAACTGAAAGATGCCAACAGCAGTCACTCTGGCACCGCTTGATTAAATATAGATTGTACAGGTGCTGACAGTCAAGCTACTTGAGAATATGTTGTACTGCTCAGCATAAAAGGAGCCTTCTGGGATAAAACTTTTGTCACATGGATGTCTCATTTTCTGGTTCATTATTCCTATTTTCTTACAGTTCTTTCATTTGTGTCTTAGACGTAGACTTCTGAATCTTAGAGTTAGCATATATTCAGCCAACATTATGCTAGAGAGTGAGCCTTTATACTCTCATGCACTGGCTTGAGCAGTCATAGAAGTTGACATGGAAATAGAAGGTTTACATGTGGGATGTGCTTTTTTGGAGCAGAGCTGCCCTGACACCATGGCAGCTATTCCCAAAGAAATATATCTCCTTATGTCTCCCTACCCTTCACCATACTAGTTTTTTTTTTTTTTTTGAGGTTGGGTATTTCCAAACAAAGTTGGAGGGACAGACGTGAATTAAAGGAACTTGAAGTATATAACAACAGGATTAATCACCCAGGGTATCTGAACTTTGTGCTGTTAAAGGGATACATTTGTTAGGATATGTTAACACATGTGACATACTCTGTTAATAACCATTGATGAACTTAGTGCTTAGAAACTCCTTTCTTAATCATACAAGTAAACATGGCCATCCTCCCATATCTGCTCTAGAATCATTACATGCTCAATTAGCTCAGTATATGTAGTATGAACCGTGTCACGTGGAGGAGAGCCTGGTATGTCCAGCAGACCTTGTCATCTGTTGCTTAGACATTTATGACCAGAAGAGCCTCTCATGTCTAGCTGAGCCTATCATGGCCTGCTGAGCCTTTCTCTTGCTGAGTTTCTCACATCCAGCAGAGTCTGTAATGTCCAGGTTTTCCTGTCTACTGCTGAGATTCTTATGTCCAGCTGTGCCTGTCATGTACATCTGAGTCTGACTCCAGCTGAGCCTGCCATAAACAGCTGAGTCTGTCTCAATTTAGACAGTTTCCAGCTGAGCTTGTCATGCCACACTGAGCCTGTCATGTTCATTTGAGTGCTTTATGTTCAGAAGAGCCAGTCTTCATCTGAGACTATCATGTCTACTTGATCCTGTCTTGTCTAGCTGAGGCTATCATGACCAACTGAGCCTTTCTTGTCCAGATAATTCAGTGTACAGCTGAGAGTATCATATCTGGCTGAGCTTATCTCCAGCTGAGTTTGCCATGTCCAATTGTTCCTATCATATACAACTGATCTTGTAAGTCACACAGAGACCATCCTTTCCACCTGAGTGTCTTGTGTCCAGCTTAGCCTGGTATATTCAGCTGATCTTTTCATGTACAGCCTAGCCTGTCACTGACTTCTGAGCTTATCTCCATTGAGTCTGTCTGTAGCTGAGCTTGCAGTGCCCTTCTGACCCTGTCATATCCAGGAGAACCTGTCAGGTGCAGTTAAGTGAGTCATGTCCAGCTGACCCTGTCTCCAGATGAGGTTTTTTTCACATCTAGCAGAGGCTATTCCATTGATCTTGTCTACTTATGAGACTCTCATGCCCAGCTGTGCCTGTCATGTCCATCTGAGCCTGTCTCTATCTGAGCCTGACATGTCCAGCTATGTCTGTCAACATTGAGGCTGTCTCCAGCTGAGTTGGTCAAGTCCCCCGATCCTGTCATGTGCAAGGGAGTCTGTCTTGTTCAGCTGAGCCTGTCATGTCCAACAGGGTTTATCTTGTCCAATAAAGCCCGTGTGCACCTGAGCTTGTCATGTCCAGCTGGGCCTGTAAACAGTTGAGCCTGTCATATCTACTTGGTCCTGTATCCAGCTAAGACTTTTAAATCCAGCAGAGACTGTCATGTCCAGTTGAGGCTGACAAGTCCAGCTAAGACTTTCACATTTGTAGCTAAGCTGTTCATATCCAATAAAGCCTCTTAGGTCCAGTTGTTCCTGTATATTGCTGAGACTCTCATATTTAAGCTGTAACTGTCATGTCCATCTGAACTTGTCTCCAGCTGAGCCTGTCATGTCTCTATCTGAGCTTTTCACATCCAGCAGAGTCTATCATGTCCAGAGCCTATTCAAGAGAGTTTCATGTTTAGACTCTGCCTGTCATGTCCATCTGACCCTGTCTCCAACTGAGTCTGCAATGTTCAGCTGAGTCTGTCATCATTAAGACTGTCTCCAGTTGAACTTGTCATTTCCCGCTGAGCATGTCATTTCCAGGTTAGTCTATCTGCAGCAGAGCATGTCATGACCCATTGAGTTGAGCCTGTCTCCAGTAGAGCCTGTCATGTCCAGTTGAGCTTGATATGCCCAAATGAGCCTGTCTTATCCAGGTGAGCTAGTATTCAGCCTAGCTTTTCATATCTACCAGAGACAGTCTCAAGTTGAGGCTGTCTCTAGATGAGCATGTCATATCCAGTTGAGCCTCTCATGTACAAATGAACCTGTATTGTCCCATTGATCCTGTTAGGTCCAGTTGAGCTTGGTAAATCCAGCTGACCTTGTCATGTCTAGCTGAGCCTGTCTCCAGCTAAGCCTTTCACACCCAGTATAGCTTGTATGCCCAGTTAATCCTGTGTCCTGCTTTTGGCTGTAATGTCCAGCTGAGATTTTCATGTCCCACTGCGGTTATCATGTCCATGTGAGCCTATCTGAGGCTGAGCCTGAACTTTCCATGTAAACTTTCCTGTCAAGCTTAACCTGTCCTATACATCAGACTCTGTCTCCTTCTGAGCATAAAATGTCCAACTGAGATTTTCATGTCCATTTGAGACTGATATTTCCAGCTGAGCAACTGTTCCAAATGATTTTAAGGAAGAGAGAGACCTATGTCAGCTCTGTCTGAGAAATACAGAGTTAAGAGTTACAGCGAGGACTTGGAAGGCAATGCCAAAGGTAAATTACCAAGACTCAACAAAGGGACATGCAGTGGAGACACCAAGAAAAAGATAAAAATTCTTAAGTATCTACCATTCTTAGGAAAAAAAGAAAACATTTCAAACAGGCTATATTCTATGGTTGCACAAGACTCAACTGCAAACATCTTGTTAGATGTATGTGACTGGAGCTCAAGGGAATAAATGAGATATAAGGCTCAGGGTGTTGTAGCCATGAAAATATGAAGTTGAAATCCTTCATATATGGAGTACTCAGAATGAAAGCGATAGAGAACCCTAAGAATCATCATGAGCATTGGAAACATTGTGGAACTGAATAAAAAGGAGTTCAATATATACCTATTAGGTTAGGCTTTCTCTTAGGAATCTCTGGTTTTATGTTTGGTTTAGTCACCTTGGCAAAACAGGCAGTTAAAAAGTACTGGGAGTAGCCCAAACTTCCCCCTTCTATTTCTGATACTAATGGCAGAGTATATCCAGCAAAGAAAATGACAATGTATTGGATAATTGCTTTTGTTAATTAAACACAGAACTATCAACAAGAGTGATTTAAATGCAGGTTAAATTTCCTCAATATTTCAATATCTTGATAGCTAGGCAAATGACCCTTTGGTTTCTTAAATGACTCAAATGTTCCAATGAAGTACCAGAAAACAAATGACTTTAGAGAATTAGTTCTTAACCAGGGATATACACAAAAGTTCCTCATGGGTATTTTATAAAATGCCTAAACAATTACTAAAGCTTTGCTATAGAAAAATCTGACTGAGAATATTTTGGTTATGGTCCAAAATATATTTTAGTAGTCCCATAAGTGATTCTGATACACATTCATATCAAACACATCAATTCTAAGACTAAGCAATAAACCAAATTTGGTTTCAAGATCAACCAGAGTTTTCACTCTGAAGCTTCCATGCCATATACTAATCTCCTAGGAGGCTCTGACTCAAGAACTGAGAAGCAATCCACCTTCTAAGTAATACCTCAGATCCTGAACCCCAAGCCCTTTCAGATGCTTACTAGTCATGTACTGGATATGGCTAAGCAAGTTTTAAAACATACAGTTTCTCGGAAAGATTCAGAAAAAAATGAGCCACTCCATTGCTTAAGCCTGAACTCTCAGTGAACATCCCTGCCAGAAAGACTATTGTGATTTAAGAGAGCCAATCTGTTATGGTATAATATTTAATAATTAATATGTAATATTTAATATTTTCCTAAACCAAGATTTTCAAGATTACAACTTTCAAATCATATCATATATATTAATGAATCATTTCAAATATAATTATCCAGG
Organism: Pachyuromys duprasi; assembly: GCA_028658305.1. NCBI lineage: Eukaryota > Metazoa > Chordata > Mammalia > Rodentia > Muridae > Pachyuromys > Pachyuromys duprasi. The sequence goes on along the minus strand of JAQQSO010000030.1, from coordinate 22,002 downwards.
AAAAGAAAATGGTTGTGGCAACCAAAATTTACACTTACACATATATTCCCTTATTGACAATTTCTACTTTAAAATATTAAAAGCCACAGGCTGCTAGTATCAGATGCACAACTTGAACAGATGCTGCATCTAAAGGAGTTCTACCATGACCTACATGTGAAGCGAGAAAAATTAAAGGACATTTGAGATTTTCTCTTGAAAGTCTTAAACAATTCAAAAATACAGCACTTAGATGAAATTTAAGTTCTGTTGTCATCTTTTCAAGTAACTGAAGAAGTAACAAATCTTTTACCATTACAATTAATTCAATAAGCAAAATAGATGCAGCTAGCCAAAAATCTCTTCACATTATTATTGTCTGTATTAAGAGTTCAGAATCTAGCCAGGTGGTGATGTCACTAGCCTTTAATTCAAGTCCTGGGGAGGCAGAGGCAGGCAGACCTCTGTGAGTTAGAAGCCAATCTGGTCAACAGACAAAGTTCCAGGAAAGCCAAGACTACACAGAAAAATCTTGTCTAAAGAACCCAAAAGTTTCCAAGAAAAAAAATTCACAATCTGAACACAATGAGTATGAAACTCAATGGTTTATTTTTTCAAGATTTAAAAAAAAATCACTTTATGTGTGAGTGATTGAGTTTCTGCATATATGTATACCACCTGTGTGCTTGCTGTCTAAAAGCCAGAACCTGTTGGATCCCTTGGAACTGCAGTTATTATAGGCTATTGTGATGTTTTCTTGTGGGTGTTGGGAATTGAACCCAAATCCTCTGTAAGAAATACTGAGTCATCTGTCTGGTTAACATAGTTGAGAAACTTAAAGATATATTTTTCAGTTATTCTGGATTGGAAGCACGTGAGAAAATGATCATAATTTTATCAGATCTAAAACTGCATTAAATTTTTAACATTCCTTGGTGGTATAACTTTCTTTTTCGAATGTATACAATTTCCCATTGTTCCTTCAAATGCTGATTTCTCTACGCCACTATCTGTTTTCAATCTGGACATTGTATTGTGATGCTTAGCATCACCTGTCTCAAGTTTGTGTAAACATGCCACCATTTGTTATGTTGTCAATAAAACAACCAGCCAATGATGTGAAAGGGTAGAATAGGGTGGGGCATCTTGGTCCAGAAAGGAGAAGAAAGATGCCAAAGGGTAGGAGCAGAGTTCAACAGGAGAGAACTAGGAACTACATGGAAAGACAAACAGGGCCTAAGATGTGACTAAAAGAAAGTATAATGAGTAAAATCAGAATGGTAGGAAACTATGTGGGTTTGGAGGTTTTGAATGGAGTAATCACTGCCCAGCATTGTGCTCTAGGCTAATTAAAAAATCCTAAGCTCTGTGAGGTGATTTATTTTGGTATTTATGGTTTAGGAATAACCACTGGTTAACAAAGAGATAAATAAATAATAAATATTAATATTAAACAACAATTCCTATATATCCTTTGGCAACATGGGGCACTATTAAACTGAAGATATTTGTATGAAGGCACAATTTAAATAAATTGCATTAGTAGGTAAAACTCATTGAGAATTTATAAATTTGTTATTTGATATATTCTTATCATTTCTGAGTAAAAACTAATCCACAATTCTTTTTGTTTGTTTGTTTGTTTGTTTTGAAACAGGTTTCTCTGTGTAGCCTTGGCTACTCTTAGGCCAGGGATACACAAGCAATGGCATATCTAAAAAACCTCAAGTGCTGAATAGGTGCTGAAGTTTACAACTGAAAAAATGCAAAGAAAAAGACAGAAGACCTGCTTCTATAATAATGCACTTCATATTGTAGCAATTAAAATCCAGAGCACAAAAAATGATGTTATTGTATTTGGGTAAATATTGAATCTAACCTCATACCCTGTTGATGAATATTCACGAGCTAGTAAAAGCATTAAACATAGATAATGAAATTCTCCTGCTTTCAGATTTTCTGGGACACCTGCCCTTCCATGAGTCCGATCAAGAAAAGACTCCCTTAGATTGTATGCAATAGTCAATACTCACAACTTGAGTAATCTATATCACCAAGAGTTTCAATATCCAATACAGGTTAAGAATCTAACTTACAGTAGCAGAAAGAGTGAACATTTAAGCCTGTGGATGACTTCATTTCCAAACAAGAAAAAGAAAAGAAAAGCAATGGGAGCTTGACCTGGAACAATTTCGAGACACTGATATATTATTAACTACTCCTTTAATAAGGACCAAAAAAATTATTCTATCAAGGCTTAAAGTGTAGTCATCATTTCAAAAATTGGCCTCCTGCACAAGCAATGAGAAAAGTAAAACTATTACTCAATTTCCCCTCCTCACAAGTAGCTTTCTATCAAGGAACAACAACCTGCTGGCCATTCGGACTGTATTCAGCCCCAGCTTCTCAAGGGGATCTTTCTCCAGAGCAGGGTGCAGGTTTTCCTCAAAATTAAACACTCACTGGCAAAATGATCCTAAAGGACATGAGGAGTCCTGCCTTGCTCAACATCCTTAATCTCTCCTGTACGTTTCACAAGGCTACAGAAAACAAGACACCTGTGGAGAAAAGCTAAGTACCCATGGGGGAAAATACAGTTTAGAGCAATCAGGACCCTTTTTGGAGCTGCATCCTGTTTGGGGAATTGCCAGCCCCACCTTCAAAGTAAGAAACAGGAATGACAGGCTGTTTTCCAAGCATCAACAGCTTTTAACACTGCTTATTTTCAAGACAGGGTCTTGCTATGTACCTCTGGCTGGACTGGCAACCAATGTCAATCTTCCTGTCTCAGGAAAGTGTATTAACTCCCACACTGAGTTGCAGTTCTGTTAAAAGTTAATGGGATAGGTCAAGACTCTTCACAATAAAAACGTTTTTAATACTCCTAACATATTTCTACATCTATCTCTTAACAGACTGTCCCTCCAGGAGACAAAATAATTTATAACCACCCTTATCGTCCTAAAGCACACACTCCAGAAGAAGTGGTGGTTGAACAACACAGAATTTTCCCCTCAAAAGAAAAGAAAAGAAAAGAAAAACAACAAAAATCCCACTATAAACAATAAACAAAAACATCAGCCGTTGTGGATATTTGACTAGGTTTTTCAAGAAACAGTAAAGAGTAAGTCCAGAAGAGCAGAGAAGGCTTAGAGGGTTTTCTCTGTGGAAACAGACAGGAGGAGGATCATTGTCCTACCAAAAACACGGGGCCCTAAATAATGCCCTGCTTGGCTCAGAAGGCGTTTTAGGCCTGTTTCATTGAACCTTAGTCTCAAGCATCCAGAAAAAAAATTGCTGGCAAGGATGTGTTGTGTAAGAGCCACTTAAGGCTATGAGTGATTTGGAGGAATGTATCCTCTGGGAGAACAAGAAGACAGTAACCACATGTGAGCACTCCACATCTGAGGGACCCAGGTATTCCAACTGAAAGCAGGTTCACTGTCCCGACCTGCGGGACCTAGTTATTCGTGGGCACAAAGGGGGTCGTACCTGAGAGACATGGGGGAGAGAGAGAAACGGACACAAGCAGACAGATGCCGGTCAAATGTCACCTTTATTGTGGAGCAGTTTCTTTTTAAAAGCAATTTCTGGCAGGGCGGGGGGTATCGAAAAGGAGGAAGTAGCAGTGGAAAATTCTTACAAGGTTGTACAATAACTAAAGATAACATCTGTGGTTTAAGCTGTTACAAGGTTTTACAATACCTAAAGATAACATCTGTGGATTACAAGGTTTTACAATAGCTGAAGATAACATTTGTTGTTTGCCAAACAGGGTGTAAAGAAGGCTTGGCCGAGATCGGGGATGGGGAGGGGGAGATCAGGCCCTGGGGCTAGTCAGCTCCCAACAGTTCACCACTACCCCACTGGCCAGTCCTAGGGCACAGGAATCTCAGACCTGCAAGCGGGTTGCCCTTCTAGCCTCCCTGCCAGCATCTGGAAGGCTCTGCTCCAGGACTTTATGATTTTCCTAACATATTCCAACATCTATGTATTTCTTAATTAACTGTCTTTTTAAGGACCAAATTAAGCATTAGCATGCTTATCCTCCCAAAGTGCACACTCCAGAAGAAGTGGTGGTCAAAACACTAAACAGAACATCTAAAGCAAAAAACAAAAATAAATGAAAAATCAAAACAAAACAACAACAGAAACCTCAGTAATTTTAGACATTTAATTCGATTTTTCCAAGAAGAGTGGATAGTGAGTCCAGAAGAGCATTGAAGGCTCTGAGGGGTTTCCATGGAAATATATATATGGAGGAACATCACCCTACCAAAAACAGGAGCCCTTGATACCACCCGGCTTGGCTCATAAGCCATTTTGGTCCTGTTTCATCTAATCTTAGTGTCAAGCTTCCTGAAAATATTACTCACAAGAGTGTGCTATCTAAGAGCAACCTACATGTATGACTGATTTGGAGAAATTCTATGGTCAGGAGAACAAGCAGGCAGTCACCACATCTCAGCACTCTGGGTCTGAGGCACCCAGGTATTCCAGCCTAAAGGCAGGTTCACCAGTACGCAGCCTGCATCATCATATGCCATGGCTGAGCATGCATGGCAACTCCATGGCAGTGGGATCATGAGGTAGCTACTTGTCTACCTCTCATTAGACAAGGAAGCAGATGATGCACCTCACCTGCACCCCACACAAAGATTCATCTCCTCCAGAAAGGGCCTGCTCTCCAAAGGTTTCTCAGCCTCCCATGATAGTGACACCAACTGGGGACCAAATAGTTAAACATAAGCCTATGAGGGACACTTTACCTCTAAATATTCACTCTACACACAAAATTCCTTCCAAGAAGCTGTTGTGACCCTATTTCTGGATCCCTTATTGTTTCAAGAGCTCACACAATGATACGTAAAAGTTTTCTAGGACTATATTTGGCCCTCCCCTCAGCCACCATGGGGCAACCTCACATCCCATTAAATGTACCAAGATACATGCATGTTCCAACATGAATGTTATTTAGTGGTGGAAATAGTTCTGAATGGGCTTCCTGATGTTTGGAAACGAAATGTGATGCAGGTCTCCAACTATAATTACTTGGTCCTCAGGCATTGTGTATACATAGGGGTTATGGGGAAAAGTACCTCAAAATTGTTTTCAAATGTGACAACTCTAACTTATGTCACTTCAATTTGTATATGGTTAATATATAATTCTTTTCTGCCTATATTTAAATGCTTATTTCATTTTGACATTATCTTTAATGTTTTGGGTTCTTTCCCACAGTGCCTAAAAAATCATTCACACACTCACACACCTAAATTCACATGCAAATGTGCATACGTATATTATACATATACACAAATGCATATACATGTTTACATACATATATATTTTCACACATACATCCAAGCATATATATACACATACATATACGTACACACATACACACACCCACACATACACAAATATACAGACAAGCACCCTGAATGTTTCTGGATTTGGTTTTGATCTGTTTTCTGTCTGGGAGTGACCTTGTTCTAGTTTGCTCTCCACTGCTGTAATAAAACACCATGACCAAATGTAATATGGGGAGGAAAGGGTTTCTTTCCTCTTAAAGCTTATGGTCTGCTATGAAAGGAAGTCAGTGCAGGAACCTAGGCAGGAACCTAATAACAGAAACTGATGCAAGGCCATGGAGGAATGATGAATCCTTGCTGACTTAACCTTCTTTCTTATATAACCCATGACCACTTGCCTAGGGTTGTCATCTCCAAAAGTGGACTGGGCCCTTCCACATCAATCATTAATCATGAAAGTGTCCCCAACAGACATGTTCATAGGCCAATCTGATGGAGGTATTTTTCAACTAAGGTTCTGTTTTGACCCCAGCTTGTGTCAGTCAAGTTGATAAAAAGTGAACCATCACAGACCCCAACTATAAGTAAGCTAGAAAAGCATGGTACTCTTGGGGAACAACCCAACCCTTTATCTGTGTTATCAGACTTATTACCTCCCATGTAAACATGTTAGGTTTGGCAGTACTTATGATCATAATATATGAGAGAACAACATACAAGAACAACATACTTGGCTCATGGCTTGAGAGAGTTCATCCTTTGTCCTGGGCTCTTGATAATAGGCCATGGGCACAAAAACATGTACAGGAGCCTGTTCACCTTCTGGTGACAGAAAGCAGAGAGATGGAGGGGAAAGCCAAGACAATGAAGCAAATTCCAAGACATACCTTAGTGATAGACTCCCCTTAGTAACCCACCACAGATCTTATTTTAACCTTTATATTTTTCAACCTTAAAAATGACATATTTATCTTAGTGTGTGTGTGTTTGTGTGTGTGTGTGTGTATGTGTGTGTGTAAGGGCAGAATATGTTTAGGGAGTGAGATTAGGTACACCTTTGTTTATGGAAGTTAGAGGACCACTGACAGGTGTCAATTCTCTCTTTCCACCATGTAAAATCTGAGGATTGAATTTTGGTTCTCAGTTTTGGCAGCAAAAACCTCTACCAGATAAGTTATCTCACAGGTCCATGCATACCAAATTTTAAAGTCCCTCAAAATAACGTTTCCATCTGGAAATGTGTGGGAACCACACATTTTGGGAACCACAGAATTAAGACCCAAGCTGAAGGGGAAGAGTTGCCACACAAACCATGATTCAATCTTCACTGTATTTCTCTGATAATAGTGGATCTTGAAGATCCATTATGACTTTATTCCTGTTGTTCCACCCAATGTGCAATGTGTCAGTAGACTCTCTTCATGAAGTACAAAACAAAACAAAATAAAACAAAACAAAACAAAACAAAACAAAAAAAAACCCAGACAACAGTGTGCAGATGTGACCTGAAAAAAAAATACCAAGTATGATAACAATTCATGTTTACACAGACCTTAAGGTTTCAGTGCAACGTTAAACATGAATCAAAGAAAAATCCAGTATGTATATTTTAGTGCACCTGAGAACATTTATGTTATGGCTCTGTATAGTAGAAACATACAATGAGAAATGGATTTTCCAGTTTTGCTCTTCTCAAGAGACAGGCAAAAATGCTACTTATTATGAATCCTAATTATTACAAAATGACCAGTTTGCCTGGCTTCCCATCTCCCTTGGCCTTTCTTCTAACCCTTGTCTCAGGGAGACAAGTCTCAGAATATGCCAAGTTAGCGACATAATTAAATAATTTGAATGAAGTCCATGGCAGTGATAATCACTTACAGTCACCATGGTGACTGGGTGAGTGTCCTCCAGAAGGAAGCAGGCACACAGGTAAGGTGAGAGGAAAGTAGCAGTGTGTGCTTTTCTGTGTGGTGAAACAGTGGCAGTAAGACAAAGAGGCAGCAGACATCTTGTGAGCAGAACTGAACAGTGTAAGCAGTGAGGCTTGAGCTTTGTGAGCCTTAGCTCCTTCTGCAGTCACTACAGATGGGTGTTGTCATCATAGAGGTAAAGCTTCTGTATCCAGAGCCTACTCGTGCCTCACTGCCCTGCCTGTCTAGGGATCATATTCTTGTGTCTGGAATTAAGCTAGGTTACCACTGTCTTTGTGTTGGTTCGTTTTGTAGCTTTTCAAAATGAAGAATGTGATTATAATCATTATTTACAAAATCTGCTCTTTCTGATGGGAAAAGGGAAGCTCTTATCATACTCTTCAAATTCATTTTCTTTGTTTGCATGGAGTCTTGCTATGGAGTGCGGGATTTTCTTGAATTTGCAATCCTCCTGTCTTAGTGTTCTACACAATGCAACTACAAGTAGATGCCACCATGCTAGGCTCAATTTCATTCATCTTGTCATTTATTGTCATATTTATATGAGGGCAGTACTCCTTCAAGTCAAAATGTTATTTACTATAGCTATTAAATATATCAACAGTGATTTTTCTCTGCTAGGCATGTGCCTGCCTGACCTATATATGACAGCTTATTTAATTAGGGCAGAAACACTGTGCAGAAGAGGAGCCTAGTGACAAGCATTTGGTGATGGTGTCCTCAAATGCACAGAATTCTTTTGTTTGGGTGTGGGGGGTATGTGTGTGTGTGTGGTAGCACATATGCCACAGTACACATAGTTTGCAGGTCCCAGTTGATCCTCACCATCTTTGAGTCTTACCCAGCCTGGGACCTTCCAGGTAGGAGCCCAAAGGTTACAGGTGAGTGATTCAGAACTAAACTCAGGCCATTGTACTTACAAAACAAGTAAAAGTCATCTCCCCAGTCCTAGATATGTAAGATATTCAGCCATAAGTATTGATGCTGCCTGTACCAGCTTAACATAGCCATTATACAGATGGACGGATGGAGGCTATAAAGTAGTCAGAGAAGATCCCTTACTTATGATTTTAACCAACATTTTAATAACTATATAGTAGGATTCAAAGTTTGATTTTAAAAAATGAAACCTAATTAATTCAGCTCAGCTGCAAGGGTGGGTGTTTCAGGAGTGGGCTAGAATGTATAACATTTTAATAAGTGTATGAATTATAGAATTATTTCTGGGGAATTCATTCGAGCACACTAAACGAGATTCCAATTAGTTAAGTACTTCCTGAATGACTCTGAAGAGGCACTGTCATGTTCTTAATAAATGTTGATGTCTCACTTAAAATAGGGAACTATCATGAAAAAGAACTACCTTTGTTTGGGTTGTCAAGTGTCTAGCTATTTTTTATAACAAGTTGTCTTAGTCAGGGTTTTTATTGTTGTGGAGGGACACCATGACCACAGCAAGTCTTATAAAGGAGAGTATTTAATTAGGGCTGGTTTTCAGTTCAGAGATTTAGTCCATTATCATCATGGTGAAAAGCATGGGAGCATGCATGTAAACATGGTGTTGTAGAAGGATCTGAGAGTTCTATATCTGAAGTCAAACACAGCATGAAGAAAAACACAGAAAGACACTGGGCATACCTTGAGCTTCTGAGACTTCAAAGCTCACCCTCAGTGACATAACTCCCTCCAACAATGCCTCACCTCCTAATAGTGCCACTCCCCAGGCATTCAAATATACCAATTTGTGGGGATCACCAATGATTCTGTCAAACACCTATGTGCTATGAATAAGCTTGGAAATTTGTTTGCTAAAAGGTTTCTTCACAGTTGACACCAGATTCTAAATGAATGTAAGACAATTTAGAGTTGAATTCAAGACACCAAGTTTTGATTGTCCTATAAAATGCAAAATCAGGAATTTTTTGGCATGAGCTACAAAATTTAAAAAAAATGACAGAATTTAAATTCAGAATAACATATTGTATACAACTATTTTGCCTTAAAATGCCTGAGGATCTAGGGTCAATTTCCAAACACCACAAAAATAAATAAAAAAGCTAAGAAAAATCCTGTCCACATCTTATTTAATGCAGATGTTCTTAGGTCTGATTTCTTTTTCTTAATAAATTTATTTATTTTTATATCAATCACAGGTTAGGTTTTTTGCATCCCATGCATAGACCCATCCCTTACTCCCTCCCACCCTCTCCAACCCTCCCTCATCTCCTCCCCACTCCCTCCAAGTCCACCAACGGGGGAGGATCTCCACCCCTTCCATCTGACCCCTGATCATTTGTCTCCTCAGGGCTGGCTGCAATGTCCTCCCCTGGGATCTAGCCAGGCTGTTACTCCCTGGCATGTATGGGGGAGGGTCGAAGAGTCAGCCATCAAGCTCAAGACTGAAACAGCCCCTGTTTCCCTTACTAGGGTCTTCAGTTCACCAATGAATTATCATGGGCAACATCTGAGCAGGGGTTCTAGGCCTTATCCATACATGGTCCCTGGTTGGAGAAACTGTCCCATATAAGACCCCTGTGCCCTGCTCACTTTGATCTTTGTGGAGCTCTTGTTCTCCCCAAGTCTTACTAACTTCCCCTATATTTATTATTACTTCCCGCCCTCTGCCAAGGGCTTAACAGTGAGTCTTAATATCTGTTTTGATACATTGCTATACTGATTCTTTCATAGGTCCTCTTTGGTATGCTCCTGTCCTGCTGCTTGTTTTCTCCCCCATTCAATGTCCATCTCATTAGTCCATTAGTCCATTTACTGTTTTTTTAATCTAGTTTTCTTCTGCCATCCATACATGTAAACATAGCAAGTACATGTCCACATAAACAGAGACACACTCATTTCTTATTTTTCTTTTTAATTTTTATTAATTGCACTTTATTCACATTGTATTCCCCCTTTAGTGCCCTTTCTCCTCTCCTCCCAACCCCTCCTATTGTCCCTTTCTCCACACATGCCATTCCCAATTCCACTGATAGAGGACTTCTTTTCCTTCCTTCTGATTCTAGTCTATTAGGTCTGATCATGAGTGGCTTCATTGTCTTCCTCTGTGGCCTTGTAAGGCTACTCCCCCCTCATGGGGAGGTGATCAAAGAGCAGGCCAATAAGTTAATGTCAGAGGCATTCCCTGTTCCCATTACCGTTGGGCAGAGTACAGGGAATCTTATGAAAGAAGTAGAGAATAGTAAGATCTGGAGAGGCTAGCTGCTCCACAAGGAGAGCAACAGGACTAAAAAATTTGAGCACAGGGGTCTTTCCTGAGACTTTTACTTCAACCAAGTACCATGCATAGAGATAACCTAGAACACCTGCACAGATGTATAGCGTGGCAATACACTGTGCAAGTGGGTTCCACTCATTCTTTACTCAGTTTGTAGACAAAGAAACTTTTAACCACATGTGTGTTTAACTGATCCTGCCTGCTATTGTACAGTCTGTTTCTGCAGTGCTGGGGATTGAACCCAGGTTCTTACACAAACGTGCAAGTGAACAAGTGCACTGCCAACCTGAACTACAGCCCCAGCCTTCCAGCCTTACTTATAACAGTGAGCCACCCTAATTCCTTGATTTTAATGCTTTCATGGGGAGGTGGCAAGCAAAGAGTAGACCAGGAGAACACCCACAAACTGTTCTCTCTACAAGCTAGCCCTGTGCCTGACACCAGAGTAATTTCCTGTAAGTACTTCAAGGGAACAAGGGAACTCAGGACCAAGCACAGCAAAGCCTCAACCCAGAGAAGAAAAGTAAGTATAGAGGTTTGCTCTTCCCTGGGAAAATAACTAGAAATGTGTCCCAGCTGTGTCCATACCTGTGTCCAATTTTTTATAGAATTGGGACTCGGATGATCTATTTAGAAAACAACAACAACCTTTATATTCCATAGGGTATATTTCCCTAAAAATGGCTTCAAAGATCAGATTTAAAAATCCTCTTCCCCTCTTCTCTATATGAAGTATCTTTTGTCTCCTCTTGTTTGCCAGAAAGAAAGAGCAATGTGTATGTTTTCTCATCATTGCACATGCTTGAGCTCAGGCTCTTGTTCACATTTCACTTGTGCTGGCAGCCTGCACGCATTCCTCCCTGCTTCTGTCCTTAAAGGAACAGGGCTCAGCAGAGAGGAGCCACAACTGTTATGCTGGCAGCAGGTGATTCATGCAATGTAGGTGGTGATTGACCATGTGATGTTGTTGTACTGTGGATGTGTTTGGAAGTTGTGTGAATAGGGCGATTAGAAAAAAAAAAAAAACATGAATATACTTTGCAGCTCAAAGCTACTATCTGAGTTGAGATTGTGAACACCAATGGGATGAAAAAATAGGTACTTGCCCCGACCCGCAGGACCTAGTTATTAGTGGGGTCCGAGGGGAACCAAGCCTGAAAGAAAAATCGGTGGGAAAGGAGGACAAGACCAAGCAGTTTCCTTGTCAAAATCTCGTTTAATGGGGTGAAAAGTAGCAGTTTTAAAAGTGGAGAAAGGAAGAAGCAGGGAGGGTTAAGGTAAAATTCCTGCGAGAGGAGGGGTTCTGCCTGGGCAGCTTGTGATCTTGGAATGTCCTTCCGCCTGGGCAACTTGAGATCTTGGAATGTCACTCCACCTGGGAGCTTCCTAATATCTGGAATGTCCAGTTCCAACTGCATGGCTATTGTCTTCGGGGTTCAGCAATTCTCAGCGAGGGGAGTCTTTTACTCTAAGCCATATTTGTTCCCAACACCCCCCCCCCCAATCCATAAAGGGCGAAGCTTCTGTCTTCATTAAAGTCTCTGCAGCCATTTTTGGAGCTGCCTCTGAGGGGAACTCTGAGCCAGCTGAGAGAAATCAAGAGCAGATGAGGGCGAGCCCAGGGGCTCCTCATAAGGCTCTTGGTCAGCCTCAGTGGTAGCAAGCTGATGGTAGTGGACCGACACCATCTGCCTAGTGGCTGTCTCCACCTTTCCTTTAACAAAATCAGTTAATCTTTTAAATGCCCAGTGTCCAAAGGAGAGGAGAAGTAGAAGGCCAACAAAGGGGCCGAGAATGGAGGGAAGGGGAGTCGTAAAAAGGGGGGGGGATAGAAAACCAGTTTTGATACCATGCCTCACTTTTTTGTCTCTCTAATTGTTGCTTTTTAAGATTTTCTTCTACCTTTCTAATGCTGTCTCTAACTAGTCCGGTCTTGTTCGTATAGAAACAGCATTCTTCTTTTAATGCTGCACAAAGACCTCCTTCCTTGAGAAAGATGAGGTCTAGGCCTCTTCTATTTTGCAAATCCACTTCTGAAAGGGAAGCTAGGGAGGCCATTAGGTCTTTGATGCCTTCCTTTCGGTTTGTTATGGCTACATCAACAACTCTGGCTAGCTCATTGAAGTGATGTCCAGAGGTGAATAGGGAGGCAATCCTGGTCCCCGCACCGCAGCTCCAAGGCCCAAAAGAACAGTGAGTGTTATAGCAGTCAAGGGCTCTCTTTTGGGTCTATGCATAGATGAATCTTTTTGCTCCCAAAAAATAGGAAAGTCTCCAGATGAATGAACAGTGAGGCGAGGGAGAACCTTAACTAGCACACAAAAATCTTTATGAGCTAGAAACGTAGGGGTATAAATATATGTAGTCAATCCGGAAGAACAGGCAAAAAATGAATCATTGGGAGCAGCAAAAAAACAAAAGGAAACATTAACAATTACGGAGGAATTGCAAATGTTACTAAGAGAAGCGTGGAGAATCATCCTAGGTCCAAAGAGGCATAAACCTATGTCGGAACCGCTCTCAAGGTTAAGGCCTCGTCCTGGAGCAGGAAGCCAGGTAGCCCTTTGTGTTCATTGGTGGGTCTAATGGTCCCAAATGAAGCAATTTCTTCATAAAAGTGAGATTGTGGGGAATAACAAATCCAGCAGTCCTCTGCAAGTGAGGAATTAGCCTCCTGAACAGCAAGTATTGAGGCATTTAATAATGAAAGCATTGCCTCTGCTGAAGAAGGGAGATTTTTGTCTAATAATTTAACCTTTAACAGGCCATTAAATCTTTCTATGGCTCCTGCAGCTGTTGGAGTATATGCCTTATGGAAATCCCATTGTATGTTAAGTTGTTTAGCTATTCTTTGAATGTCTTTACCTGTAAAATGTGTTCCTTGATCTGATTGTATTACTTCCAGTGTTCCTAGTACGGTGCACTATGTTAATATTGTTAAAATTGCACCTTGTTGATCTGGATGTGGTGATGCTCTTGCTAGTCCCAATCCTGTACATATATCCACGATTGTACCTGCATATTTATTTTTAAAATTTGACAAGGGTCCAATATAGACAACTGTACTATCTCATTGAAATGTAGTTTGTGTCCTACAATTCCTCTATAATTATGTCTAAATCTCATTTGTGATGCTGGACAATCCTTACATTGCTGTAATGCCCATTTAATGTCTGTTCTATTTGCCTTAAGATGCCTCTGTCTAAACCATTGCTCCATGGCATGTTGTCCTATGTGTCCTATGCTCTTGTGTAAATATAAAATTTATTCTATACTCATAGGGATACCTGTGTGTCTGGCTCTTGTATTTTCCAATTTTGTTTTAATTAAATCTTTCCATCCCTGTTCTGTCTTACTTCCCATGCTGGTTTTAGCTTAATTACCTGTAATACTTTGTTTGTCTATTATTTTTGGAAGTTTTATCTTGCTTCTTTGTATGTGCATCTACATGGGTTACTCTAATCCTTACCTGCTTGGCTATCTCATTTAATTCTATCCATGCTTCTTTGGACCAAATATCTTTACCTCCTAACTTTCATCCAGCTAACTTTCATTTTCCTGACGAAATTAGCTATTCCATTAGCTATACACCAGGAGTTTGTAAATATATACAGGTATTTCTGATCTTCTTTAAGAGATTGTCTGGCAGCTAATAATGCTGCTATGACTTTTGCATGTTGAGCTGACTTTTCTGTGCCTTGTTCAGATATCACCATGTCATCCCCTGGTCTTTCCAGTGCATATTATTGTTCATGGTGGTTGATGAACCATCCGTGATCCAGGCATTAACCAGAGTGGGGGAGTATTCCTCTGTACCCCATTGCCCCATTGTCGTCTGTTTCTGGGGAGGGGAGATGTTTGGGAAGGTCATGCGTTCTAGAGTCATGGGGCTGTCGGTCTGCAGTATTGACTCCGACATCTTTGACATTGTCCCCTATGCATACAGAGGTACAACCTGAAGGAATTCCGACAGGTACCATTTCCATTGCAGTACCTTTCCTTTCGTGGGTTGACCAGGCCAAGCCTCTTGGTGCCTATACCCAATCTAGTAAGGGTATCAGTGTTTGGATTGTCACCAAGTTCTGTCTAAACAGATTGCACTGTTCTTATGGCCTCATATAAGGTCCATATTGTTTTTTCAAACAGCGAATATTATCTGATCATGGGAAATTTTTGGTGTAAAATCCAATTGGCCTTAGCACATTTTTATTTTTTGCAATGATGTTCCAATTACCATATCCATGCATATATAGCATATCAATAATAACTTCATCATTTTCCTGTATATATGTCAGAGCCTGGTATTGTTTAATATACTCTAATATTAACTTTACTGCATCTTCCTGTTTTTTGGTCCATATAAAGTCCTGTGCTTTCCTTGTTATTTTATTCAAAGGTTTTAAAATTACTTGTAAATATGGGATATGCTGTCTCCAATAGCCAAACAATCCTATTAGGTATTGTACTTCTGTCTTATTTATAGGTACCTTAAGTGTTTATAATTTATTTATCACTTCCTTTGGTATTTTTGGTCCATCTGTTGACCAGTGGACTCCTAAAAATTTAAACTCTTGTGCTACTGCTTGAATTTTATCCTTATTAATTGTCCATCCCTGATCTCTAAGGTGTTGGATTAGCCTCTCTAGTGTATCCTGTACTTTCTCCTTTTCCTTTCCAAAAAATAATAATATCATCTATATATGTTAAAACAATTGCCTTTGAATCTTTAAAATCCTGTAATGTTAATTGTAAAGTTTTATGGGCTATTACTTCAGATACTGTGTTGTATAGAAGACAAAAGGCATTTCTCCTGTGATGCCACAAGTGCACTGTGGAGAAAACCTTGTTTTGCATACAACTGTGCATTAGAAATAACAGGACCTTGGGAGGGTGAGGCTACGGTAATTCCTTAGAAGTATGGACATTGGTAAAAACACAGCAGAGCACCACAGCTCTCAGAGTTCTAATGATCTACAAGCTTAGGTCAGTCCCTACTGGTGTTTGTGTGAGCATTTCAGGTGTCTCCCTCTGCAGCCTTAGATTCTTCTGGACACCTACTTAATAGAAATGAAAAGTCTATTTGAAAACAAACCAAAAACCCCAAAGTGGAAATACACATATTTGAATGGCTAAATTTTAACCATAGCCTGATTGTGTGACAGGTGTTGGTGTGGCTACCTAAGAACAAAGTGTCAAATTATTGTTAGTCAGGCTGCACAATGATATAGCTACTTTGGAAATGGTTTGGAAGTACTAACAAATCAAACTGTATGTTCATCCTACGTCTCTGCAGCAGTATACACAAATATATACCTTCCTCACCTGAATACTTAAACCTTGTCAATGTTTGCACCAAATTTAATGATGATCTTTAAAGTGGTAGCAACCAAGATATCTTTCAGTAATTGGTGACAGACAGGATCAAGAGACCCAAGAAGTTTGCTGTAATAGGATATCATCAATAATTAATGAATTGAGCCATCAGGTCCTACAGACATGCAGAATTTGAACTCCATATTCCTAAGTGAAGGCAACCTGTTTAAAAGGACCAAATAGAAAATGTAAAACAATAGAGACAGTGAAAAAGACTGGTTGTCCAAGGAATGGGATCAAATAGACTAAGCATGGAGGGTATTTTTCAGAAAGTGGAAATTTCTTGGGTGCTCCTGGCACTGTAGTTTAGAATCCATGTCATTGTGTCTCAGGCAAACCAAAGAACTTTATTATACCAAGAACCATAATGAACACAAATTAAAAAAATCATTTAGGAGACAGGCAAAATCTCCAGGGTAGAATACAGAATGTGATTTTTATTTTTTAAGTAGAATTTCAATCCATTCTGGCTAAATGGCTTACTGCTGTGCTTTAGTCCTAGCCTGTTTTAATTTTTTGTGACAGGATCTATATAACTTGCCATGTAGTCATTGACCTTCCAAGCTGCCTCCTTCAGTACACTGCATAGCTGGTAACAGGTCAACACCACCAGGCCCAACTTGACAAAATAATCTACCAATTTCCACCCTTTCTACTCTTCTTTCTCCTCTCCACTCACCTTTCTCCTTTTTGTTTTTCTGATACAGCAGCAGCTCTTAAACTGTGAGTCACAAACCCTTTGGAAGTCAAATGACCCTTTCACAGGGGTCACATATTAGATAACCTGTATATCATATATTTACATTATGATTCATAAATGTAACAGAAATATAGTTAGGAAATAGCAATGAAAAAATGTTATGGTTGGGTGCCGGAGCCCACCAGCAGAGCAGAACGGGTTCCTGAGATGGGAGTGAGGATGGAAATTAATAAAATACACAACACATATTATGTTTCCAGAGGCTTTTGGCAGTCTGCTCTTAGTGCCATGCGCCCTGCACCTGAAAAGCAGAGCAGCCAGATAGCCTTGGTTTCTTTATACAACACAGTTAACACAATGGGTTAACTTCACAAGGAGGTGAGGCAGGAGTTGTGATTTTAACAAGCTCTCCCACCTGCTGTCACAAAACAAAAGGCAGGTAGACTTGGAAATTCTTCCCTGACTCCAGGGAAAGGCCTGGTATAGAAGCCTGTCTTCCATGCTGAGACTTGAAAATCAAAGCAAGCAGCCAAAGCAGCTGTGAGCCAGCCCCCGATAGTTGGGGTTCACCAAAACATGAGAATATTTGTTATAGGATCTCAACATTAGGAAAGATGAGAACCACTGTGATAGGGTCTCCTGTAGCCCAGACGGCCCTTGAACTCATTATGTGTAGCTGAAAAAACTTTGAATTCTTAATTTTCTGCTTCTATCTCCCAAGTGCTGAGATTGTAGATGTAAACAACCCTACCCAACTTGATAAAATCATCTTAATTGCAAAACATAATTTTGAAATAGCCTCTGGCAAGGGGGAAAAGTATTGACCTTAGTAACTTTTAAATTAATAAGGTCTAAATAATGGCAAAGCAAGCTATATTTTGAAAGCTAGTTGATAAAAATCATATACTGTGGGATTGTGGGCTAATTTTCTAATGCTAATACTCATTCTGTTAATTTCTCATACTGTTGGACATAAGTGCTGGAAGTGAATGGGTGGATATGTATTCACATTGGAAAGCTTCTTAACACCTCTACCCTGTGTCCCAAGCCTTTTGCCCTGATGGCTTAACATACTGGTATGCTGTGCACTTTAGGAATATACTTCTGTTAAAATACCACATCTTTCTGTTTAAGGGCTTTCCATATTGCTAAGCTATTAACACTCGTCAGAGTATTGAGAAAAGTTATGTTGTAGACCAAGTGACATCTTGATGATGCTAGCACCATTCCCATATTTAAATGCAATGAACTAAGTCATATTTCAGGTATATATTCTGTTGTTGGATAGGCCTGGTTAGAATTTAGTATTTCTGAGGGAAAATAGTTGCCAATAGGTGCCAAAATCTAGACTGTGGGTCTAGGAAGGAGTACTTTAAGTGGGAGTAAAAAGCCCATGATTGGGATTTCACCACAACATGAGGAACTCTATTAAAGTGTCATTGCTGTATAAAGGTTGAGCTGGCCTAGAGCATTGTATGTGTTAGGAAATGCTCTTCCACTGAGCTACACATCCATTGCCTCTGTAATTTTTAAACTTAATAGTGAATCTACTCATTTAAATTTTCACATTAACAGAACATTTCTAAAATGTTTTACAAGAGCATAATAAACAAAGGCTCTTAAAAGATTTAAGATTATGAAGAACATATGGATATTTTGTGTAATGAAAATGAGTGTAGGAATTTAATTTGCATGCTTTTAGCATGAGTCCACCAAGTTGGAACAAATGATATCATCTCTGTAAAAGATTGATTTTTTAAAATGATGCTATATAACCTATTCTACAGATGTTGAATGAGAAAATTCCATGCAAGAACACCTAGCACTTTCAGAATTTGTGTACCTTATAACATTCATTCTCTTTTTGCTTCTGCCTTGAACTAGATAAAATAAATGAGAATAGATATGGCATGATTCCCAGCATCCTCAGTGTCCCGAAATCTTGCATGTGGGGTCAGAAGAATTTCTGTAGCAGGCTCCTTTAATTCAATTTGCTGCACTTATTCTGGCTTGGAATTCTCAAACAGTAGGTTTCTAAAATGGACATGGTTTATTTCCCTTTTTCCTCAGTTATGAAATGAGGCTACATAGATATTTTTCATTGGGTTGTTTTGAATATTAAATGATTTCCTAAATACAGTTCAATTAAAACAGGGCTTTTCCTATAGTAGTAGATATGTTAGATATTACTTCTTAATCATACCTTGAGATCATGCCTAGAAGTTGTTTTTTGTATCAGAGACTTTATTGTTATGGGAAAGTTTTGGCAAATTAAAAGAAGTTTTGGGTAGTGCCAAAGTTTAATCTTTATTATAAAAAATAAATAATAAAAGAATTGATAAGATTCCAATTAAAATGGGCTGTCAAGAGTTTCTTTATTCCTGTCCTATTACCACTTACACCCTTTCTTTTCCAACCAATCTCTTTCTTTTACCCTCTGACCATGTGTGTGTTTGCTCTTGTGAGTTTTTGTGAGTGTGTGTTTAACCTAGGAAATTTCATTAGTGCTGATTTTTAAATTCATGCTGATTTTCATTAGCATGGGTGATGCTTGATATAGGAGCAAACATATCTTATCAATGCCAACATCACTGAGGAAAATGTCCCTTTCTCATCTAATAACGCATGTTATAAATACATTGTGATGTCACAATATCATTGTGATGTCTTAATTATATTGTGGTGTCACAGTTGTTCCACTATGATATTATAATACCATTGTGATGTCACAATACCATTGTGATGTCATAATACAATTGTAATGCCACAATACAATTGTGATGTCATAATAAAATTGTGATGCAAAATCGCACAATTGTGATATCTTAATAATATCATTTCTTACCTAACCAAGCTGTCCTTGAGTAACAAGTTTTTCATTTTCCATGTATGTGCAGGCCTTTTGGTATTTCTGTTGTTGTTGAGGTCCAACTTTAGACCATGATAGTTAGATAGGATACAAGGGATTATTTCAATCTTCCTGTATCTGCTGAGGCTTGCTTTGGGACCAACTATATGGTCTATTTTGGAGAAGGTACCATGAGGTGCTGAAAAGAAGGTACACTCTTTTGATCTCGGGTGAAAGGTTCTGTAGACATCTATTAGGTCCCTTTGATTTAGGGTGTCTGTGAGTGCCCTTGTTTCTCTGTTTTCCTTCTGACTGGATGGTCTGTCCCTTGGTGAGAGTGGAGTGTTGAAGTCTCCCACTATTAGGGTGTTGGGATCAATGTGTGATTTCAGTTTTAATAATGTTTGATTTGCATATGTAGGTGGTCTTGTATTTGCGGCATGAATGTTCAGAATTGTGATGTCCTCCTGTTGGAATTCATCTTTGATGAGAGGGAAGTGCCCCTCCTCATCTCTCTTAATTGTGGTCCTTTTACACAATGGAATACTACTCAGCAATTAAAAAGGAGGAAATCATGAAATTCCCAGGCAAATGATGGGACCTGGAAACGATCATCCTCAGTGAGGTATCTCAAAAGCAGAAAAGAAACATATGGTACATACTCACTTATATAGACCTATAGGATAGGAAGGTCATGCTGAAATCTACACTCCTAGGGAGGATATACAGGAAGGAGGACCCAGGTTGGTATGATCAATGCTCGTTTGGATGAACAAATCGAATGGACATTGAGTGGAGGAGAAAACAAGCAACAGGACAGGAGTATGCCAAGGAGAACCTTTGGGGGGTCAACAAAGCAATGTATCAGAGCAGAGATTAAGACTCGCGATCAAGACTTTGGCAGAGGGCAAGGAGTGATGATAGAAATGGAGGAGGTTGGTGAAAGTTGGAGAGAACAAGAACTCCACAATGACTAAACTGAGCAGGGCACATGGGTCTTGTATGAGACGGTTTCTACAACCAAGGACCTCATGTGGATGTGTCCTGGAACGCCTGTTCAGATGGGACCCAGGATAGCTCGGTGTAGGACTAAAGACCCTAGTGAGGGAAACAGGGACTGTTTCAGTCATGAACTTGATGGCTGACTCTTTGACCCTCCCCCATACATGCTGGGGAGTGACAGACTGGCTAGATCCCAGGGAGGCCATTGCAGCCAGCCCTGAGGAGACAGGATGAGCTGGGGTTGAATGGAACGGGAAGAGATCCTCCCCCGTTGGTGCACTTGGAGGGGACGGGGAGGAGGGAGATGAGGGAGGGAAAGGGAGGGTGGGAGGGAAAGAAGGAGGGTTCTACAACTGGGATGCAAAGTACCTAACCTGTGATGGATATAAAAATAAATACATTTATATAACAAATAATATCATTGTGATGCCATAATCCCAAAGTGATGTCACAATAGCAACACTATGATATCACAATATTATTGTGATTTCATAATATGATTGTGAAGTAACAATAGTATAAATGTGATGCCACATTACCAATTGGAGATCACAGTAATTCATTGTGATGTCATAAGAGTAACATTGTGATATCCTAATACAATTGTGATATCACAATAGTACCATTTTTGTGTCAAAATAGTACCATTATTGTGTCACAGTAGTACCATTGTTATGTTAGAATCCCATTGTAATGTCATAATATAATTGTGATGTCATAATAAAACCATTGTGGTGTTAATAAAACGAATGTGATGTCACAATAGTAAAGTTGTGAATTTACAACAGTACCATTGTAAGCACTTAATTCCATTGTGGTATCATAATTGCATTGTGAAATCACAGTTGTATCATTGTGATATCACAACAGTACCATTGTGAGGTCACCATAGTACCTTTCTGATTTCGTAATTCCATGGTGAGGTTACAAAATCATTATTATGGAACGCTTCCGCCAGCAAAAACTCAGTCAGTGTGTGAGTCCGCCCGCGGATCTGGGAGGAACCCGTGTTCTGTCTCAACCCACGGCTGAGAGGATCCTGGGACCATCATAACCAGACCGCACACTGAGGGCGAAAACGGCACGCATCCGCCAGCAAAAACCCCAGTTCAGGTGTCTGTCCACGGGCCAGACAGAGAAGGCCTCGGGCACCATTTCAGACAGCCCTGCATACAGCGGATGCACACCAACACAAACCCACTGTGTGTGCCCCAAATATCATCTCAGACCATGGTGCATAGCCCCTGGCACAGAAGGAGGTGCCAAATCTTCATTCCAGGGGGGAGCCCTTAGCAGCAAGCCCAGGGCAGAGTGCACAGCCCCCACCTGACATCTCAAAACTGGACACTCAGACTCTAGCACAGAGTGAGGACTAAAGACTCCAGACGAGAGGGGTGACCAGTCTGCAGTGCTCACAGTTTCTAGCACAGAGCACGAAGCTGGGCACACAGAGCCCACAACAGAGTTGAACTGAGACAAAACACACACCACAAACCACCGGAAATCCCTGATCTTCTTGAAGAATACTCCTGACACAAGAGATTGACAGATTCAGACTGAAGAACAGCCTTAAATCACAAACAGCTCCCTGATTATATATAAGCAAATGCCCAGAAATC
>JAQQSO010000029.1:5436-31000 GCA_028658305.1 Pachyuromys duprasi | reverse complement strand
ACTCCAGTCCTCATAATCACAGTTTAAAAAGTCTCTTAACTGCTGAGTCGTCTCCCCACCCCTCCCCTCGATTTAAGGTCTTATCCAGCTTTTATTTCTTTTACGGATTTAACTATTTTTTATTTCAAGTGTGTAGGTGTTTTTACCTGCAAGTATGTATGGGACCCAGGCAGTGCCGGCGGAGACCAGAAGAGGGCAGAGGATCCCTTGGAACTGGAGTTACTGAGACTTGTGAGCTGTCACGTGTGTGGGCGCTGGGAACGGAACCCAGGTCCTCTGGAAGAGCAGCTAGTGCTCTTAACCACTGAACCAATCCTTCAGCAAAAGTCAGCAGTCTCTGTTGAGTCTCACCTCTAGAGTACTCTTTATGAGGAGAGCAGGGAACAGACCAAGCAAAACCTGTCTTCATAGAGTTCCAGTTATCTGAGACAGCTGACAAACGGAACAAGAGCTGTGAGACGGGGGATGAAGTCACGGGTAGAGCACTTGCCCAGCATGCACAAAGCCCAGGTTCTAGGCCAGTGAGTGCCTGAAGCCCAGCGAAAGAGGGAGAGAAGGAATGGGCAAGGGGAACTTGAAAGATAAGCAGCTGGTCACAGCAGTTCCTACCCACAGTCACATGCAGGAAACTGAGGTAGGAAGATTGCCTAAGTCCAGGAGTCCAAGACCAGCCTAGGTAACAAAGAGAGAACCCCCTGCCTCGAACTAAGAACAAACAGCAGAAAAGCTCCTGAGTAGGACAAGGAGTTGATTTGAGTAGGATTTGAGGCAATTCACCCCTATCACAGGGTAAAATGATATCATTTATATTTATAAAATATTCACATGCTGGTAGAGTGGATAAAGGCCATCAAGATGGTTCAGTGGGTAAAGGTGCTTGCCACCAAGCCTGGTGACCTAAGGTCCTTCCCTAAGACCCACGTGGTGGAAGGAGAGAACCGACACCTGAAAGTTGTTCTCTGGCCTCCACATGAACACACACACACACACACACACACACACACGCACGCACACATGATAGGTAAGTAGAGGATAGATAGATAGATAGATAGATAGATAGATAGATAGATAGATAGATAGATAGATAGATAGACAGACAGACGGACAGACAGATAGATAGATGATAGGTAAACAGACAAAGATAATTTTAACATTTTTTTTGTTTGTTTTAAAGACAGGATCTCACAATGTATCTCTGGCTGTTCTGAAACTCACTGTGTAGACGAAGCTGGCCTTGAACTCACAGAGCTCCACCTGCTTAGCCTCCCAGGTGCTGAGAACAAAGGTGTGCGGCATTACACAGGCTAATTTTAACAATTTTAAAGAGTTTGTCTTCAACGTAATGAGAAAGGTGGGGGTGACAGGAAACGGGTGACTGGGAAAGGCGGTGACGAAGGAAATGTCTAGGTTATAACTGAGATGTCTTTTTAGAAACAGAGTGCGCACCCTGGGCTTTTGTGGAAGAGAGTGAATGAGTAAATGTTCCCCAGGCCCTGCCCAAGGAAAGCCATCACCAAGGAACGAGTCTACAGCCTTTGTGCCCTGCGATCCATGGTTTGTCTCCCTACTAGGGTCTCATTAGGTTTAAATTTGTCCCCAGAAGGTTTGTGAATCACAGTCGTCAATGTGCTGATGTTGTAGAAAACAGGCCATTAATATTTACTATTATTGCTTATGATTATTACAGCTGATATTTTCTTACCCACTTATCAATGAAAGACACAGACACCTGTTAGATTTTTTTTAACAGTTCATTATTGTTTTAAAAAATGAAAATTCCAGGAGCTGGAGAGATAGCTCAGCAGTTAAGAACACTCTCTGCTCTTCCAGAGGTCCTGAGTTCAATTCCTGGCAACCACATGATGGCTCACAGCCATCTATACTGGGATCTGATGCCCTCTTCTGGCGTGCAGGTGTACATGAAAGGGCACACTCATATCCATAAAATAAATAAATAAATCTGAAAGAAAGAAAGGAAAGGAAAGGAAAAGAAAAGAAAATCCCAACCGTTCTATTTCACCAATAAAGACTTAGGAGCCAGATGCTGGGGTGAAAACCTGCTAGCTCAGAGAGGCAGACAACGCACCCAGCTGACCTTCCTTCTCAGCTCATGTCCCAGATGGAAAAAGTACAAAAGGTTCACTAGCTCAGATGACAGCCCAGGAGGTAAAGACCAAAAGCCCAAGGCCAAAGCCTTGCTAGCCAGGGAGCTAGAGAGCCAAAGCTCTAAAGAAGAGCCCTTTCTTCTTCTCCACGCTGTCTTAAATACCCCTCAATCCAAAGTCCCTCCTACTCTTTAATCCTTGTCAATCGGTTTCTTGCTCCGCCTCTTGACCTAGGGTTAACTTTATTAAATCCTATATACAGAAAGGTATGTGCTAGGGCTGGCTGAGCCACACCATAATCTAACCACACCTATTTACAATATACAGAAAGTATTTGTATTAAAGGTGTGTGATAGGGCTCAACCATGCCAAATAAGAAACAGGGTTTTACAGTTCACAATTTTAGGAATCACAATGGGATCGAATATCCTACAACATTTCCCCCTTTTTGTCTAAATAAAAGATTTTTCTCTAACACCAATAAAGTATATATTATCAGGTAAAAATTACATATACAATGTCTAGTCCATATGTAATAAGCAACCTTGAAGAAAGTATTCTACTGTCTATCCTATCTTGATGAGTCCAAAGTTCTGTACCTAAATCACTTTGTATCAAAACTTGCAATACCAATCAAAAATCTCTTTAGAACTAAAACATCTTCTTAAATCCTAAGCTTAAATGTAAGACTATAACTATTTAGTCTTCAGCCCCATCAGAGACATGAGGATAAATAGTTGAATAAACAGGAAGCAGCTTCCAAAACTATAGAAATGACAGAGACACCCAAGATATCTCTGTAATGTTGGAGCATCATCTTCAGCCTTCTGGCTCAGAATATCTTATAGACTTTTCTGTGGAGCAGGTATTATGAAGGACTTGCCTACCTTGTCCTTGCAAAGCTTGGCAGTCGACTTTCCTGCATCCAGTGCTTCACCTGCAGTGAAGCAAGGGCATTCCTTGCCCAGTGGCTAGGTTGCCACATATGAGGCCAACTCCTAAAGGAAAAAATTTTGATGCTCATCATCTTCTTTGAAGTTGAAAAGATGTGCTGCCATTTGAAGTGAAAAGGGAGTTCTGTCAGGAGCTGACATGTCTCATTATCAAAAAAATTATCAAATTAATAAAATGTCTTTAAATGCCATATTCTATAGATCTGTGAGGTTTTTGAAGACCATCTATCTCGAGCATATCTGAATTACTTGTTTCCAGCTATATACTGACTGATTAGCTTAGAAAACATCTGTGATTAACTAAACTAGTACATAACAAAACCCACAAGTTTGAATGGCTATTAGTTTGCATTTCTTTTTTATGTAATTTATTTAATTTAATTTTATGTGTATTGGTGTGAGGATGTCAGATCCCCTGGAACTGGGGTTACAGACAATTTGTAAGCTGCCATGTGGGTGCTGGAAGTTGAATCCAGGTCCTTTGGTAGAGCAGACAGTGCTCTTAACCACTGAGCCATCTCTCTGACCTTGTTTGCATTTCTTAATTATCTTAAACAGTTTGTGATAGTAGCTTTCAAAAGAACTAGAACTTCACATTGCATTTTAAAGAATTACATAGGCGCAATACTTTAAAAAGAATTGATATACAGTAACCAAAATAGAACCTTAATTTTGTATCAATATAGGAAGACCTAAAAGAGTAGATTCAATAATCTACCTTTTTCTTCTATTGTTCCTATATTATTTATAGTTCACCAAAACTCAGTCAATGCCCTTGAATTTCCGAAGCTGGAACTAAATAAACCTCTTTTTTTATAAACGTTAACCAGGCTCTTGAATTTCACTACTATGGTGGAAACAGACTAATACACCTGCCCTTCTCTGGACCACTGGGAGGCTGATCTGGGTGGGCATCATCCAGGTTCCTCTGTCAGGGGTCCCTGCTGGGAGACACCTACACGAGATTTGGGGCCGGAGGGAGGCATCGAGGAAGCCTCTGCACCAAGCACGTCCAAGCAGCAGCAATATCATCTCTTCTGAGGCTCTAGCATGCCACAGGCAGGCCTCTCATGACTATAGCTTCCACTAGGTTCCCCACTCCCTTGGGTTAAAGGTCACCCCTTCCACCTTGTCCTTCATACCACAAATAAACACAGCTTCTTGATTTTCTAAGTCTCATCTTTCTGTTCCATTACCCTATGACACAATTCCTATAAAAATTCCCCATTTTCAGCACTTAGAATAGTTTATGTATTCCTGATTGAACTCTAATACATAAAACATTTAAATGGGAGGTACAGAATTGGTCTGCTGAAGCTTAAAGTGTTAGTCTTCTATTGATCCTGCCTCCTGGGATGCTGAGTCCCAGATCCAACAGGTAGAGTTAACCACAACACCCTGCAGGACACAAAGCCACAGGACCATCAGGCTGAGAAAGATGTCCTCACACCAGCAACTGCCCAATGCTGAAATCCCAGTGTGACGTCTGATGAGATGGTTGTAAGCCTTGGTTGATACCTTCAGTGCTGGTGTATTTGTTATCCATAATAGCAATACTACTGTGTAACAAACCACCCCAAAACTTACTGGCTTAAAATAACAGACATTTTCTTTCTTCTTGATCGTGGGCTTAGGTGGGACTACTTCCAGGTAAAAGTTGCCAGATTTTGGTTCCAGCTGAGTTCATGGCTGCTCTGTGCATCCTCATTAGTTTAGTAGATTCTACCTCAGTATTCTCCTAAAAGGAGACCCCCAGGAGCTCAAGAGAGAGACTCAAAGCATTTGGTCCAGTGTTCGCCAAAGTTCCATTGCAAGTCACACAGCCAAGGGCAACATCAAGGCTAGAAAAATGGTCTCCAGCCAAGCACAGAGCTGGGCACAGGCTGTGGAAGAAGCTACAGGGACTGGCCACATTGCTTAGGGCTGGAGCGAGTCCCAGAGAGACAGAGAGAGAGTGGGAGAGAGCCGGGCTCTCTGGGGCCCTTGTAGGATCTACACAGACCCTAACTCTCTCCAGCCAGGCCCAGAGAACCTCGTATCCAGAAAGGGAAGGAAGAGATGACCATAGCTGGGGACAGAAGGAGAAGGGCTCAAGTAGGGGATGGGAGAGCAGCCAGTGGGATTAAAGGAGCACTTCTCTTCATGTTCTCTGTGGGTTAGCCCAGATGCACTAGCCAGGCGTCAAGCGTGCCCCATGTCCGGTCACAAAGAAGCATCTCTCGTGGCCACGATGCCCCAGCCACTTAGACTGGCAGGTACTTGGCTCATCATTGCCTCTCTGTACCCTGTGTTGAAAGGCTTGTCCTCACAAAGGCTTCCCAGCAATGGGAAGGGCATATAGCAGATCACCTACCAGCTCCTAAAGTCGCCACCCAGATGCCAGCACAAGAAAAGTGTCTTTCACGACCGTGCTGCACTATTTACTGACTACCGAGAAGCGCATAAACATTCTCTACTTAACATTCTCTACTTTAAAATAGATGAGCGCATGCGCAGCAAGCGAAGCTCGCTGAAGCTGGAGGCAAAGTCACCCGGGTCCCAGGTGTTCTCTGACAGACCCAGTCTCCCATCAATCAGTGTCTGTTTTTGTCTCTCTGTCTCTGTCTCTCTGTCTCTGTCTCTCTCTCTCTCTGTCTCTGTCTCTCTCTCTCTGTCTCTCTCTCTCTCTCTGTCTCTCTCTCTGTCTCTCTCTGTCTCTCTCTGTCTCTCTGTCTCTCTGTCTCTCTGTCTCTGTCTCTCTCTCTCTCTCTCTCTCTCTCTCTCTCTCTTTTTCTGTCTATCTCTCCCTCCCTGTCATTTCCATTGGATTCAAAACTTACTATACAGCAGAATTTGTGTGTACACAGCCAACTTGACAAATCCAGGCTGACTCAGGAGCTCTCAATCCACGGAGCTCGCCCCGTATGCAAACCTCATGTCCACCCCATTTACCCACCCAAGCCCACAGCTTCCTCATTCACTCACTACGTCTAATCCATGAGCAGGTCCTAACTCCACTCCAAAACCATCCTGAATCTGCAGCCACTTGGCAAACCTGCTCACTGTCACCTGTCCCCTGAACTCTACCACGGACCCCCTAGCAAGCCGTCTTAGTTACTTTCCTATTGCTGTGAGAAGACACCACGGCCAGGGAAGCCTCTAGAAGAAAGAGTTAATTTGGAGCTTACAGCATTAGAAGGGAAGGTTCGTGGCAGGAGCATGGCAGCAGGCAGGCAGGAGCAATGCTGAAGCGGCAACTGAGAGCTCACACCTTGATCCACAAACACAGGCAGAGAGAGCTAGGGAATGACATGGGCATTTGAGACCTCAAAGTCTGACCCCAGTGACACACCCCCTTCGGCCCTGTTCCCAGGCAGTTCTACCAGCTGGGTGGAACAGAATCAAATACTTAAGCATAAGGGGGCCAATTCTCATTCAAACCACCACACTGAGCTGGGTGTGGTGGTGCACGCCTTTGTTCCCAGCACTCAGTAGCAGAGGCAGGCAGGTCTCTGAGTTCAAGGCTAGCCTGGTCTACAGAGCTAGTTCCAGGGCAGCCAACGTTACACAGAGAAACCCTGTCCGCCCGCACTTCCTTCCATCCTTCCTCCTGAAGTCTATCCCCAACACAGCAGCCAAACAATCTTGTTTCCTTTTATTTTCTTTGATTTCTTTGAGGTGCAATCTCACTATGTCATCCAGACTGGCCCCCAGCTCAGCTTCCCAAGAGCTAGGACTGCATCTGTATGTCATCATCCCCAAGCAAAAGCATGCAGTTGGAACTGTGTGTGATGACTCATGTAGCCAATGAGATAGTCTGCTTTCCCCTCCTTCCCTGCTTCCTCTTTTGCTCCCACTTCTGAGTACCACATCGCTGAAGAAAAGAACCATTCCTCTCAGGACTCAACATGAGGAGACCCCAGGCTTCCGCTGAGCCACTGAAGCAAAGGTGGAGCTACACTGAGCTGTGAACACTGATGGGCAGAAGGGCAGGAAAGGCCTAAGGACTGTCAAAGGCACAGCAAAGAATAAAGCCCAGGGCAGCCCAGGGTTATGAAGCTCGAGTCTTGAGGGCAGGAGAAAAGTCCACAAGGCAGGGATCAACCATCAGGACCCTCTCTGCTAAGGGAGAAACTTGGAACTTGAGGACCAAGAGAAACCAGAAAAGGGCCCCCTCAAGAGAATCCACATGACCAGATTAAAGATGGCTGCCAGTTACCTTGCCTTGGGGTTCTGAATCTTTCCTTCTTGATTTCTAGCACTCTCTTAGCCTACATTCCCTTCACTTCTCATTGCAGAAGCAGCGTTTCCTTCTTTCAGGGTCCTGTGTTGGGTCCTCAACCCGTCCCTCCTTGTGCCTGTACTATGAAGCCTTCACTCTCCCTTAACGAGACAGTGAACACTTGAGCCATAATGCCAGCAGTGTGGTAATGGAAACCATATTTTCTAAGCCCATTCAGGACAAAGGTCTGAGAAATTCAAGCACATTTACAGAGGTGACAGGCCAACGTTTGAAATTGGGCCTGTCGTGAGCTCGGAGATGTATGTGAATCCAAGCAGCAGGGGTCAGACAAAGAAGAAATCACTGTCCCTGGCCTGTTGGGAGGAGGACTCAGAGATGGTCACTGTAAGAGACCTTGGGCTTTGTAGCTAGCGCACCTGGCTTCTGTCCAAAGCCAACCTGCAGCAGCTAAATGACCACAGGCAGGTGACATCATCTCTCTAGAAACGGCACCATCATATGGAAAGACAGGTTGATAATATGGAATTAATTAGGACTTGTGGACACAAAGTGATGAGAACACAAAGATACTGGGCTGGAATGAAAAGAGGAATTTATTGTTTTAGACTATAAGGAGACAGATAGATGCATGCGGGCTTCTAGAGAGAATGGGACTTGGCTCATTTCCCTTCTGCTGTGTGGCTCTAAACCAGCGTCTCTACTTCCCAGGCAAGCTGGGAAAAGCCAGACACTTAGTGAAAGGGTATTGGCTCAGGAACCCCAAGATCAAGTTGTTAGCACACAGGAGATTTATTTGCCCAGAGGGACAGAGGTCAGGGACTAAGAGACAAGGACAGGAGATAGAATACAAGAGAAGGGGAAGGGAACAAGGGAGAGGGGGAAATTGTCCTGGAGGGACAAATTTGTGCCTCTGGCTAGGAGGAGACAGACATGGCCCCTAGGAAAAGGATGGTTTAGAAAGGTGAAGAGGGGAAACCCTGAGTTAGGATGAGGTGTTTCATTTTAATTGGGCATGTTAATTAGGTGAGCCAAAGGGGGCTTTTGATTGCTGGACTTTAATACTTTGATAGCTGGACCTTGGTGATAGTCAGCTTCAGGAGGAGGAAGTGGTCAAATAAGGGACTAGACCTTGGGGGCTAGCTTTAGGAATGTAATCTAAAGGTTTTTTAGAAAGGCAGAGGGAATGGGGGAGAAGGGCAGGGCCTGCCATAGTCACATGCTTGAGTGGGCTAGTGTCCCTTCAACTAGAAGATTGAGGGTCCATGTGGGAAGGGTTAGCTCCTTGGGGTTACTGTGCCATTCTATAGCATGTGTGAGGAAGCCCTAGGTTCTGGCTTCCACCATCAGCTTCCCAGCATCCCAAAGAGTGAGGGAAGGAGGGTGAGAGGGAGGAAGATTCAGTGGGAGAGGGAGAGGAATAGAGGGGAAGGAAATGAAGGGAAACAAAGAGAGTGGGGAGGAAAAAAAGAAAAATAAAGAAAATCTAGCTTCTGGAAAAGTACAGATGTTTAACCTCCCTCTGCCAACTCCAAATTCCCAGAAGGCATCTGGGCCAGGGAGTCAGGTGACACAAAGAGACCAGTCAACTGAGATTAAGGCATCATGGGTGCGTGAGTCAGCTCCAACGAGAATTGCCCAGACCCGGAAATTCCCATTGTGAGTAAGGTTCTATCACAGATAGAGGGTGAAGGTGGGGAGTTCAGGAAACCATAAAACCTGATGTGAATAAACTAGAGTTCAGCCTCAATAATGGTACCCACTGGTGTTACCCCATGCCTTTACTACCACTCACTCCTCCAGGGAAACTGCTGTCTACAGCCCTTGTGATCACTATGGCTGCCTCCTGCCTTGGGCTCTCTGCTTCCTGTTTCAGGTAAGCCAGCCATAGCCAGCCTTCCTCACCATTCCCCTGACTCTGCAGTGTCAAGGGTAACTTCTGTTCTCCCTTGGTTATCTCTCAGCAGCCCTCCCCCGCCTTTGTCTTCCTTTTCTATTACTATTTTAGTTGACATGCATTAGTGTTTTGCCTATGTGTATGTATGTGCACCATGTGCTCGCAGTGCCTGCAGAGGCCAGAAGAGGGCAGTAGATCACCTGAAACTGGAGTTGCAGATGGTTGCTCGCCCTCTACAAGAGCGGCCAGAGCTCTTAACCTATGAACCATCTCTCTGGCCCCTCCCCAACCTTCCTCTTCTTGAAATTCTTTCTTCTCTCTGAGTCCTGTCGTCCTGCCTTCTGGGCTTCCTCTAACTGCACTGGCCTGTACTGGCCTGTCTCCTCCATGGTTCTCTGAACCCGTCACTCCTGTCATGGCAGCAGCTTAGTCCCTGCCTTGACCTCTTCTCTAACCCTGTCATCCCAAGGGCCCCACCAGCTTCTGTGGCTTCATGCAAAACGCCCAACAGTGGCTCTCAATTCTTGCTGCACCCTGACCTCCCCCCCAGACCTCCAGACTCCTGCATCCAGCAAGGCTCCTTGCAGTTGAGGCAAACCCAGTAGGGACAGTTCAGTCTTCCCCAGCCTAACTTTTCCAGAACTCAATGAATGGCTCCCACTCCTGCAACCGGACACCAGCAACGGTGACTTTCAGGTGCTGTTAGAATAGCACAGGGTAGGTAACCTTGCAGAGCAGCCAAAACGGCAAGGAGTCAGTGGAGATTCCTCTTGCCTCGTCCCTTGCATCCAATCCATCAGCAGACAGGCAGACTCTGCTCATCAATCAAAGGCGAATTCATCCACTTCCCTCCATCCATCTCCACCACACCTCAGCTGCCTGCTCTTCCCTAGCCATCCCTAACTGCTTTCCTGGCTTCTCTATTGCCCATCCACCTGCTCTCTCCTCAGCAGCAGACTGGGGATGTTAAACCTATAAATCAGAGAAAGTTGCTCCCTGATTAAATGGCCTTCTTTAGCGCTCAGGATAATGTGCCATCTCCTTGCCCTGACCTCTCAAGTCCCAAATGACCAGGCTACTTGCCTGCATGCCATTTTCCCCCTGATGCAATCTACCCCAGGAAGCCTCCCCACTAATTCTGAAATAGACCCAGTTTAGTCAAGCCTCTGGACCAACTGTTTCCTCTTCCTGGATTACCCCATTCCATCACGCTTTCATGGCACCCCAGACCCCATCCTCGTATACTCAGCCCTACTTGTGTTATGAAAGACACTCCTTCAGGAAGCTTTCTCCAAGTGCTCTATGTAAAAGTGTGGGTTCAGACAAACCAGTAAGTGATATCTCATCAGAGAACATGTTGGTATTGGTGCTTTTTATTTATGGTGTAATGCTTGTACAAAAAAAAAAAATCACTTTCATGAGCATAAGAATCTCATTTCCAGTACAGACAGGAAGAATGGGAAGTATGGAGAGAATGAGAGAGAGAGAGCCTGGTGTAAGTCAAGCCAGCTTCCAACTCACCATGTAGCCCAGGGTGACTTTGAACTCCTGAGTCTCCTGCCTCTGCCTCGCCCTTGCAGGCAGGCGCCACTGTGCTCGGTTTACCCATTGATAGGGGTTGAACTTGTGGCCAGGCTCCAGCCCTGGCTCCACTGGAGCCCGTCTTCCTTTATTCTCTGTATCTAAAACAGTGCCCCTCAGGTAGCGGACACGGCACGGTCAAGGGGCAGACCAGCGGCTGATGGATGGGCAAACACACAAGTATCTGGAAGGTGAGAGTGGGAGAGTGCTAATGAAGAGGGCGGAACCCCGGAGGCTGCAGGGGACTCCCCAGGGCAGTGGCAAAGGCTGTAATCCCAGCACTCTGGGGCACAGGTGGAAATGAGTTCAAGGTCAGCCTGGGCAGCGCAGGGAGGCATTGTCTCAAAAGACGAGGTGGGTTCGGGAGAGCTGAAGAGATGGCTCAACAGTCAGGAGGATGGAGCATTGGCTACTCTTACAAAATGACCCGGGGTCAGCTCAAAACATTTGCAATTCCAGTTCCGGGGGATCGATCTGGTCCCCTCTTCTCACCTCCCATGGCTCCCGCACACCTGTGGCACACAAACATATGCAGGCACACACATGTAAACATAAAAATAAAACATAGGTAAATCTTTATTTTTTTTAAGTTTTTGCTCCATGGCTGGGCTGTGGTGGTGTATGCCTTTAATCCAAGCACGCAGGAGGCAGAGGCAGGTGGATCTCTGTGAGCGCCAGGCCAGTCTGGTCTACAAAGAGAGTTCCAAAACAGCCAGGGCTGTTGTTACACAGAGAAACCCCGTCTTGGGGGTGAGGGGAGCAGGAAGTTGGTGCTCCCAAAGTCAACCAACAAAAGGCAACTTCTAAGTCAAATTAATTAAAAACAACCACAGCAGAATTCACTCTTGGAAAACACATCCATCAGGGATTTCTCGGATCCTTTAGAGAAAGAAATTTCCTCCAAAGAAGCAAAAAGACTCCACTTCCTAACAGCAAACCGGGTCCCAGAAAATGACAGACATGCCAGGGCGAAGCTCTGTTGGAAATGGACCAGGCAAGTGATCACCGAATAAAAATAAATAAAGTCTCAGGCATGTAAAAATTCAAAAATCAATGTAATGTCCTGTGCATTCTTTCTAAAGAGGTTCCGGAGGCAGTATTCCAAAAGGACGCTGGAAAAGGGGTCCCCAGCATCCACGTGGTAGCTCACGACTGTGTGCGACTGCATTTTCAAGGGGTCTGAACCCTCTACCAGCCTCTGTGAACACCAGGCACAGGTGTATGTGCATACATACATGCAGGCAAAACAGTCACACACATAAAATAAAATATAGAAGTAGTTTTTAGAGGAAAAAAAATATCCAAGCATGGGACCAAGTGTTTTTGTTTGTTTATTTGGTTGGTTGGTTGGTTTCATTTGTTGTTGCTGTTTTGTTGGGTTGTTTTTTGTTTGTTTGTTTGTTTGTTTGAGACAAGGTTTTCTGTGTAACCGTCACTGTCCTAGAACTCACTCTGTAGACCAGGCTGGCCTTGAACTCAGAGATCAGCCTGCCTCTGCCTCCCTAGTGCTGGGACTGAAGGAGTTCGAGCAATGCTTTTTTTTTTTTTTTTTTTTTAATCAGAGACCAAACAATGGTCACTCCAAATTGGAAGTTGAAACTGACCCTGAACATTTTAGACTGTTTAGACTTATGTAAACAAAGAAAATAATTACTCACCTATTACAAAAGAGAAGTGAGGTCACTGCTACCTGTGGGATCAAAGAGTTGAGGAACTTCTTGATGATCCATTAGCATCAAAGTGGTCCACGTCCAACTGGTTCACCAGAGATGTGCAATGAGACATAGAAGCTAAAGGTTACCGGCCGTGGTCCCCGAAACGAGAGCATGGTGGCTGGAGAGATGAGGTGGCTCAGGGGTCGAGACCACAGGCTGCTCTTCCAGAGGACCTAGGATCAGTTCCCAGCTCCCGCATGGTGACCTGTAACCATTCATAACTCCAGCTTTAAAGGACCTGACAGCCTCTTCTGTGCTCTGCAGACACCAGGCATGCATGTGACTCACGGATATACGTGTGATGCACAGAAGGCAAAATACCCCTACATATTAAAAAATAGTAATAACTTAAAAAAGAAAGTGGGCTGAAGGGATGGCTTGGTGGCTTGGTGGGTTAAAGCGTTTGCCATGCAAGCATTAAGATTTGAGTTCAGGGCTGGAGGGATGGCTCAGAGGTTAAGAGCACTGGCTGCTCTTCCAGAGGTCCTGAGTTCAGTTCCCAGCAACCACATGGTGGCTCACAACCACCTATAATGAGATCTGGGGCCCTCTTCTGGCAAGCAGGTGCACTTGCAGAGAGAGCACTCATACATAAAATAAATAAATAAATCTTAAAAAAAAAAAGAAATCAGTTCAGCTGGGCAGTGGTGCCACATGGCTTTAATCCCAGAGCTCAGGAGGCAGAGGCAGGTAAAACTCTCCGAGTTTGAGGCCAGACTGGTCCACAGAGCAAGTTCTAGCACAGCCAGTTCTACACTGAGAACATCTCAAAACAATGCAAGTTCAAATGCCCATAAGCACATTAAAGCCAGACACAGGGCACGAGCATCTGTGATCCTGGTGCTCCTGCAGTGAAGTAGGAGGCAGAAAGAAAGCCCAAAAGCTCATGGGCTAGCTAGCTCGGCATACACAGCAGACAAACAGCACAGAAATCACGCCTTAAACATGGCAAGGACCAGCACCCAGGATTGTCCTCTGTTCTCCACAGAACATCCTGCTGCCATAGGCATGCCCACATTCACACACAATTGTGCGCGCGCACACATCACACACACAAAAGAAACTGTGACTCCATTCTTCCTGGCTTGCCAGATACGCATACATGTTTACACTTGCATGTGTTAACTCATTTCTGGCTCTTTCCCCTCTTTCTTTTCAGCAGTGGTTTATTTCACAATTTGGTCTTCAAGTTACAGAATGTTCCTGCAGGACTGCAGATAAACTTGAGAGGTACTCAACAGCTCACAAACATGAATGACACGGCTGTCACTCAGAGATAATAGAATGGCTGTTGGGATTTTGTGTCTCTCTTTTTTGAGGAGACATTAAGTGTCCCTTTCAAAGCATCCCAGTGTCTAGTTAGGGTTACTATTGCTGTGATGAAACACCATGACCAAAGCAAAATTTGGGGAGGAAAGAGTTTATTTGGCTAACCGGCTTGTGTCACACTGACATAAAACCATCTGACACACCTAGTTACCTTTAACTGTCAACACAGCCTAGAGCAAGAAGGGGGTCTCAGTTGAAGGGTTTCCATGAGAATGTCTTTGGAGAGTTATCTTGATTATTAACTAATGCTGAGGGGTCAACCCACTGTGCACAGCACCATTCTCTATGTAGGTGGTCCTGGGCCATGTAAGAAAGCAAGCTAGTGTAGAAGAGTTTTAATTCAGAACATGGCTGCTCATGGCAAGAGGTCACCTTGGAAGACCTTCTAGGGCTCTATGGTCCTGTTGGAATACAGACATGCCTTTAATCCCAGGAGACAGAGGTAAGCAGATCTCTGAGTTCAAGGCCAGTCTGGTGTAAGCAAGTTTCAGGTAAAGAAAAGCTTAGTTCCAGGCATGGTGGTACATGCCTCTAATCCCAGCACTCTGGAGACAGAAGCATGTGGATCTCTGAGTTCTCGCCACACTGTTCTGGCAGTTTGGTTGAGTCCGTGAGTTGAGAGGTGGTGCGGTCCATGGAATTCAGAGGCAGTTTTCAGTGGGCATATTTCAAAGAGAGAGGTTGGAGAGAAAACAAGCTATACACAGTAAAGACAGAAAGAGCCAGAAAAGGAGCCAGAAGATTAGAACAGACTTCTAGAGTCCATTTGAGGCCAGGCAGAGCAATTCAGTCAGAGCCCAAGAAAGAAGCCAGATTGAATCAGTCACCGTGGAGGGAAGTTTGAGCCAGAACAGCTGAGTTGAACCAGCCAGCCAGAGTTCAGAAAGTGCTAGAAAGGGTGAGCTTATTCAGCAATAAGTTTCTTTTTTTTTTAAGAGTTATTTATTATTTATACAACATTCTGCCTATACACCAGATCTTACTATAGATGTTCATGAGCCACCATGAGGTTGCCGGGAACTGAACTCAGGACCTTTGGAAGAACAGCAAGTATTCTTAACCTCTGAGCCATCTCTCCAGCCCCAGCAGCAAGTTTCAGCGGTTGAAAACATTCTAGGCCTAGATTAGATTGCACAGAAGCTAGAAGCTTCTAGGACTAGGCCTAGGTTAGCAAACAGAGGCAGTATGCCTTGGAGACAACAATTACCTCAATCAACAATTATATCTGTGGAATAAAAGTTATTTTAACAAGCTAGTCCTATAATTGAACAAGCACTTGATCCCAGCACTGGGGAAGCAGAAGCAGGTGGATCGTTATCAGTTCAAGGTGAGCTGGTCTACACAGTGATTTCCAGGCAAGCCAAGGGCTACATAACACAACCCTGTCTCAATAATAATAATAATAATAACAATAATAATGCGAGCAAGCCAGCGAGCGGCTTTCCTCTATGGGTCCTGCCTTCAAGTTCCTGCCCTGGGTTCCTACCTTGACTTTCCTCAATGATTGATTGTGACCCGGAAGTGTAAGCTAAATGAACCCTTTGCTCTTACAAGCTGCTTTTGGTCACTGTCTGTTATAGCAATGAGATAAAATTAGAACATAGTTTAAGACATGTGTGGATGGATGTTGGGTAGTGAAAGGAGGCCTCTATCAGGTGTTCTTCCTCAACTGCAGTCTACCCTTCTCTGTTTCACCCTGGAGAGGTTAGAAGGCTGCCGATCATATTTCCCCTTCACCACAGGAAGGTCTATTCAAGTTGAGTAACTCACCAGCATTAACCTGGCAAAGAGTGTGGGTCACGCATAGGGAGGAATGAAAAAAGAAAGGGAAGGGCATGTGGCTTCTTTATGAGGTTTCAAGAACCAGTCAGGCGGAAGCATCCAAGAGTGCAGGCCTGGGGCTGGGGTGTCCATGGTTGTCCAGATCCGAAGGCAGTTTTGTACCCAACCTTGGCGAGGACTTCCCATCTTTTCCCAGAGACTACAGAAGTCACTTGAGAGTTTCCACAGGGAACTGGCAGCAAGCACTCCTGCGACCTTAGGTTGACCTTAAACACAGCTGCCCTCACCACCACTCAGGTCACACCTTCCCCGAGACACTTGCCCAAACCAGGCATCTCTCAATTGTCCACGTACTTCCTATTTGAACTACTGGTCCTCAAAAACCTAGTTAGTGTGATCAACTAATTCACAGCGAAGTGTGAGCAAATGAAAATGCTTTATCCCTCCTCGGGGTATTTTCATTTTAATGGAGACTTCAGTTGACAAATATTTACTGAACAGTCTATTACATGCAAGAAACTACGTAAAATTCCTAGGGGGAGCCAGGGCCTGACCTAGATAAATCACAGTCTCTAATGACGGAATTTGAGACTCTGGAGGAAGCCACAGAGGCAGCCGACAACGTCTCTTATCTCTGTGTAAAGCTTATGGGCTCCTACCACTACATTCCTATGTCACCTCCCTGAGGGAGACCTCTCCAGGATGCCCTCCCGGGCACAAGAGCCAGTCCCTGCCTTACATTTGAGGGAAGTACTGGGCAGGAGAGCAGTCCTGTTCTCCATCTTTTGATAGCCTGATGTCCCTCCCTGGCCTCCATCTCTACAATCTCCAGTTGGCACATTTTCTCGGAGCCTCTGGAGCACATAAGATTCTACCAGGAGTGAAATCTTGAGGCGCATGGAAGCCCGGAGGTGGGAGATCCAGGGGGTCTGATGTGGGGTCTGATGTGGTCCACACTGCGACTCTGTGAGGGGTGGATTCTCCCCAGCTTGTCTGGCTTCCTCCTCTCTCCTTCCTCCACATCTGACATTTTCTTTTCATTGCCTCTGCTTCCATTCCCATCTCTATCTACCTACCTACCTACCTGTCTATCTACCTACCTATCTATCTGTATATCTATCTACCTATCTATGTATGTATTATATATGTATCTATCTATCTATCTCCCTACCTATCTATGTATGTATGTATTATGTATGTATGTATGTATGTATGTATCTATCTATCTATCTATCTATCTATCAATCTCCCTACCTATCTATGTATCTATCTTTCTATCTATGTATGTATCTATGTATCTAGCTAGCTAGCTGTTTATCGTAAAACCAAACCAAAACAGAGAGAAGAGAAACCCAGCTCCTGGCTCTCTCAGGCCTTTTCTTTCACCTCTCATCACCAGGCCTCACCTTGCTTCTCCTTCAAGCTTGATCCTCCAGCACCATCCTTTTGCTGCTGACACCATCACACACACGCACGCACCACACTTGTCTGCAGCAGTTGGGCTGAATGGAGGAAATGTGGTTCTGAATTCCAGGAGCTCTCAGATGACTCGCTGCATACTCCACAGGGGAACCGTTAAGGAAGCCTTAGTTCCCATCTACAAAATAGGCACCCAGTGGCAGCCACAAGCATCCCACACTTAGCACCAGCTAGGACTTCCCTTGCCAGATAGTCTGTTACCAGCGCCATCTGTTGAGAAACACTGACACCTAGTGGCAACACTTGGGACCTGCAGCAACGACTTCCCAAGACCAGGGGACTGTTGGAGCAAGAGCTGACCCCTCCAATGCCCCTAGGACTTTCTAAACACCGAAGCACCCCAACCCCTACCCGCATTCATTCTTCCCTTTGAAATTTCCATTTCTCTCCTCTAAAAAGCCCCCCCCCCAGACTCCGCAGGCACTATGAGAGTCATGAACCTCTGTTAAAATGATCACGGATGCCTGGCCCTTGCTAAATGTGTCCCAGACGCTTGAAAAGAGAGATGTCATAAATGAAACAGGCCGTGGATAATCCACAAAGTGAGTCATTAGGAGCTGAGTCTAAGCCCACGTGCCGGAAGCCGCGCAGCGCTCCCAGCCCCGCCGCAGGGAGGGGCAGACAGTAAAATGAGCAGGGCTGTTTTCCGCCAGCTGTCAGTCATCCATCCTAACAGCCAGGCTGGCATGTGGACCACGGCTGCTTACTCAGCACTCCAGGTGCCAGGCTTTATACCGGGTAATCTGCAATGGGCGTGGGCATGGGCGTGAGCGCATGCTTT
This sequence comes from Pachyuromys duprasi, assembly GCA_028658305.1. Lineage (NCBI taxonomy): Eukaryota > Metazoa > Chordata > Mammalia > Rodentia > Muridae > Pachyuromys > Pachyuromys duprasi. Next base: position 13,159 of record JAQQSO010000029.1, on the reverse strand, counting down.
TGTATGTGTGTGTTTGTGTATGTGAGTGTTTGTGTATGTGAGTGTGTCTATGTGTCTGGTGTGTGTGTGTGTGTGTGTGTGCTGGGGAAGGTGTCTCAAAAGGAAGGATGTGCACAGCATGAGTCACTTGCAGCCATAAGCAAGTGAACCATAAAATAATCTAAATTCATTTATTCAACACATGCTTCCAAGCACCTGCTGTGTAAACGTAGAGAGCTGCCTCCCACACTGCACTGGGCTCCCTCCCACCCTCCCACCTGGCGCCTCCAGAGAGGAGTCCACTTCTTGAGCCTCCTTGCCTCCAACTGACCTACTTTACCTCGATATTGTCTTTTCTCTCCACAGCCCTACATCCCTGGGACCCAGCACACAGGAGGTGCCTAATGTGTGCTTATTGAAGTAATTAATCTAGCCCAGTACATACCCGAGTAGAAATCCCTTCTATAATGTTCCTAATGACTGGTCACCCCACTAATGGCCTCGAGACAAGAAACACAACCACACCTTGGATTTCCCTTCATGGCTCGTCAGCTGGATAATGAAGGATGGTGCTGGTCCCTGATGGTTTCCCACCCTCTTCTAGTCTTCCACTCGTATCTGCCTGGCACGACCACAGAGTCCACCTCTTCTTCAACGCAACTGCCAGGTTACATTTTGGGGGGGGGGAGGAGGAGTTCAAGACAGGGTTTCTCTGTGTAGCTTTGGTTGTCCTGGACTTGCTTTGTAGACCAGGCTGGCCTCCAACTCAAAGAGATCCACCTGCCTCTGCCTCCCTGCTGGGATTAAAGGCACGCACCACGGTGCCCCGCCTTGTTTTTGTTTTCACAAGGTCTCTCATGGTGTAGCTCTGGCTGTCCTGGACTCACTACGTAGACCAGACTGGCCTCGAAGTCACAGAGAGCTCCCCACCTCTGTGCTGGAATTAAAGCTGTGCCACTACACCCAGCCCCAGCTTCCTTCCTCAGGCGGGAGGGGAGAGGGCCACAGATCCTACAGCGAGACCGTCCTTCAGGGCTCTCTTACTCACTTGACACTGGCTTGAGTGTCGCCACCCCATCCTCACTCCCTCCCACCCCTCACCCTCACCCCTCCACCCCGGCTTCAAACCTCCTGGGAAATCTCCAAACCCCTGGAATGAGTGTGACTGGTCTCCCACAGACCCCATTCTCCTCCCTAAATTCATGTCGCCTTAAATTCATGTTCACTCAGGTCCTCAGAACAGACCCCCAGAGTTTGCAGGTGTGTTTTGGATGTGGGTCGAGGGAGGCTCATTGTGGGTTAGTGTGGCACTAGGTCCAACCAAAGTTTTTTTAAGTCAGATACCAGGGCAACAGGAGGGAAGGTGGCCACGTTTCCACAGAGGCAGGGACCTGAACAACAGGCCAGGGCCACCAAAAAACCTAGAAGAGCAAGGAAGGGTCCTCAGCACCCCTCCCCCCAACCTCAGACCTGCTAACAGCTAAACCTCAGATCTCAGGCTTCCAGGACAGAGAGACAGTCCACTTCTGATGCTTCAAGCTAAACTTACTGATGGTCATTTCCCAGCAGCACTAGGAAGGGCATGAAGCCAGCATGTGCCCATCTTGTCAGCTGCTCAAAAGGTGGGTAGGGCTTGGGCTGGAAGACAGCTCGGGGACACTTCCCATTGCTTCCCACAGTGGCACCTGCATCAAGCCTGTGGCTCTCGACTCAAGCCTCTTCCTTCCTGGTGTAGACTAATGGCTGAGACTTTTTTAAAGGGCACTTTGGGCAGACTGAGGCCCACCCCATTTGGATAATCTCTAAATAAGTAAAGGGATCCTACAAGCATGGTATCTCAAGCCTATAATCTTAACATTTGTGAGGCTGAGGCAGGAGGATTACTGGTAGTTCAAGGCCAGCCTAGGCTACAGAGTAGGTTCCAGGACAGTCTTGACAACAAAGACCCTCTCTGTCTCAAAGAAAGATAAATCCCTCAGTGGAATTGACCTATGACCATCTCTTCCCTTTCCACACTTGACTGACTACTAAAACCCGGAGTGTTTGCTCAAGAAGCCAGTGCTTGGCCATGGCAGGGAAGCACACAGCACACATGAGCAAGCTGCCTTTTTTTTTCCTTTCCCTGAGACTATGACAGTGTCAGGAAGACAGAACCCTCTGGCTTGGTCTTCACTCTCCTTGTCTAATTTAATTGTCAGAAGTTTAAAAACTGTAGTCGCTTTTTGGGCTTTGCTTTGGCCTCCTGAACCTTTCCCTCTCTAAGGCATCTTCCCTCCTCTAGTTGTGTTTTCAGGACAGGGCCACACTGGCAAGCCATCTGCCACCTCCGCTGACTGGACTGTGTAGAAGAGGGGACAGAGGGCATTAGCCCCGAGCGCCTGTTGTGGACAGAGAACGTACGGAAACCCAGCTGCCGGATCCATTCTACCAGCAGTGCCCAGCCCGGGACCCCTATAACAGCCCTGTTCTGTAGGCTGCAGGTCCCGATCGTGCGACTTTGATGTGCTGCCTCTTGCCTACCACCTGGGGAAGCCCAACCCTAACCCCTGTTCGTGAAGCTGACAAGAATCCAGCTTGCTTTTCCTGGAGACGCTTTGAAGCCCCCTTCAAAGCAGGCAGCGTGGTGAGCGCTACCTAGCGGTAGCGCGGCCACACACCCTGAGGGCCGCCTCCAATTACCCAGTTCCACTTGAGGGACAGCCCTGTCACTCGTTCTCTATAGCCTGGGTGGATACACAGCAGGGCTGAGGTCCAGGCAAGGAGCAGGGCTGCAAAGCCGCCACTGTGCAGCGCACAGTGTGGGCCCTTCCTCGGCAGCCAGCCGCTGAGCGCACCACCTCCCGCCTCCAGCCATTACCCAGCTTCAAGCAGAGAGAGGTGACTCAATGAGGAACTTTCTCCAAAAATTTGGAGCTTCAAAAGCAAAGGTTAGGGCTCTCTGTCTTTGCTGCCCCCTCTCTGTATCCTGTCTCTGTGTCTGCCTCTATCTCTCCCCATGTCCCCATTCCCGTGAGGAGGGGGTGGGGAGGAGGGGAGCTGCCAATCAGAACGTACCCCGGGCTTGAGGCCAAGAGTGCCTGTGCTCTCTGCATCCCGCTGGTATTTATTAAGTATCAGGTAACTGAGCCATCCTGTGAGCTAGCCCAGTTGAAGGAAGGCAGTTAGGCAGTTTGGCAGTTTCTGGTTTGGTTGGTTTGGGGTTTCGTTTGTTGCTGTGTTTTAATTTTATGTGTATGGGTGTTTTGCTTTCATGCACGTAGGTGCATACATGCACACACACATACACACATAGGAACCTTTTTCTGCACTTGCGTTTCACACACACACAGAGCAGCCTCTTTCTGCACTAGGATTTCCAGCGCCTTGCCTCTTCCTCAGCTGACTCGATGCTGACTCTGTTTCCATCTCCTCACCCACCCTCTTCTCTCTGGCTCATCCCTCTAGATTCTTAAGAACACACAAATCTCCTTCCCCATTAGTGGAACATCGAGACAGCTGGGGGCAGTGCAGCCCTAGGCCCCTCCTACCGCCCCCATACCCTGCGGTTTCTGCTTCCAAGCCAAACACCCCATCCCAGGCAGCAAAGGTTGTGAGGCTTCTGGGCCAGGTGGGGGAAACCCCAGCGGGGCAAGGGACACCAGAACAGTACCATGCCCACCTGCCCGGGTGAGAACCTGAACCCCCTCCCCGCCCTGTGGCCTGTGACTTCAGACCATGGAGCTGAATCTCATCAACAAGAAATTTGAAGCCATTAAAATACAATAAAAGAGAAATTAAATGTAATCACTCCGTAAATTATAACTAATTGAAACATCAATTGTAATTTTTATGATCTGCATTCAAGTGAGTGATGCTACCAGTCGCAAAATGAAAGTTAAATGATGGTGGAGCCATTCTGGTCCGCCCAGTGCCCCTAATTTCCACTGTGCCCCTGTCAACAGCTTCCTTCTCTTCTCTCCCAGACTCTATCCAAAACCCGGTCTCTTCTAGAAGTTTCCAGCTCCTACTTGTTCCTGGTGCCCAGAAGCAACCATGCTTCCCAGCATGCCTCATGTTTTCCTGCTGCCCTGGAAAGATCTGGCTGACATTCTGTTTCCCCGCTCTCGGATTGGGGGGCTCACCCATGACCCCAGGTCTAGAAGCCAAGCACCAAGCTTAGAAATGCCAGCGGACAGCGCCTGAAGGCCTCCAGTTTTCCCACATGGGCCCTTTTATTTATCTGCGTGGTGGCCAACTAGTTAAGACCTGAAGACTCGGGTCAGCTGACCACCCCACCTCCCCCCTGCTGGCTCCAGCAGCATCGGCTTAGGAAGTGGGGCCTCCCCAGTGCGGAGCAGGTCACTAGCAGAGAGCTCCTGAAGCTTCTACCCACTGCTGGTCCTCCTCCGGCTCTCCCTTCTCTACCATGCTTCTCAGGCCATGACGGACTGCAATCCCTCTGAAACCCAGAGCCAAAATTATCCTCTCCTCCCTTCAGCTCTTTCTGCCCCGTGTTTTTTCACAGCATTGAGAAACAGAGCTAACCTGGTTGTGATGGCAACAAGGTGAGTTACTGTCGCCCTGTGGGAATCCTAGCACACTCGGGAGTCTCATCCTTCCTCCTGTGTGTGCCTGGGAAGCAAAGAGCCCTACGTCCGAAAGTCAAACCACAAGGAAGCCGTCTCCAGAAGACTCGCTTTTCCTGGCTAGATATGAGCGGCTCCAAATATGCCCAGAATTATGTATGGTAGCTGCGTTTGTAAAGCGCTGAGGTGACAGTCAAGCAGAACGTGTGCCTGCAACAGTCGTGATGGCTCTGCACCATCCACTCTGGTGCCAGTCAGGGGCAGACAGCCAGGAATGCTAGTTCTTTCTTGAGGTTCAATCCCCCCCCCTGGGTTCCTACAGGTGAACAAGGCCACAGCGTGCAAGGAAACAAGTCCCACCTCATGTCCTCCCCTATTGGCAGAGGCTGGGGGGGCGCCGCCCTCCCACCTGTGATGGACAGCCACCCTGGGGTCTCTGGAGCAGAAGGGCAGAGGTGCACTCCCACACATCACAGGGAGTTTCTCAGAAGCTCATCTTGAGGCAGCCCTCCTTGCCCCCAACCCACCCTCACGGAGTGAAAGAGCTTTCCTATGTCCCTGTTCCTATGTCCCTGTGCAGTGAGCCACTCACCCCCAGCACCACACTAAGCTGCCCCTTCCCTTGCCTGGGGCAGCATCCTTGCCTGAAAGATGACCTGCCTCTGTGCTTCTTTGGCTTCCTCAGGTAGCTGACAGTGTAGTCTTAACTTCAGACTCACGGTAGATCAGTACTTTAATTTTTTTTTTTTCTGTCAGTGCTGGGGATCGAACCCAGGGCTTCGTGCATGCTAGGCGAGTGCTTTTCCACTCAGCACTGAATTCCTCAACTGAATTCTTTTGTTGTTGTTTTAAAGTTTTTTCTTTTTTAGTGTGTGTGTGGGGGTCACCTGCATGCATGTTTGTGCACCACGTGTCAACACCCATAGAGGCCAGAAGAGGGCGTCAGACCACCTGAAACTGGAGTTACAGACGGTTGTGAGTGGCCATGTGTGTGCTGGGAATCTAACCTTGATCCTCTGCAAGAGCAGCCGGTGCTATCAAATGTTAAGGTGTCCCTAAGCTCCCCACCCTTTAACGGAGGGAAGCAAGGTCCTATGCAGCCCAGCTGTGTAGTGGCAGGTCCTGGAAGGGAACTCTACATGTAATTTTTTTCAGAAACATACTTTCCAAAACTATACTATGAAAACTTTCATAAGAATAAATGGCTAAAGAAAAAATGAATTTAAGTCAGACATGGTGGATTACACCTGCAACCTCAGCATGTAGGAGGCTGAGACAGGAAAATTGCTAGCTCAAAAGCCGGCCTGGGCTCCGTCTCAGCCACTGCCTCGAGAATACACAAAGCACGGCCTGCTTTGCATCCTTATTAAATTAACAGGCACAAAATTGCTCTGTGAAGTTATGTGAATTGCTGAATGTTTCCCCCTCTCTGCTTAGTCAGCAGATGGTGAGCCATACACAGACTGGCGCCCGCTCTAGACCACACTTTGGACAGCCTGGACCGTTCATCTCAGTAACCTCTAGAATACAGGGCAGCCCCAAGTGTGGTCCACAAACCCATCTCAGCCCAGGACTCTACAGCCTCCCCCTCCCCAGCCACAGAGTGGCCATGCTGCCCCTGGTGTCCTCAGGGTCTCTCCTTGACCTGCTGACCAACTACTCCTCCTTACCTCAAGTTGCTGCCCCAGTCACCTTGTCCAGGAAGCCCCCTGACGTTCTGTGTCTGGGGCCAGTTACGTGGTCAGTGTTTCAGTCCTCTCCCTCTCTCCATCACTGCAGCCGCATTTAGGCAAGGGCTCTTCCTGGGAATAGAAATGTCCAGTTCACTGGGTCCCTGTACAGCTTAGGGTTCAGACTAGGGCAGTTTTCCAAGTAGGAGGCGAACTCTTGAACTCTCGGGCAGGCCACCAGGCCTAGGCTGTATCTGTGCTGGACCGACAGGATGTGCCGTCACTGCCAAGCACCCTCTGCCTCAGTGGCAGGTCTATGGAAAGGGGAAGGAGGGAAGAGACAAGAGAGAAAGTGGGGGGGGGGGATGCAGCTCAGTGCGAGAACTCATCTGTCGTGCATGAAGGCCTGGGTTCGCCACCCAGCACCATATTAAGCTGAGCATAATTCCAGGACTCAAGAAGTAGAGGTGGTAGAATCAGAAGATCTCAATAGTCCTAGGCTGGGTGAGATCCTGAGAGAGAGCGAAAGAGAGATAGTTGACCAACCATGAAGAGGGTGGGCCAATGGGTTTCTTTACTAAGGCCCATATGTCTTCTGTAGTCCCTGGATTCCAATAGTCACAGTCAAGTTTTCAGAGCCATGCAAAGCACTACATGAGAAGAGGGAATTTCTATGGCCCCTCACTTCAGATAGGACCATGGGTAGTCGGGCTCCCTCGTGGCTAGCAGGCTGTCTGCTAGAATACCCTGACATCCATCCTAGTCAACACTGCATATATTATGGGGTAGGGTGGATGCATGAATGAGTAAATGAATGGGTGGATCCAGTGGTGGGTGTGTAGATGAATAAATGGGAGGGCAGGTGAGAAGCTAGATGGAAAGATGGATGTTTGGATGGCAAATGGGTGGGTGGGTACGTGGGTTGATGAATGAATGGAAATATGGACGGTTCTGTAGATAGGTAGATTGCTATGGATAAGTGGATAAAGGATGAATGGGTGGAGAGACAGATAACCAGATAGATGAGTGAATGGATGGGTGATGAGCAGGTGGGTGGGAAGGTAGGTAGGTGATGGGTCAGTGGGTGTGTGGTAGATGGATGGATGAATGGAAGGATGTATTGGTGGATGGGTACATGGAAGGATAGATGAATGGGAAGGCGGGAAACAGATAGGTGGCACATGAATGGATAGTGGGCAAATAGTCGATGGGTAAATGGAAGAATAGGCTGGTGGTGTTAGGCAGATGAATAGAAGGATGGATGGATGGGTAGGCAGGTGATAGATGAATGGATAGATAGGGGTGGATGAATAAATGGTGGATGGATAGATACTGGGCAGGTGTCTTAATTACTTTTCTATTACTATGGCAAAACATCATGACCAAGGCAAATTATAGAAGAAAGAGTTTAATTGGGCTTATGAGTGAGAGTCCATGATGGCAGAGCAAGGCGTGATGGCAGGAACAGCTGAAGAGTGACCAGCTAGACCCACAAGAAGGAGGCAGAGA
>JAQQSO010000028.1:126859-253817 GCA_028658305.1 Pachyuromys duprasi | reverse complement strand
GTTTCCAGGTTCTGGCTATTACAAATAAAGCAGCCACAAACATAGTTGAGCAAATGTCCTTGTTGTGTACTTGAGCATCTTTTGGATATATGCCTAAGAGTGGTTTAGCTGGGTCTTGAGGAATCACTATTCCTAATTGAAGGACTTGCTTTTAAAAGGTCATTTACAGATGGTTTTTTGTGTGTTTATGTACATGAGCCTGTGGGTGCACATATCTGTGTCTTGGGCACGTGAAAGCCAGTGGCCAATATTAGTGCTTTTCCCTATCACTCTCCACTGTGGGCATCTGTTATTATTGTTGTTGTTGTTTTGAGATGGAGTTTATTACTGAACCTGGAGCTCACTGATTGGCTAGATTAGTAGTCAAGTGAATTTTAGGGATCCATCTCTTCCCCTCCCTCATCACAGTGAGGTTTTATGTGGGAGCTGGAAATCTACACTCATGTCTCCATGCTTTTACAGTAAATATTTACCCACTGAGACATCTCCTTGGCCCTAAGAATTATTTATTTTTCAAAGTGCACCTAAATCATGGAACAAACATGGAAAAAAGGAAAAGGCTTTTTTTTGGTTCTGTTTTTTTTTTCTATTTAAGACTTCTTTCTTTCTTTATTTTTTCTTTCTGATTTCAATCCCTGATGAATGTTGTCAGTTATCAGAGTTTGAGAGAAATTTTACTTTTTTTCCCAATTTTTAGAAATTCAACATGTTGGGAAAATTCACCCCTAGGCTGTGGTTTCCAGTCAGGACCTAGCCTGTGATTAAATTAAACCCTTCAGAATGTTGACATTGGAGCATCCACTACCAAAACGACACGTGAAATCTGAGCCAACCCTGTTATGTCTGAAAATGTAGGCCCAGCGTTCAGCCCTGTTCAACCCTGTTCAGCCCTGCTTAGCCCTCATCACTGCCAGTCCAGACTGGACTTCCTGGACTTGGAGGAAACAGGAAGTCCCATGAGTTTGTCTTCTGAGGAACTCTCAAGCTATCTAGAGGTCCCTGTGGCTGTCAGTCCCCACCCCTTTGATCACATCTTGGTTATGCTTGCTCCCCTTCTGCCGGTGTTACGTATGCCATCCTCGCTATGATGCTGGGGCTCATTTCCATGTTTGTCTCATCTTCACCCCAGCTCATCGCCAGCTATTCCTGGCTTCTTCTACAACATGAATTGTCTTTCCTCTACCCCTAGCTGTCTCCAGCAGTGCCATCTGACTCAAGAAGAGAAAGAATGTGGTGCTGAGAGTTAAGCAGAGAAGGGGTCCTATCCCGGCTACTCATTATCTCACAAGCTCTATTTTCCTGCGCCTGATCTCTTCCTCTTCAAGATGAAAGCACTAGCTAGATTGCTCCAGGCTTTCCCAGAATCCTGGTTCTTTTGGTGCTAGGAGTCTTTGGAAGAAAAATGAGACGATGCAGCTGATTTATCTGCAGATGGATAAGGGGCTCCTGACAGGCTCTTGGCTATGCGTGCTTTGTTGGGAACGTTTAAAGATGCACATTTCCCAAGGCTTGGTGAGAAAACACCCAGGTGAAAGGAGTCAACAAAAATGAAAGGCCAAAGCAAGGACAGCACACAAGGAATAGGACCAGCTTAAAGGTCATATTGGATTTGTTCATTGTCTCCTTTTGGGTCTCCCAAGGTATCAGGAAAAGCCTCACCACATTGTTTTTGATGTTGGTTGTTGCTTCAAAGACTCAAAAGGAAAAAAATATGCCCATGAACCATGGAAGAGAACGTTCCTTGATATGGGAACATTTATAATTTAAACTGGCTCAGCAGTTACAAGTGCTCCCTACTCTTCTGAAGGACCAGAGTTCTGTTTCCAACACTTCTGTCAGGTAGCTCATAATTGCCTGTAACTCTAGCCCCAAGTGATCTGACACTTTGTTCTGGCCTCTGCTATAACTACATGGATTTACAAAGACACATATACATATGACATAAAATAAACGGAATGACCCCTATTTGGTGACAGCATTATGGTGCTGACGATAATTGTTATGGAAGCGATGGTAATGATGTTAATTGTGGTGGTGGTGGTGATGATAATGATAATTGCAATGATGAGGGTAACTATGATGGTGGTAAGGGTAATTGTGATGTCAAGATAATTGTGATAGTGGTGATGGTAATGGGTGTGATAGTGGTGATGGTAATGGTGATACTGATAGCAAGAGTCAGTACACAGACTATATTATGCACAAAGCTTATATAATATTTGTGTTTATAGAAGTCATACTGTGTTATCCAAAGTCTTACCAATATATGAAAACCATGCTGTATAAGCCAAAAATTCAAACATACCAAGGGACAACGGTTATGCTAATAACCAGAGTTTTACTTGTATTTCCTGCTTGCATACGATTCCTCATTTATGACAGTCTTTACTTTGACTTGGGCAACAGCCCAGAGGTATTGAAAAGGTAAGTGAATCTCATGTTATAATGAAATTGAGACTTGTGAGGGTGAAGCAACAGATCAACAAATACCTAAGAAAGAAATTGGAAAATTAACTCCAGGAGGATCGCATCAGGGCTTTGAGAGGGACTATCTCATTATTGCATTGTGTACAACACAAAGAACACAGGTTGTTTTCTCTTGTGTAGCAAGTGCATTTGTTTAATTACAAGGCCATTGGCTATGTTAAAACTCAATTTGGAAATATTTAAGAGTGTAAAAGTTCTCCCAAATACTTTAAATTGAAAGCTTGCTAAATTCCCCTTCCATGACCCTAGGCTTACTGTTTTTTGTTTTATTTTATTTTTTTCTGTCTCAGTTGGACCCTGCCCTGTCTTTCTTAAAGCTCATTCCCTGGGTCAGCTGAGGCAGAGTTACTACTCCCTAGCCCTAGGTGATGGCTGTGTTTGCTGTTTGAGTTTCTCTTTGAAAGCAGTGACCTTTGAAATTCAAGGCTTGCTTAGTCTCCAATGTGTGTGGCTGTGGCTGCAGCCACCCCTGTGTAGAGCAGAGACATGGGCAAACAGAGAGGAGTCCAAGTCTTGGGTCCTTCCTCTTGCCACACTTTCCACCCCTCCCCCCCCCGCCAAGGTCAGCCAAGGGCTTGGACAAGAATTAAAGATGATCTCAGGGATATTTCTTCAGGTTCCCACACTTAAGAACTTTATGAACTCATTTTTTTAATCTTTCTTTCCATTTCTGCCTTGTCTCAGCTTGGTACCATGTGCCCTTCTGAGGCTCTCTCTTCCTATTTCATCTTCTAGGTCATTCAGAAGGTTGTTAATCATTTAGAAGGATGGGAGTTTTCTCTACCTGGAGAATGCTTTTTCCTGAACTCATTGAAAGTCTCTTTGATTTTCCCAAGAACTAAAAAAATAATATCTAGACTAAGTGGGAAAATATTCTGTGTGAGTAACATATTTATAAGCTCTGGGTGTTATGTCAAAATCCCCACATTGTGGGGAGGCCCGCTGGCTGCTCCCTGTATTGACAGAGTGGGAGACTGCCTGGATAGTGTTTTCAACTTTGCTGGAAAAAAAAGCCTCCCATCTCTTAAGAGAATGCCTTGCAGTGTTCAGTTTCAGACATTCAGGTTAGTGTCAAGCATTTCTCTCTGTTAACGTGATGGGGTTAGAACCTCATTTAAAATCAGAATCTTCCCAGGGTGGATTTCAGTTGGGATTGTATTTGAGTAGGGTAGCAGTCTGGAAAGAATTCTCCCTGGTGTAGCAGACCCTGTTACTATCGCAACCCTGCTGATTTTCCTAGTTCTTCTAGTACAAGTCCTTCAGGTCTCAACTCTTAGCGTTTTTGTTTTTTGTTTGGCAAATACATGAGGCAAGCCAAAATGCTGAAGAATTGCTGTGCCACAGAAGCTGAGCTCCCCCAGGATGGCTGGGATTTGGTAACTACATACCCACACTGCAGCCTCTTCCCCCTCAGTGGGCTGGTTCTGACTCAGGCTCCTCAGTTTCCCACTGTGGTAATTGGCTTGATGACACACTGTCATTGCTTTCTTTTCTTTCCTGTGTTACTTCCTATCTTTCCCTTGGTGCTTCCTAGGAATATTTCCCAAGCAACCTATTTGCAATTTAATTCTTGTCTTGGGGATGTTTCTGGAGAAACTCAAATGGAAATACCAGGTAACAGCAAAACTAAAAGGGTCAGCACAGTGTGCTGGGGCAGGAAGATCCAGGCTCATTCCTCCAACTCCAGGATGTAAGTTCTGATTTCAGAGCCAAGACAAGGACTTACAGGCAGTGAGTGGTTACTGGCAGGAACGAGAGGGTCTTGTGAGGCCCCTACTGTCCCTGAGGCTCTATGAACACTTAATGGAGAAAGGAGAAACATTTTTTTTCCCCAATGGTCAGCTATAAATAGCCCTTCACTCCTATTCTTGTAAGTAACTCTAATTAAACTAATTGGTTTACCACAAAACAAATAGACATGAAAGTGGAAAGGAGACTGGTTGTGAAAAGGAAGGGGTCACTGGGAGAGGGAAAAGGGACAAAAGTGGGTAATGAGGTTGACTATGATCAAAACACATTCTATACATGTATGAAAATAAAATGAAGCCTATTATTATATATAATTAAATTGTGCTAATTGCCTTAGTTTCATTTCCTTTGCTATGACAGAAACTCACTGATAAAAGCAACATAGAGGATAGAGTGTTTATTTGAGTCACAGTTATGAGTTTTAGCCCTCTAGGGTAGGAAAGGAAAGGTGATAAGAACTGGAAGCAGCTAGGCATATTACATCCTCAGTCAAGAGCAGAGAGCAGTGAATCAATGCACATATGCCTGCTACTGCTCAGCTTACTTTCTTTACTCTTTAAGATGTCCTGCCTAGGGAATGGTACCACCCACAATAGGCGAGTCTTTCTATTTCAGTTCATATAATCAAAAGAATGTCTACAAACCAACCTAGTTGAGTTTTGTCATTGAGACTCTCTTTTCAGATGCTTCTAGATTGTGTCAAGTTGAAAATTAAACCAATCACAGTGATTAAAACAAAACAAAACTTTAAAAGGTCATGACAAAGCTGTAGCCCCTCTAAGAATCAGTGTCAGACTGCAGATAGGAAAAAGGGGAAAACTCCGAAAGCCAAGATAATGCCAGACCTTCCACCAGAGGATGAAATGCCTTGGCAGGAAGTTCTACCTATATCTCTTTTGCTAGAATTATGCCTACTCCTATCCCAGCTGTAATGTGGCATCAAATGGTTCTAGCTGAGAAAACCACTGTGCCAAACAAACTGGGATCTGAATAGAAAAAAAATATACATATTAGATAGGCAATATATTCGCCACTGCCTCCAATTGTGCTATCGCACTTGGCTGTTCATGGGTTTATTTGGTCCATGCTGCTCAATATCTGACCAGCAGCCAATACATCACTTGGGAACTTGCTAGAAATGGAAGACGTCAAGCTAACCCCAGGCCTGCTGAATTAAAATTTACTTTCCAGCAAGATCCTCTTACCAGGTGATCTGTAAAGACAATTCAGTTTGAGAAGCATTGTGTTCCATCACTTTTCTTAATGTCAAAATGAACATGGAAACACCCTGATTCTCCATATCCTTCCTATGGCCTTTTAGAGCTTTCTTTGTGAATGGTAAATTTCTGCTGAGTGACTAAATAGGTCATATCAGCACAGGCTTCCTCCCTAGGCCCTCAGGATCAAAGTGACTCCCCATACTCTCACCTAATGCCATTTGCATCTCTCTTTTCTGGATCACAGGCAGCTTTGCACACCCTTGTTCTCTTGAAGCAAAGAGGACCCATCCCTATTCCATCCTCCCCTAGTACTTTGCTAGGCTTGTTTGAGCTGAGTTACACCTCACTGCTCATCTCTAGCTACTTTCAACTCTCTTTCTTCTTGGCTATCCAACGTAAAGTCATTTCCACAACCTGTCAGGAAGTTTTTCTGAACTTTTCTAGCATCTCTTTACTTATTTTCTTAATTTCTATTTTCATTGTTCTGACATTGTTTAAAATGGTTACCAGCATTTGAAAAGGTAGAAAAAAAGTGGCGCAGGAACGTGAATGTTTGCAGGCAGCAGGTCTCTTTCTGAAAACACAGAAATGCACGATGTGCCCAGATCAGAGGCACACTCCTGTGCTTCATGTGCTGGGGGCCTGGACCCTTGGCCGCTGAGCTCCTCACCATTCCCTCTCTCCCCTCTTACAGTCCTTATAAAAGAGTTTTTATATTAAGTCCACCTGGGTGAGAGAGAAGATTCCATGGCTTCCAATTGCCTCCTTCAATAGCTGATAGGAGAGGTGATTAAAAAAAAAAAAAGGTTTGGAGAAGAACAAAGCTAGTACATTACAGTAAACTTGTATTATTTGACCTGAAACAAACCCATCAAAGAGTTTATTTATGCAAAAACAATGTGAGAGAGCTTAAAATAATCCAGTAATTTTATTATGCTCTCTTTGATAAGAAAGTTCAAGGTGTTCAAGTGGTACAAATTCAGAGGCAGCATGCAACAAATGAAATGTTCTTAGAAAGGCATATTAGTACAGAGATATAGAGAATTAATACTGAATTTTAATCAGTAGAAAACAATAGGTTCAAAACTACAGGCCACGGTAATCACAGCGCACCTTAGGTTAACCAAATAATTGATAATAATAAATATAAATAAAAAGCAGCTTGTAGTTTTGAAGGTGAAACCACAGCTCCTAGGACCCTCATCAGCTTACAGAAGCTGTAATAAACTTGTTCTAGGTAGACATCCTCTGAAAGGGGAGAAAGATGGCTCAGCAGTTAAGAGCACTGGCTGCTCTTGCAGAGAGCCCACTTTTGATTTCCAGGACCTCCGTGTTGGCTCATGTTACTGCCTGTAATGCCAGTCCTAGAGGCCTAACAACCTCTTCTGGCTTCCACTGACACATGTGGTGTACATACATGTAGGCACCCATACACATGTAATGTTGATGCAGATGGTAGCAGTGATGATGATGATGACAATGACTGTTAGTATTTAAAAATGATGGCACATGCACACAACAGATCTTATATAAAAGAGTTTATTTGAGGGAAGGGAAGAAAAGAGAGTTAGGGCCTAAGTGGGCCATGAGAGCAGAGAGACAGAGAGAGAAAGAGAAAAAGATGAGGCGGGGCGCCCCGACAGAGAAAGGGGACAGAGCAAGAGAGGAGCAAGAGAGGAAGAGAGAGACAAGGTGGCGGGTTGGTCCTTTTATAGCTTGCAACAGACACATGATGAGACATCATAGGTTCCTAGGCAACTCAGAAGAAGGCTGCCTATGTGCTAACAATGGTGATGATGATAAAAGCATCCTGTGAAATGGTGTGTGCATTCAAGGGCATCACTCATCACAACACTGAAGGCCTAGTGACAAGGATGCTTCTTTGTCCAAGTTTCGAGAGAATAGGCGTGTCAAGTTCCACATGCACAGTAGGACTGCAGCAAGCACAGAAGATGACCCGACTTTCCTGTGGACACTAATTAAGGCTCCACTTCCAGCTCTAACCATGGGTTATTTTTAGTGTAAGATACCACAGTTTAAGAAGGGGAGTAGCTTGGGTTTGAGTTGTTACTGTTTCCTGGGAAACTGAAGTTCCCTTTTGGGGTTCTTAGTCTCATTAAGAGAAGAATTTAGGAAGGGACTCAGAAGGAAGTTGGAGGTCAGGTTTAGTAGAGTTTTTAGGAAAAATATAGGCTAGGCAAAACTCCTGGCAGTTGCCAGGAGGAGAATAGGGAAAGAGTCTACATTTTTTTTTAAAGTTCAGCGTGGAATAGAAATAGATAGCTCATTAAGAAAGGAAAAGGCACTCCCAAGTATGGAAGTGAGCTAGTGAGCTAGTGAGCTAGGAAAAAGCCCCCAGAGCCTCATGCCCTGCTGTTCATGAGCTTTTTATAGTCCCACCCTTTCTTAGCCTTTCTTTATTTTGCAGGCTTTGTTTCACCCATGCTTTGTTTGCTAAGTGATGCCAGGATGAAGAGGGGCTTCTCACTTTCCTCTGCAAACTGGTTGCGCTGACATGTTAATCTTGTTGCAGACTTTTCCAGTTCCCACTTTCCTACCAACTGGACACAGAGTTATACCTCTCTTCCAACACTAATCCTATTTTTTTGTTTATGTTTGCCATTAGTTAAGGTGACAAATAAGGTGTTTGAGGTGTACAAAAATTTGAGCAGCCAAAAGTCCAACTTCATGAAGGAATTCTATTGTTCCTGGTAAGAGAGGGAGCCCTCTTGCTTTCTTCAGGCTTTGGAAATCATGACTGTAGATGCAACAGAGACAGACTGGAAAAATGTCCTGCTTCCCTCGAGGGGGCCTTCTTCATTATGTCAAGCTGCTAGAGCCAGACGCTGAACTCAACAGATGGGATCCCTTGGTGTGCCAACAATGCACTTGCTTCTCTGCAAACTCGCCTTGATGTGATGTGACTTACAGGCAAGAAACTGCAGTGTTGCTGAAGGTTTGTTAGCTGAGTCCCTGCAGGCCCTGAGGGGCAGGACACTTAGGACAGTTTCTGAGAGACTGTTCCATAACGGGCTGGGCTGCTTTACTCTTTGGCTTAAAGGGCAGTTTAAAAGCAGTTCAGTGGTTCTGCCTCTTCACAGCACCCTTGACCCCACTGCAGGAGGCTGCCTGCAGGTCTCCTGTATTCCCAGACCAACATTCTTAAGTGCTTTGCTCTGGGTGGTAAACAATGGGCAGTTGGCAGATATGGTCATTCATCTGCAGCCATGCTCTGTGGGCTTGTGGGAAAGAAGGAAGGCCTACTTGCATGATTAGGTGTGTGGGTCAGGGGAGAGGAAGTAGAAACGGAGAAGAGATGAGAATAGGGCAACTTGCTTTCTCCTACAGGAGTAGGAACTAGTGAGCGGTGTATCCTGGGAAGCCGACACCTTGGCTCCTGTTAGCCTTCATGCTAGGTGGTGCGGGTGTAGTCCTGGGCTTCCCAAGGTCTGTCAGACTGGAGGCAGACTAGAGCATCTGTAACACTGGCCTTCGTAGGTAGAAAGATCTTGTTATTAGGCTCTTGGGTCCTATCCCAGAAAAGAATGGTTAGGCTAGGGAAGTTTCCAAGGTTTTCCTCCTAATTCTAGGCTTAACATGTCTGTATTATCTACTTACTCCAGAGTATTTTCTATAGTATGCACAGGGACAGTCTGCGCTGTCACACTGTCACAAAAAAATGTACTTTTGAAGAGTCCAAGCAGATGCATTGTAGTACTGTTTATTCCTCTATCAGCACTTTTAAGTAGTCCTAGGAAAATCCTGCTTTCATGGGCCTTACCACCTGATTGTAAGCAATAAACTTTGTCTTCTGGTTGAGATGCCTACATGGCCAGACAAATTCAGGTTGGAAGACCTACCTAGCATGGAAGTATAAAGTGTAGTAATATCAGTGTTGAAGTTCAATTAAAAGGCACATTTCTCAATGGAACTTCTAGTGTCAGGTTCAGTGATAAGTATCTTGGTTACTTTCTTACTATTTTAATAAAATATGCTGGGGCATGGGGGAAAGACAGAGTTTACTTTGGTCCACAGTTCAAAGATAAAGTCCAACATGGTGGATGAGCCAAGGCAGCAAGAGCTTGAAGTAGCTGCTCACATTATATCCAGTCAAGAAACAGACACCAGGGAAGGCTTGCAGTGCTAAGCTCTCTGTTCATTTTACACAGTTCAGGATCTCCTGCTAATTATGGTCCTACCTGTACTTTAAATAGGTCTTCCTGTGTGAATAAAAATAATCAAGGTAATTCTCCACTGGACCATCTCTCAGGAGATGATGGGTTCCACCAGGTTGACAACACTCTCTGTCACAACAAGGTGATGGGATCAACCTAGGGTTTTACAGTGCCCTCTCTATGATGCCACTGCTTAGGCGGCACTAGCCAGTGAGGAACTGAGGAAGAGCTGCTGGGAGAACGTCCATCAGCAGCTCCTTCAGCTTCAGTGTTCTTTCCAAACATCACCCTGCATGAGCATCACAGGATCTCTAGAGCCAGCAATTCTAAAACTCTAAGCCAGCCTCATGACTGTTCTTATGCTCATTGGGAAACCCTACTGTGCACTCTGCTTTTACTGCCTTCAGGGTCAGCATGGATGCTGTGTGTCAGGATGGGAAGTGTCTGAAGTGATGCTGAGCTGGGGCTCAGCTGTGCTCTGAGAGTCAGAGAGGCAGAAACAGGCCTGGGCTTAGGGGGCTAATGGGAAAAAAGAGCTCAGACACAGAAGCATTGCGCAAACAGGCTCAGGTTTGAAGACTTTTGTAGATATTCTCTCCTTTCTCAAAATGGTTTTTGGAAACTGGCCAGACCCCACAGCCTTCTGTTGAAATATATGTCCTTAAAACAAAACAAAACAAAACAACAACAAATTTTTTTCTTTAAAGAAGAATGTTTTAAAAACTCTAATATTGCTGTTCAACCTAGGGCTGCCCACCTGGTTCTACACAATAAGATTATGCCTTCAATCTATTATTGTCTGACAAGGGCCTGGCAAGGCATAAATACTGATTGGAATATCTGACCTGTTAATGGAAGCATGGAGCTTAGAAATGTAAGATGTTGTTCAATTAAAAGTGTATTTCCAGGCCCGGCATGGTGGTGCATGCCTTTAATTCCAGCATTCAGGAGGCAGAAGCAGGTGGATTTCTGTGAGTTTGAGGCCATATTGGCCTACAGAGCAAATTTAGGACAGCTGGGGCTACATAGAAGCAGGGGCTACTCAGAGAAACCCTGTCTTGAAATCCCTCCCCCCCGCCTCCACCAAAAAAAAGTGTATTTCCCTTGGCAAATTCCAGTTTTAGGCTCAAAAATATGGTTCTAAGATTCCTCCCACCAAACTGGAATAACACAAGCCTTTACAATGCTAGGATCTTTTGGGGAGGAACTAGCCAAATACATTTGATAAGAGATAGGAAGAGGCTTTATAAATCAGAGAGAAGCATGGTTATCTTTTGCTGGTGATACAGTTGTACACCTGGGAAATACAATCCACGGTAAAACAGTCACAAGCAATGAGTTTTTCCAAAGTGAAGGCTGGGTACAAAATTAATACAGGAAAATCAATAGCACTCTGATATATAATACGAATAACCACTTATAAAATAAAATGTATCTGACAGGAAAAATCTCATTTACAGTAGCAAAAGAAATAACATAAGCTTTATAAAAAATACTCAAGGTCTATATGAATAAATTATTAAGAGATACTTGAGAACATTGGGGGGGGAGGAGCTTCCTGTGTTCTTAGATGGAAAGACTCAGTGCTGTGAAGAGGGGCAAGCTCCATGTTAATTTGTCCACTTTAAGTGATCTCAATACATAGTTTGAACTAGTTGAGTCACTTCTGAAAGTCATAGGACAAAATTAAAGGAGTGAGAATATATGGGAAACTCTGAAAAGGATGATGAACGGTGAGGACACATCACACATCGTGTGAGGCTGGGGAGGGGCAGGCAGGTGGACCTGTGTCGCCGGGTGGGAGGATCCACGAAGATCCCAATATGGAAAATGTATTTCAAAAGAACTGTGGAGTTTCTTACCAGCGGGGAAATGGTTTGTGAGTTTGTCTGATCAGAGTGTGCATATGGAGGACAGAAGTTAAGATGCTTCTTCCTCTATACCTACCCACCTCCTTCCCCCTCCTTGGATTTTTCAGGCAGGGTCTCTCTTTTCTCCAGGAGCTTGCCATTTAGGCTACACGGTACACTGGCTGGCAGATGAGCCTGTGGTATCCTCTTGTCTTTCATCCTTCACTTGTGTTACAGATGTATGTGGCCGTGCCTGGTTTTTACCTGGGAGCTGGAAGTTTAAACTCCGGTCCTCAGGCTTGCAAAGCTCGCTACTCACCGAGTCATCTCCTCATCTCCCCAGAAAATCATTTTTTATGAAATATTACTGTACTGAGACAGTGAGTTCCATGTATGAATACATTTTTTTAAAAAAGTCAAGTTGAGGCCAGTGTGGTGGGGCACTCACAAAGTCTCACATGCTCAGGAGATTGAAGCAGGATGAATTCAGGTTCATGGGAAGTCTGAACAACATAGATAAAATAGAAAGATATGGTCACAAATTAAAAATTGAAATTAGACTATAGTTTAATTCTTTAAAAAAATCCATGGATTTAAAAAAACAAAAAAAAACACATGAAAATGCTAGAAGTAAAATACAGGATAAATTTTAGGATATCTTGTACTCATATACACACACACAAACACACACACATATATCTCAGAATCCTCTAAAAATTACTATGTATTTGAGTTATAAAAGTTTTTGCATGATAAGATAAAATAACCAAATGTACAAAGAAAAATGTGCTAGCTTTCTTAATACATAATGATCTCCTAGTGAGCAAACAATCAAAGATAAACAAGTAAGTACACAAACATGGACTTTCCGGAAAAGACAACACAACAGACTTTTCCAGCACAGGAAGCCATTCAACTTACCATAAGAGACAAGAGGAACTTGAAGCGCAGTGGGGTCAAGGATCACACACTGAGATGGTAAGGTGTGAAGAAGCAACTTCTCCCAACTACATAAGTTATTGTATAATAGTAATTGTGACGGTGAGGTGTTAACAACCACAACAACACAACCTACCTCCTCAATAGGTGCTGGTTGGGTACAAATGGAACAACCTTGAATTGAGATGAAATGCAGTCGCTTGGAATGTTTTGTGAGTGCTGGGATTAAGCAGTCACAAAGTTATGTTGTCATATTCAAAAAAGTAGTACAGCATAGCATACTACTAACTGTGTATGTTTCCATATGTGTATGTGTGTGTGAGGGTCTCGAACAACAGATTTCAAAGTTATAGCCTCAAAAACTCTTGTACTCAAGATACAATAATTAGAAAGTTCTAGGAAACTCAAGGATTCACAAACACGCATTCCACTAGCTGTCAGGTTGATGATACCGTCAGCTAGCATGTGGCTCCTGAAAAACTCCCCTGTGTGTCTGAGAAAGGATCAAGATGAAATAGGTGGGAGGCAGAGTAGATTATAATGAACAGAATTTTGACCCTTGTGGATTACTTTAAAAGCTCACAAAGACCCCAGACCTCAGAAGTATACGGACTACACTTTAAGGACTGCTGGCCTGCACCCCTGTAGTTATTCCTACATAGCAGAGTTCTGCATGAATATTTCTGA
The DNA here is from genome assembly GCA_028658305.1 of Pachyuromys duprasi. Taxonomy (NCBI): domain Eukaryota; kingdom Metazoa; phylum Chordata; class Mammalia; order Rodentia; family Muridae; genus Pachyuromys; species Pachyuromys duprasi. The sequence goes on along the minus strand of JAQQSO010000028.1, from coordinate 240,710 downwards.
ATGGGTAAAAATTATTGTCTCTGGGAAAATGAACTTGGAGGACCAGAGCATCCTGCTGGGAGGAAGATGTACTTTCTACCATGGAGCCTTTGGTAGCATTTCAATGAATGCCCACAACTACATTCTTAAAATTTAAACTCAGGCTACTGAAAAAAAATGAATTGAAATGCAAACAGATATTTATGGCTGATAGATTAATCTGAGTCATGGACAAAGACTGATGTACATGGATATTTGTTAGAACATTATATATAACAGCTAAGATATGCAAACAACCCATGTGATCCAGAATAAAGATTGTTTAAATAAATGATAGTATATCTATATGTTGTAATTCTGTGGAGTCATTAAAAATCATAAATCCTTAGAACATTCTGTGATATGGGGAAATGTTCACAATGTAATGTTAAGTTTAAAAAAATAGCACAGGACATAACTTTGCATGAGCCAAATTATACCAATTTAAAACAATACTGGAAGGATATATTGCAAAATTTTAAGTCATTAGTTTTGGGTGGTGAGTGTGTAGGCTATTTGTATTGCTCTTTAAATATATTTATGGATTTTCCAAATTTCTTGCAGTTAATATGTATCACTTTTATATAATCAGGGAATAAATTCTATAAAATATATAGTTGAAAGACTTCTTCCAGGGTTCTTTCTTCCCATGAGCTTCTTTGGGGAGTACTAATGGACAGGGACTCTGTCTCCTGGGATTTTCTCTCTCTCTCTCTGTCTCTCTGTCTCTGTCTGTCTATCTGTCTCTGTCTCTGTCTCTCTCCTCAGATATGGCCTGTAATGGTGAACACTGGCTTGGTGGATTTTGGAGAGAGGTGGGCTGGCCTGAATTTTCTGGCTTGGAATAAGAGAAGCAGAGAGACACAGAGATTGAGAAGGGGTATAATCAGTTACCACAGAACAAATCCATCAGAAGCAATGCCATCCAATATAACAGTAAACATTTGTTCATTATCTCTCAGTTATGAGTCAAGCAGTTGCCCTAACTAGATAGTTCTAGCTTGGGGGCTCTTCTGGAGTTACTGACATCTGAAGGCTTGACCAGGGCAGTAAGATCCAACTCCCAGGGGGCTTAACACATACCTGATAAGTTAGGGAGGACTGATGGCAGGAGTTCTTGCCTCTGGGCCACACAGGCCTTCCAGAGGGCTTCTTGTATAGCAGGTGATCCAACGGACACTTTAAGGCCAATCTCAGAAACCATGTTTCTGCCTAATGTTTTGGTACCTCTGGTTATTTTTAGTCAGTATGGGAAGGCAAGGCACAGTGTTGTAAACAGGGGACAATGAGGCTGTTCTAAAGACTAGTTAACTGATGAGCATTTGCTTTTCAAAACAGTGGGCAAATTTTGCTAGTATCTCTGGGACCAGAGAGTCTGGGTTAGTGAAAAGTTTGAGATTCTGCTTTGAGGGAGTAGGGACTGGTTGACACAGCCATTCTGGGATTGCTAAGACCCTAGGAGACATCACTCAGGGTTTGGGTCTTGGAAAAAGGAAGGTTGTACAAGACATATCTCCTATGGGCAAATGGCCCAAGTATTGGTCACTTTATTATAACCCTGCATCCTGAATGCTTTGTGTCAACCATGCTTTATTTTATTTATATTTACAGCTTAGAAATATCTATGCAATACAAACATTGTATCATACAAACTAATTCTCTCTGATTGCTTCCTGTGTGCTTCTTTATACACAGAAATCCTATCAGGCTATTATGTCCAGATTGGCGACTCTGTAAAGTTGTTCACTATGGACATAGGTTTCCTCAAGGCTAGGAAAATCCACATGAGATGAAAGCAGGGGTCATTGAGACTTGACATCATTTTTGGACCAGTCTAGCCCTGGGTACCAGTGTTGACAGATGCAGACATAGAATAGTGTCTATGAAGCCTACATTGAGAGTGACCCAGGAAGGACCAGTAAGAGAGAAAGAGAAAGGGCTAGCTTGTCTTGGTTTGGTTTTCCACAGCAAAGCCCATCCCAAGTTTGCTCAGAAAGTGAGGTATCCTCTAAAAGATCACAGGTCTGATGGAAAGTATCAGCTCTCAAAATGGGGTGCGTGTTGGCACTTTATTGGCAAAATGAGTCAGGTGTAAGCCCTCACCATCTCTGTGCTTCCCAATTCAAAGATGGAGGAGCTAGTCAAGCTGATTCACTCCAGGCTAGGTTGTAGCCTGTTCTGAGCCTCTGCTCTGATCAGCCATGATGGGAGCACAGTAATTAGTGATTCCTGCCACCAACTATGAATACAGTCAGAAAAAGAAAAGAAGATAAGCATTAAGTCCATATTTCTAAGAGTGAGGACCAAGATCCTGTGTGTTCAGAGCATAAGATAAAGGATACTGGTTAACGCACAGTATGTCTCAGAGGAAGAAGTAGGCCTCAGTCGAGGGTCTCATCAAAACAAAGGTCAGATATTTCCTTTTGAGAAATTTAGGAGCCAGGACTGAAGGGATGTGTTTGCCACACAAGCGTGACAACCAGAGTTTGGATACCCAGAACCCATATAAAAGCTAGTCATGACATGCACAGGTGATGTGGAGACAGGTGTATTTCTGGAGCTAGCAGCCCAGCTAAAGGCTCAATGAGAGACCCCGTCTCAAGAACTGAAGTGTGGAATGATCAAGGAGGACAGTCAGCATCAGCCTCTGGCCTCCATACACATGCACATTTGCCTGTGTGTACTCACACACACACTTTCATACACACACTTTCACACACACACCTCTCACTTCACCCCTGACACAAAGAAATTTAGAAGCTAAGTATGTCGCAGTCACAGAGCAAGACATCCATTCATCATATTAGAAGTAGGATTCAGCATGAGAAGGGGTTAGTTAGGACAGTGAGTTGATACTGAGCATCCGGCCTCAATTCTTCCAAAGGAGAACCGAGATTGGGTTCTAAGCCTGATCTGGGATTAGTCAAAGGCTGTCAATCATCCAGAGTCTGGGTAAGAAAGCAAGGCAGGTACAGCATGAATGTGGAAGGATGGATCAGATCACACTGGCTGGTGGGAACTTGTTTGATTGTTAGGATGGCTAGAGCAGGTCACTTGGATTTAGTCCATTGCTTGGAGATTGACTAGCGTACAGTCTGTCTAATCCATCCTGTAGACACAGCAAGCTCCAGGGCTCCAAAGCCTTCTTGATGCCTCTGGATGTTATAGGCCAGGGCCATCACCTTTCTCTGGAAATCAGAGAGAAGTAAATAGAAGGGATACTGTGTATTGGTTTGGGGCCCTTTGAAAGACTCTGAAGAGAGTTACGTTGATAAACCAAATTACCCCCAAAGGTTTCTCTTTCATCTTCCTCCGCCAAAGCGGAGAAGGCAAGAACACATTAGGATAGGAGAAAGTGATAAAACCAGCACTCGGGTGTTACAATAATAGCTCATGCCCTTCTTCCCTAATGTGTTGGGCTTCTAAGAACACAGGAATTATTGTGAGAGACCCAGTGAATGCTGTTTGCTTTTATCTCGTTGTTTCCCTTTTCTTCTGTAGATGTGAGGTTGTTTGTAGTTTCCAGGAGAGTGCTATTGCTCTGGTGTTTGGAGAAGGCTTTCTCTTCGCCTGTGTCATCCCTTATGCACTATCTTGAGAGAGATGACACCACAGTGACGTATGCAAGATAGCAAGCATATTTGAGAAGCTGCACTTTGCAACGGTGGTTGGGCTCTTCAGACTGGCTGTGGATTTGTAGTGAATTAATTAAGGGTATTTTTCTTATCTGAATGGCTGTAGCCTTATGAACATTTCCTAGTCCATATTAAACTCTTTCACATAACTTTCAGGTCTCCTCAGGGGCTCAGTAAGACTGTTTGCTGGCTGTTTTAGACTCTTCACAGTACTGGTTGCCTCATCTGGGAAGCCAATGAGAGGGGTGTGTGTGTGTGTGTGTGTACCGGACATATACTATTTATGGGCTGGAGTATTTGCTTGTTGGTGCAAGACCCTCCACAGTTTTGCAGTAGTAGCTGCCCCATCAGCCTGGATCCTTAAGTAAACAGCCCAGAGGTGGACAGGGACTATGAGATGAATATATTTCATTGACTTTTACTACTGAAATTTGGGTGCTCTGTGGGGAACCGCTAAATTCTATAAAAACTATTAAAAGCCATCTCTGATGAAAAGATGATTCTCATTCCAGTTCGTCTAGTTCTTAGGATTTTCCTCCCATGTTTTCAGACTGTTTGTAATTTTTGCTTAGTTGCATAGGTATGCACTTAATAGCCTGGTAATTGAAGTTTAATTTTTGAATGGCCCCACAATAGTAGGAACCTAGACTTGTGTTTTCATTTGTGCATATGTGTGTAGAGGCCAGAAGTCAACATAGGTGTCTCCCTCAATTACTTTCTACGTTGTTTTTTTGAGATACAGTCTCCCACTAAATCTGGAGTGGCTAGAACGGCTGGCTGGAAAGTCCCAGGTTTTCTTCTGTGTCCACTTCTTCAGTGCTGGGATTCCAGGGACATTATATGTCACCTGACTTCTAGGTTCTTAGATTCAGGTCCTTTTGCTTGCACATTACTGAATCATCTCCTGTGCTGCAGAACATGAACTTTTATTTCCCAGAGTATCTTTCTCTGCAATCATGCCAAGGCAAGCTCATAGCAGGCGCTTAATAAATATTGCTTAAACTGATACTGAATGACTTTTCTTACCTTTTGCCATGATGAATGTTAGATGATAGCTTATGTGACTGGCCAGCAATAGCAAGCTACTGAAGTAGGGTTGAGGATTTGATAAATGTTTCCTCCCTCATCCTCTCTATTCAGTGTTACATTGATCTTATTTCTAGTTCCTTTGGAAACTTAGCTTCCTAGTATCTGTCTTATCTCTAGTATAGGACGAGACTTTTGGGTCACTTGAAGACTGCCTCATGGGCTTCTTCAAAGTGGAAGTATCAAAGACCGTGCTATCTGCTTTTCCTAATTTGCTAGGAGCTTAGCTAAATCAAGGCTTCTCTCTGTCCTACAGCTTCTAAAAAGTAAAGCTGTGAGTCCAGGCCAGTTTCCTGAATACAAATTGTTGCTTTATTTGGAGGGGTCCTCGGAATCCCCATTCTTTCTTTTAAAGGTTTATTCTTTGACATTTTCATTTATGCATATAATGAATTTTGACCATACTCACCAAAGTTACTCTAACTTATCTCACTGCACTTTTTCTGGCTCCTTCTTCCCAAGTCTCCCTCCAACATTTATATCTGTATTTAATGACTCCCCAACTCGAGTACCCAGTGTTCTCCTGCAGCAGTCAGAAGTCAGCTTTCTTTATTACTGTGCTCTCTGAAACCCTCAAGGAAGGGGGACCTGGCTCACCCTTCCAGGTTTGCGTCCTTCATTTACTATAGTCCAACCCTGCTGGTCTTGTACTACCATTTGAATGTGTCAACACATCCTTGTTTGTTTGTTTGAGGCAAGGTTTTTCTTCATAGCCTTGGCTGTCCTGAACTCACTTTGTAGACCAGGCTGGATTTGAACGCACAGAGATCCATCTGTCTCTGCCTCTGCAGAGTGCTGGGATTATAGGTGTGCACCACTGTGACCAGCTGTGCCAACACATTCTAATCCCACCAACTTGCAATAATGTTCCTGGGACCATTCTCCTTTAGAATCTCTGTAAGATTACCCCTCCCAACAAATGAGGACTTTCTGGCAATTTAACTTTCTCAAAGATCACTTATCTCATTAGTTACCTATTGCAGTATCCTAACTCATACCCCCAACCATCCTTCATTTCATGGCTTTGATTTCTTCTCTTTCTGTCTCTCATTGTCTTTGCACCATGGGAATTTAAGCATCTGGAGATGAAGAACTCAGTGTACTTTCATTAAAGCAACATCCCACAACATACCCCATCCAGGTAGCACCCTGCATACATTAGGCACTTAAAAAAATGTTTGCTGACTAAACGAATGTCCAAGGTCTGTAGGTCCCAGTCAGACTTTATAGTCATGAGATGTGTTTACTTAAATTATACCGCCTGGATCTGAAATGCTGCTGTTATTGTTGCCTTCCTTATAGAGAACAGAAAGCCCACCCCGACTGACTTTGCCATTTATCTGTAGAAAAAAATTAAAAATTCCATGAAAAGGCTCAGGTCTCTTTTTTACTTAGCTGCCAAAGTTGTGTGCAGGGTGACCATAGCAGCCCACCTTCCCTGACCGTCTCTTCATAGATCCTTTAGTATCTATGTCTGTCATCTCTGCCGTGGCCCCCTCCTGTGTCACTCCTCCTTGGCCTTTCAGCGTCTTTGTTTCCTCTACCCACACCAGTCCATCAGTCCATTCTGCCCCATTTACCTTCTGTTGTAAACTAAGATCCTGGATTGCCCTCTCAGCCCAGGTGCTAAATCTTGACACCTAAATAGATTCAATGAGGAGTCACGATAATTCAGCTCCCGTTTGCCCTCTGTTAATAGAGACATATAGCCCACTCTCCTCCCTGCCCCTGCCACACCACTGCCCATCTTTTCAGCATCGAGAATTGAACCTAGAGTTTTATGAATGCTAAGCAAGGTCTAACCCACTGAGCCACACCCCTCACCTCATTATTATAAATGAGGATTAATTCAAACATACTGGTGTCACCCTATGCACACAAGATATTTGGCTATCCGTGCTCACTTGTTTCTACTTCTCCTGCTTGTTCTAAACTCCACTTCCCTATAACCTCACCTCCCCATGGTAATGATATAGGATAACGATGTCAAAATTATAGGCGTAGTCCTGATGAGAAGGCCTAATTTGTCTCAGTGGGATGTGTGATTTTTTTTTTTTTGAGGAAAAGAATCACTAGTTTGAATTCTAACTCTGTTATTTATTTGCTGTTTGACCTTGAGCAATTAATTTTGCCTCTCTGAGCCTGAACTGTTCCTCCTGCATTGGAAATAATAATAATAATAACAATAATAGTTATCTCCCCACAGAAAGTTATTTGTGTGATGTGAGACACACAGGCTTGTGCATACACATCCGTAGACTGAAGATGCTTGGTACCTGATAGCAACAGCCTTTCTTGACTCATTAAAAAAAAAATTACCTAGCAAATAGGGAACACTTTTGAGTTAGTGTAATTTAACCTACAGGGAAAGGCACTTGTCTCTCCTTGGGAGAAGTGAGAGAATTTAATAAGTCACGGGAGTTAATTGAGACCCCAGTGTCCATGAGATACAAAAGCAATGTTCAGGGGGCATTATCAGGGAGTTCAGGAAACCTTGATGGCTCATCCAAGTTGAGTTTCAAGTCTCTGCAGCCCCCTAGTGGCCACCGATTTCAGAGTTCATAGTCAACTGACAAATGAAGAGAGTCAATTTTGCCTTTGAACAAGGGTCATATAGACAGGAAAGAGATGGAATGGGTGTGAAGGGGCTAGTGTTTTGATCCTTTTCATGTTTCAGATAGGAAGATGTTTCTTGAGGGTGTAAAAATATTATATACTATGAAAATATTTAACTCCACAGTCTTTACTTTCCCTTCTTTTTTCCTTCCCCCTTTCTCCCAAAGTTAAGAGCATTCTTTCTCCTCCTTGTGCCAACTAAATTTTATCCATTAAACAATTAAGTTGGTTACAGATAAGAATTTTTAATACCAGCTGGAAGCCAGAAGTTACTGGGAAGTCATGGGTTTGTTTGTTTTTATTTTTGTTTTGTTTTGACTTTTTTGAGACAAGGTTTCTCTGTGTAGCCTTGGCTGCCCTGGACTTGCTTTGTAAACCAGGCTGGCCTCACAGAGATCTGCCTGCCTCTGCCTCCCCGAGGTTTGCGTCACAGTGCCCACCTGGTTTGTTTTTGTCTTTAGGTTTTCACTGGTCAACATGATAGCATAGTTCTAGAAAAGACCATGGCCCCTGGAAGAGCAGGAGCTCCACTTGGCTCTCATCTCTTGAGGAACAATGAGCAAGACACTGCGTCTCTTAGAGTTGGATGAGGGAGAGTCTCTCTGGATGCTGGGAGAGCTACCACAGGGCATGGCAGTCAGCCTCGGATAGAAGGGCCTGAGAGATTTGTGTGAACTGAACAGTACTCTTATTTGGGCTTCTGCGAACCTTCTGGTGAAGCACAGCCATTATCTGAAAGGAAAAGAGAACGGAGGTAGAACCAAAGCATTTTATGTGACTAAATGAAAGGATTTGAGTCTATGAGCAACTGTCCTGCCCATACGTCTTTCGCTGACTCACACCCATATCCTCTGGCCTGTCATGACAGAAGAGCAGTTAAGAGGATGGGCTTAGAAGTCCCATGTGACTCTATGATCCAGACCTAGAACTAAAAATATTTGTTTTCCGTGTGGTGGCTTATGCTCGTAATCTCAGCATTTAAGAGTTTGAGGCAGGAGGATTGTTCCTCGCCAGTCTAGGCAACAGAGTGAGTTCAAGCTCAGCCTTGGCTACAAAACAAGCTCTTATTTCCAAAAGCCAAGATAACACACGAATAAACAAATGATCTCAAGGTGGGGTGGTTGCTCAGCAGTAGAGGCTCAGAAAGGCTCCCATCTTCAGCAACGCGGGTTCAGACATCGTTCTGAGGAAACGGAGTGGCTGACAGGTCTGAAGAACAACTCTATTCGGAAGTACCAGGCTCTCAGGAGTGTGGGAGGAGGCTCCTTGCCAAGGCCCCAAGGTAAGCTGTTCTTGCGTGTTGCAGGGCACTTCCCTTGCACCCTCCTGGTTTTCCTTTGCCTTCAGTTTTATTCCGGAACCTGCTCTTCTGAAGTCGGACACGTTAAATCTGTTAAATGCATAGTCAGTGTGCTTGGCTGCAACGATCACTTCCAGTTTTGCCATTGGTCCAAAATACTCTCTTATTCACACAGAGGAAAAAATAGGGCAGACAATCTGGAGGACGGAACAAGAACTAACGGTGGGAGACGCGGCGGGCTCGGTGCTTTTCTCAATGAATACAGACGCCTCTGCAGATTTGCATAGGAGCAGACCTCGCAGCACCATTGGTTGGCGGGGAAGGGATGGGGCGGGGCCAGATGCGTGGGCTGAACAGCTGCGCCTAAGAGTTCGCTCAGGAGCCCCGCCCCCACCGAGGCCCCGCCCCCTCCCGGCGCGCGCGCTCGCGGCACCGCCAGCTGCAAGTGGCGGGCGCCCAGGCAGATGCGATCCAGAGGCTCTGGGGGCGGCAGCAGCGGTGGCAGCTGGCACCTCTCGCTGCCTCTGTCCAGGGGGTCTCGGGGCTTCGAGATGCTTCCTGGCTGCCCCCTGGCCAGTCCACAAAACCGCGGGCGCTGCTGGTAGGTGAGGAGGGGGCTGGCTAGGCTGCAGGCTGCCCTGCCCGGAATGCTTTCACTCGGCGGCTTCAGCCAGGGCCGCTCTAGTGCCTGGGAGTGAACTCCGAGGAACCAAGACGTCGTGACAGCAAGGACGTTGCAAACTTGCGCGCGGAGGCAGCGCGAGCCTCCTCTCCGCAACGCAGAGCTCGCGTTCACGCCCAGAAGTTCACCGGCCAGGGTGATCCGAAGACTTCCTGCCGCGGAGGTCACTTGAGGGGGAGCTCGGAAGCAGCCTCCTCCGGTGGCCCTTGCCCAGACCTGGAAAGGGACGCAGAGGAGGTGGCAGGAGCGGAGGATGTGCTCAAGGCGGTGACCAGCCCGGAGCCACGGTTCGCAGCCTGGAAAGTTGCAGGAAATTGGAGGCTGAGAAGAAAGCTCCGGTCGCCCAGGGCTCCTTGAACGGCATCTGATTGCCACCTCCCTGCAACCTTAGTAGTTTCTCTGGTCTCTGAGCAAAGGCCTCTACGAACGGCGCAGCGCGGCGAGAGGTGCAGGGTTCAGCTGTTGAGCCCAGGCTGTCTCACGGTCTCCGAACTCGCCCCTGACTTTCATATCGGTTTTGCTGAGAACCCTTCTCGCCTCCTTGCAGGTTAGGAAAAGCAGGAGGAGAATAGAGCGTGCGTACGCACAATCCCTCGGATCAAGTGGAAGGAACCCTTCAGGACCAAGGACTGTTTGGAGCCTCTTTCTGTCTTGGGCAGAGTGAAGGGCGAGGCTGATCCAGCAAGGGAAGGGAGTCTAGTATAAACTAGCCCTCCGGAGGGATGGGAGTCCTTGGGCTCCTGTGGCTGCTGCCACCGCTGCTTTTGGCAGCAGCCTCGGACTCCGGAGCTGCGACCGATCAGCGCGCGGGCTCCCCAGCCTCAGGGCCACCCCTGCAGCCCCGGGAGCCGCTCAGCTACTCGCGCCTGCAGAGGAAGAGTCTGGCTGTGGACTTCGTGGTACCCTCGCTCTTCCGCGTCTATGCTCGAGACCTGCTGCTGCCGCAGCCGCCGTTCCCCTCAGAGCCCGGGGCTGGCGGGCTGGAGGCGCGGGGATCGCTGACCCTGGATTGCGCCCCTCTGCTCAGGCTGCTGGGGCCACCGTCTGGGGTCTCCTGGGCAGAGGGAGCCGGCTCGCCAAGTCCGGAGGCGGGTCCGACGCTGTCCAGGGTGCTGAAGGGCGGCTCGGTGCGCAAGCTCAGGCGTGCCAAACAGCTGGTGCTGGAGCTGGGCGAGGAGGCGATCCTTGAAGGATGCATTGGACCCCCGGAGGAAGCAGCGGCTGTAGGGATACTCCAGTTCAACCTCAGTGAGCTGTTCAGCTGGTGGATTCTCCACGGCGAAGGGCGGCTGAGGATCCGCCTGATGCCTGAGAAAAAGGCATCAGAAGTGGGCAGGGAGGGAAGGCTATCCACAGCGATCCGTGCCTCCCAGCCCCGCCTTCTCTTCCAGATCTTCGGGACTGGTGAGCAGCTCCCAGCAGAGTGTGTTAGGATTTGCATTTTTAGTTACACCGACCGGAAGTCAATATTAACTAACCCTGACCCTTCTTAGCCCTTTTCATCATTCTTGAAATTAGACGTGTACTTACGTGCTTGAACATAGTGACTTCCCAATAGAACCTTCTTTTCTCTTTAGCAACCACATTGGGAGAAAACTTTACCGGTTTTGGCAGAATGCCTGCCACCGACTCACATATGATCCAATTGGATCATAACTGGATGCCCTCCTTCCTGGGCTCTGAGAATGGTAGAAAGGCCCCTATAACTCCTAAGTTCCAAGTTAGTAAGAGACCTCAAACCTCTTCTTTCCCACTCTTGTTCCTCTTCTAGGCCACCACAGATTTGGAGAATGTGATAGAGTTTCCCAGAGAATATAGAATTCCTCTTTATATTGAGTCTTAGCCAACTGCCTGGTCCTGGCCTCCTCCCCAGTGCCGGCTAGCCCAGACCTTCCCTCTTCCTTAATTATTCCTTCTGCCACACTGGACTCTTGTCCCAGTCTGTTTTACAAACTCAGATGTGTAAAACATCATCTCACTCTCCTCAGATGTCCTGGGAAACTAAGGGACAAGGGGCAGGAGAGTTGTGGAGAAAAGGTTGAAAACTGTTAAGGTTGCCTTGCTTTGAGGGAGAAGCAATAGCTGTCTTTCTAGCCTCCCTCCACCTTCATTTTCCCTGGGACTCTTAGCTTGCCTGTGCATAGCAGACTCTCTGAATGATAGTCTCTCGAAGGCCCGTTTCGCTGCATATCTTACTGCTGGAGGCTCCCGGAATGAGGTTTCTGTTTCGTTTATTTCCTCATTTCTTCCAAAATTCACCGAGTTAAGGCTGTGTGTGTAAGCACTTACTGTGACTCTTCAGTAGTGTCTTTTGAATGACAAGCCAGGTGGTTTTGAATGAATGTTTCTCTCTTAAGACCACGGGGGAAGGACTTGTGAATGAATTAAATATGCAATGTAAATGAATGAGAAAAATCACAGAAACAGAAATCATGTTTTTTTTTAAAGAAGCCCACACTGATTCCATTGAGCATGCCTAGTTTCTTTTCTATCATCCCCATCATCAGAAATGAATGAAGTTCTTATGCTCTACTGGCTAATAGTGTTTAGCATTAATTGGGTGGAAAGCATTGGACAGGGTCCATTGTAGAGCTATGACTTCTCCCATGCTTACACACACACACACACACACACACACACACACATACACACACACACACACTCCACTCCTCCTTATTATCAGTGCTCTCCTGGAGCAGAGCTACTGAAAAGCTGAGAGTCCTTCTGTCATTGCTCAGAAACTGTACTGGCCTGTGGTCCTCACGGGAAACTGTGGATCTGTATTGCAACACAGGCATTGTTGACATCCGCACCACTTAAAACAACCCGTTAGGATCAGTGCTGGAATTTATACTGTGTGCAGAGTGAAAAGCAGGGTCTGATGAGCTTGGCAGCGACCTCGGTGAAATGACATGAGCGAAGGCAACTGTTGTCTCACTGAGGACACTTTTGTGAAGAACAGCTGGGCTTTAATGGCATGGTGGCTTCTGTGGTTTGTGCATGTAACATTCTCTTTTAGTGTCTGATGCTTCTGTAGTGGATGTAAAAACGAATCCTCTGGAAAAACAAATTTTCTTTCACTTTCATGTCTTTGAGCATCCCCGGGGCTTCCCCCTCACCTCTGGTGATATGACTATTAGCCCCAGCAGACTGTATCAACTGTCGTCACTTGTTGATGGCAGGCCAAAGGGGTCATTTTCCAGCCTTAAACTTGCTAACTATAGACAGGCTGCAAAGAAACTATCAGTGGATGTCTCTGAGTCATATAATGCATTCGAAGAACATATTACTGTAGTCGATCCCTGTGTGCAGAAACCGAACTGTGCTCAGGGGAAGCTTCCTGCAGAAAGGAGTGTTTCCCAAGAGCTGTTCTGCTACTGGATACAGGGAAGCAGTGAGCATCCCAGGCCCTCCCTCAGGAACACAGTCCATTTGGCAGCTGGGCCAACCCTGATGCATCATTTGACACATATAGAAATGCTGGCTTCAGAAAGAGCCAGGATTCTACCATTAAAAGGCTAGAAATTTTGGCCAAGCATTTTTTTTTCCGGTGGGACTGGGATCAAATGATTATTGATGGGATCAAATAAGACACTAAGTGTAACTGGATGAGCTCCCCGTGACCTCCAGAGAGACGGACAGCTTATTGAAGAGCACTTCAGACCTGCGGTGCTCACACTTAAACAGGACAGGCTCACTTGTCTCTGAGGACATATGCTGTCTGCGGCTAGGCAGCTAGCCACACAAGACTGGCCTCTTGCCTCACTGCCTCCCCAGCATCCCTCAGGTATAGGCTCTACCACAGACCTGCCCACTGAGTGGGCACATTCTGGTGTAACACACCTCATCCCAGGTTGGGGGCAGCACACATCATTGTTGCTCCATTCAACTTCTTGTGTGGAATCTCTGGTATACATTCTATCACTGGGGTTGATTTTTCTACTACTTCTGTTCGGTGCGATGAGTTTATTCTTTTTATATGAGCCTTTATTTATAGAATGGGACATTTACTCTTTTGTGGCATAGGATATTCAATTAAACACAAGGAAAAGCCTTTCTGATCAAAAGGCTTTGTGGGCCTGCCTAGAGGGGTGCAATAGTGCTGATGGGTCTGTGGGTGGGGGGATGTTCTGCCACCCTTGTAGGCTGTGTTCTGCAGGAAACCCATTTGTCATAGACTGAAGATAGTTTCCTAAACTTGAACAGGGCCGTGTCTATGGAAATGGTAAAGTTGAAAAGGACCCAGTAAGGACAAAGCTAAACCCTTGTGTTGTTTGTGGTTTGGGCTGCCCGAGAGGATGAAAGGGTGTTTAAGAGGCTTTGTAATGAATGGCAAGCTTGTGGTTTTTCTTTGTGGGTTACTATGAATTCATAAAAATGGATCAATGCTTCAAAGCCTGAAACAGTTCCTGGGAGAACCCATTCAGAGAGGCAGTTACTGAGATCCTGTGAAAGGTGATGTGCTATCCCAAATGGCCCAAAGAGGTCTGCCTGATGCTAGCACATTGCCCATAGCTCTGGCTTGTATCCTGGTTTGTAGCTGCTTTGAGATCTACTTCTGTAGCCCCACAGCCAGAAGTCTAGAGAATGTTGTGGGATAGGAGGGTCTGTTTCTCAGAAGGCTCCTGTAACTAACTTCAAGAAAATAGATCCACAGCTTGGGACTTTATATGTACTACAGAGGAACTTGGGCAATTTTGAATAGATGTATGCAATGCAGTATACCTGACCCTTGACCTCACATATCTGTTCATCCCTTCTCATTTCATTTCTGAAAGGGGCAGAGAGAGTAAAGGGAGTTAGAAAGGAAATTGGAGCTCCCAGAAGGGATATCAGTTATTGGAGGTGAATTGGGAGAATTGGAACCAGTCCAGAGAAGAGCAGAGAGCTGATTTAAGAGCTGAATGGACTGATTTATGATGAAAGATGAAAAGAATTAAATATATATGGCTGGCCTAAATGGCGATGAAGGGAAAGCCATGGTAACAATCTACAAATCTCTGAGGAGAGCGGCTGTCAGTGAGGAGCGGGAGTTATTTAGTGTATCCTTTAGAAGTAATAGGATGGGACTTCCAGGAGAAAACTCCAGGTTAGATATCAAGGAATCTTATTTTTTTTGAAATAGATGTTCCTCTATCTATTTCAAAATGGATTCCCTTCAGACTACGGGATAGAATCCCAAGGGAGCAAGCAGGGAGCCAGGTTAGACAATGAGTTAGACAAGCCATATTATTTGTATTTAATAAGTTCTGATGTTGAGAAACCATAATGGATAGGAGGGCTGGGGAACAAGAATCAAGATGTTGTAGGATCTCATTCCTGAGAGCAATTACAGCACTGGTGTTCCAGGGGACAAAGAGAATTACTTGAGTGTCTTTAAAATTGGGAAATTTTTACAAGACCGAGAGTAAATTAAACTGAAATTACTAAGTGGCTTCTTCTCCAGTTCTCACATTAAAGTTTTTCTGTAGGTTTGGTCTGATGGTTCAGTTTTATTCATCAGAGGATTATGTGTCCAAGGAATATTCATAATTGTGTGTGTGTGTGTTGAGTCATTGGGAAAGGTAGAAGGTGACCAGGTTTTTTAAAAGATGAGATCAGTTCTATGTTGGATAAACTCTTATTGGCTACTTTGAAATTCTTTAAGATGTTTCAAATGGATTAAAAATATTTTATTTTATGTGTATGGATGTTTTGCTGTGAGTGTACCTGGCACCTCAGAGGCCAGAAAAGCGAGTCAGATTCCCTGGACCTGGAGTTACAGACTCTCATTAACTTGGTTCTGGGAGTTGAATCCTGTCCCCTGGGAAGAGCAGCTGGAGCTTAAAACCACTGAGCCATCTCTCTAGCCCCTCACCTGAATTTTGTACAATATTCAGTTTACAATGAGAGAGAGAGAGAGAGCAAGAAGGAAGGGGAGGGGAGAGGAAGGGGAGCCAGAGAGAAGAGATAGAGAGAAGAGGGAGATAGAGGAGAGAGAGAGAGTAGAGGGAGAGAGAATATTCATGAGAGTGTGTACTCACGCATGCTTGAGTACATCAGATGAGAAGATTGAGAGATAACATTCTCATCAGAGAGAATGTTATCTTTCCTGAGACAGGGTTTCTCTGTGTGTCTATGGCTGTCCTGGAACTCTCTCTGTAGAGCAGACTGGCCTTGAACTCAGATATCCTCCTGCCTCTGCCTCCTGAGTGCTGGGATTAAAGGCGTGCGCTGCAACCGCTGGCCCCGCCGCCGCCGCCCCCCCCCCCCGCCGCCCCCCTGAGAATGTTATCTTTAAGACTGAGTATCTTTATAAAGCTGTTGGTCTGTTGAAAGGCAGGAGTGACTGGCCTGTATGTATAGGAAGAGAGTGACAATTGCATTGGCAGAAAATTCCACTGCTTACCACCTTTGAAGGTTGCTGACTGATGACTTCACTTTATGGGGATTTGTCCAGCCTGGTAAAGGGCAATTCTCCTTCCTTTATAACTGTTGTTAATATTCTGTTCTAGTTGTATGAAACTTTACAATTCATAAATCATCTTCACAGTTATTACTTTTATTAATTGTACAGTAGGTAGAGCAAGTATCTGCTCTATTTTGTGAACGACTTACTAGAATCTAAATATTTGATAGGCACTTTCAAGGTCATGTGTATACAAAGCAATAGACCTGTAAACTTCATATGGTGAGACGTTATAAGATGTTAGGTACTATAATAGGTACTGACCAGACCCATCCTTCTTGTCTTCAAATCAAGGAACCATATCAGGATGCACATTATAAAACAGTGAGACATGTAGCTCAGTACATTTGTCAAAAGGCCATGCAGCAAATGTTGGGTTTTATAGCTATTACTTGGAAATAGTCGTTACTTGGAAAAGTCCCTTAAAATCTGAAACTTGCTCTCATCATTATAGAAGTTGGGAAATGGTGATAGTTCCTATGTGATTCTAAAGGTAGAGAGTGACAGTCCAGGGAATTACATTAGAGATTAAATTGGATGATTCATGTGACTCTGTAGCCTCATGACTGATGAATTATAGAGTATTCCATCAATATCCGTCACTGGCTCTTCTCACAGCAGCATCATTCCAGCAGCCGGTGATCTATAACTCTGAGGGATCCACACACCTCTTTTGTGTGTTTGAATGGTGCCACTTGGAAACCTATGCGTGGCGAGGTGTGATGACCCTGGTGATAGCAGTGGTGTTGTTATCTGCCATGGTAAGTTCTTCTGCAAGAAACCCATAACTTCCAAGAGAAACAAGGAACCAAAGAAGAGTGACCGTAGAGGCAGTTCCTTTTGTCCTCACCAATGCTCTGTCCCGTTAGAACAGAAGGAATACCAAAGTGTGGGGTTTACTTCATCTGCAGCAACATTTGCCTTTCAGAGGTCTTTTGACCTTGTGTTCAGTCTGGGCACATTTCAAATTTGCTTATTTGCCCAACACAAGAGACTTACCCTTAACTTGAGAAAGCATGAAAGTAGTTCTCTGATGAGCAAGGTCTAGACCACACAAAACAGCAGATTCTCAATGGCAGATGTCCCTTAACTGAGCATTACCTGTCCAGCTCATTCCTTGTCATGTCCAGAGAGGGGAAGGACCCCCATGCTTGGGTATCTGTTTTATTCTGTTTAGCTGGAGTTGTACTCTTCCCTTTCATTGTCTGCCCCATCTTTCTCACTGATGAGTGGAGAGCATGGAGAGAGATACAAAGAATCAAGTTACTCAAGTTACAAAGCTATCAAACACCAGGTTACTAGATCTGAGCACATCAAGAACAGTTAGACCTTTGAGGTCCAGTGGGTACCTGTAACCTAAGGACTCAGGTAGGCTTCCTTAGGAAAGCCTCACAGCCTTTAAAAGGCTATTCAGTAGCCATGTGACACATGGTAGGTTATGGTTTTCATGAGCCATAGCTGACTCATCACCTTCCAAAGATGCAAATGGATATGATTCTTGTTTTGAATAAAGAATGGAGCCCTTGGTGAGAGATGAAAAAAAAAAAAAAAGGAGAAGATGTGCTGAGCCTCCTTGTTCATCTCAACTTTCCGGCTGTAGATGTGATGTAAGCATTGCCCCAGGCTTCTGTTGCCATGACTTCTGTGCTCAGGAAGGCCAGACCCTCAAACTGTGAGCTACAATACCTGATCCCCTTCTCTAAGCTGCTTTTGTCACAGTGAGGACAATCACTCACGCAGATAAGGAACTGAAGCATAGTATTGGTCTGGTGATGAGGCAGCGAAGAGAGGGTGGGTTGCTTCCCTCAGGAATTTCTTTGGTGAGCCGGATTTCTCAGAACTGTTTGTTTTTAATTTTTTTCTCCCCATCAGAATTCTTATTTCTGATGACTTTTCAAGCTGGTTGTTCTGAGCATGGGACCTCACCCAGGGAAGTTCTGTCAGATTCACTGGGTGATGTAATGTGCATATTTTAGAAAGCATGAGATCGAAGGATGGGACAGGAGAGCTCCCCTGGGACAGATCCACCCAAACACTTGGCTAATTAAGTCTTTGCCCTTGTACTCTGCCTTCCTGGCTAAGTAACAGCAGGTGCACGGCTGTAGGTGGCCGGCGTCCCTTAGAGTAAAGGAAAGGCTAAAGGGGATGAATGAAAATAGTGTGAGCTCAGAGGACACGGAAAATGTAGGCAAGCTTAAGGAATTCAGGCAGCTAGCCAGCAGAAACTGGAAGGGTAATTTAAGACAGTGACTCTTCTTTTTCCAATTCCTTTTCACCCCACTCAATTTTCATTAGAACACGGGTCCGTGAAGGCAGGCACAGACGGGGCTCCTTTGTAGACCTTTCAACATTATCAGCCTACATAATTAAAGTCAGTGTTCTGTGGTGAAGAGAGTGCTCCAGTAGAAGCTACAGGGCCTGGAGTCTGTTATGGTATTCAGATGTTATTAAAGTCGAAATCTTGTGCAATTTCTTTAAGATTGCTGGTCCTACGGGTCTTTAGGGAAGGTATTATGAGGCTTCTTCATGGGGGTCATTATATGCATTGAATGAGATGGCATGTGGGGGAAGCTTCAAATTAGATTATTATAACACACACACATGCACACGTGAAGCAGTAGGAAAATGTGACTAAATTTTTTTTTTTAATGCCAAGTTCTTTCTTTGCCCAATCATTGTTTCAACGAAGCCAAGCTCCCCGTGAGGAGCAGCTGAACAGGGTCCCAGGGGTCAGGTTTGGGTTCAGCCATGGGTCTGCCATCCTTGCAGAGGCCCATGTCCCTTTCCCAGGGTTTCTCAAAACAATGCCCCTACGTTGAAGTACTTTCAAGTTCTAGACTTTATAGTGTGCTAGTGAGTTGCAAGCCTCTTCCTTTAAATAATAAAGAGTGATTTTTTTTAACATAGGGGTGCCAGAATGTTTATTGAGAGTATAAATCTTGTGGAGAGCTTGATAATTGATGTATGAATCACTGTTCTGATAAAGACGGAAAATTTCTAGCATCAGAAAGCTATCGCCAATCCTGTTCCAACCCATATTTACTCTCTGCTTAAAGAAAACGTGCTTTGTTGTTGCTGTTCTTGGTTTTTTTTTTTTTTCATTGACTAGTTGAGACTATTCCTGAACTTTATGCAGATGGACTCATGCCATATATGATGGTTAGTATTAAATGGCAAGTGACAGACTCTAGGATCACCTGGAGAAGATGGTCCTCTGGGCATGTGTGTGGGAGATTTTCTAGATTATAATTGATGTGAGAAGTCCTGTCTTAACTGTGGGCAGAACCATTGCCTGGACAGGGGACCATGGATGGAACACAATGGAGAAAGTGAACTGAGTGTGCTTTCATCCCTCTCTGCTTCCTGGCTGTGGATGTGATGCAAACAGCTGCTTCAAGCTCCCGCTGCCTTGACGTCCTCATGATGGACTGTACCTAGACGTGTGGGTGGAAACAAACCCTTCCTCTGCTAAGCTGCCTTTGTCAGAGTATTTTATCATTAACAGGAGAAGACTCTCTGATGCCTCATGTCTTCTTTTGTGCTTGTTTCTTTTACTTGATATGATTTTTGTGCTATTCACCCATATTGCAAAAAAAAATGTCCTTCTCCTCCTCCACATCCTCTTCCACTCTGTTTTTTAGTTTGTTTTTTGACATAGAGTCTCTCTGTATTTCACACTGGCCTGTAACTCACTATGTGGCCCAGGCTGCCCTTTAACTTGTAATTTTCCTGCCTCAGCCCTGGTGCTGGTGTTATAGGAATACAGCTCTCCACCTGGTTACAATGTTCTTCTTTTATTGCTGTGTTGTTTTCCCACCAATGAACATATCATTGATCCACCACCACCACCCAAAATGTTGTTTCTGAAGGAGACTCAGACATAAAACAATCTATCGCAAAGAAAATTTAGAATACACCACATATCTGGGGTTGAAGGTCTGCTTTATCATTTACTGGACCAAGGCTATTTATTTTCCTCTCTCTATGCTTTAGTCTTTTATCTGTGAAGTGAGAAAAATAATAGCCACTTCCAGGATTATTGTGAGAATTTTATAATGCAAAGCCTGTAGGAAGGGTTCTCATGCAGAGCTTGTACCAAACAAATATTGGTTCTTTCTTTAGCTCCTGACTGTATCTTTTTTTTTCCTTGATGGCCAAGATGTACATTTCAAAGATGCTTCCTGAAGTAGGAAATGGAAACCTTTAAAAGGAAGCTATTAGCTCATGGAGGTAAACACACAGCTAAAGATCATGTGAGTCCTGTAACCATGCCAATAAATAATTTCATCTATAAATAAAATAACTTTTAATAAGATTTTAATTCTGAGTTAGAACAATAACAAATAAAACAAACCATTCAGTCAGTATATGGTTTTAAAAAATCTTCTGGTCTTATATTTAAATCTGTTAAAAAATATTGTAGAGGGGATAGAAAAACTTGGATAGAAATAGCACTACATTTACAAGCAGAAAGACAAAAATGGCTGAGAATGAGAAAAACATGAGTGAAGAAACTGAGAGGGCAGTGTACAACAGGCAAATCAGGAAAACAGAGGCCAGGAGTCACTTTCTGGACATGGAGATGCCTGGACACAGGAAAGTATGATTGGAGTGAGGCGATGAACAGAGTGGGGAGAAGCAACGTGTCCTTGAAGGATTCTGACCAGGTGTCAAAATCTGCATCTAAATCTAGAGTGATGTTATACAATGATCACTTTCAGCTTTATAGAAGTGTAAGCAGCATATGCCAATGTGCCTCCTTTAACTGCGCAGTTTAACTTATTTGATAAACACACATACACACACACGCACACACACACACACACACACACCATCCTAATTAGAATCTATAACATTTTTAACCCTTAAAGATTAAAAATCCTTGCTAGACCAATTTTTATGTTGCTTTTGTTTGTTTGTTTCTGTGGAAAGCCTTGACTGTTCTGGACTAGCTTTGTAGACGAGGAGGGCTTTGAACTCGCAGAAATCTGCCTGCCTCTGCCTCCCTGAGTGCTGGGATTAAAGACATGCACTCCCATGCCCAGATACTAGACCAGTTTTTAAAATATATTTTTTTATTATTAGAGAATTTCATACCATGTATATTGCCATATTCACCCGTACCTCCTCCCCTTAATTCACACCAGATCTATTCCCCTACCTCCCTACCTCTGCTTTTGAAAGGGGTTTCACATACATTCTAATCCAAGATACTTCTGATTTGCTTTCTTTTTTCCCCTTAGGTGTTTTGGAGCTATTGTGGGCTCTGCCACCAAATCACCCTTCGGAGTCTTCATGGGTCTCCCAGGATTTTCTGAGCTCTGTAGAGAGCTCTGGCAACCACTGCCATCTTTGAGCTTCTTCCTTAATACGATTTCTGTATCAGTAGTCTAGTGTATTTTAGAGGTTCCTATAGATGAGGTAGAGAGCCCCTCTCTATGAAGTTCATCATCTTCCACCTTTAAGATTTATTTTGTTACATGACTTCCTTCTATGTATTAGTGGCTCTTTTCTTTTTTATTACTGAATGTTATTCTACTGTATGAGTATATGGTGGTGGACTTATCCCATTCATCACATGATGGACATCTCCCATCTGGAACTGTCATGAATACAGCTATAAGGAATATTGTGTGTACAAGTGATTTTGTGGCTGTATGCTGTCAGTTCTTTTCCATCCATTGTAGAATTGTTGGAGCATGTGGTAAATATATGTTCAGTGTTATAAAAACTTACGTGCTAACTTGTTTTCAAAGTGGTAGACTCCTACCACTATTGGAAGCCTGAATGCACTGCAGAGATTCACATGGTTGTGTTGTTTGGTCTAAGACTTGGGTGTGGTTAGAGCCTTAGCCATGCTCAAAGCCTTTTATTGTCCATAGAGCTGCCACTCTGGAAGCCAGACCAATCAGAATTAGCACACTTACTAGAATTATCAAGGATTCCCTTTAAAGCCAGACCCTTGACTCGGTTACACTGTAGTGAATGTTGCCTTTGGCCTCGGAAGAGAGAGACAACAGGGATTCTCTCTCCTCCTTGGCAAGGAGGGGACCCTGGCTTGTTTTTGTTGCAGACCTAACTTTTGACTTATGTGCCATGCTGTGACCCTGCTGAGGACTCACTATCATGAAATTAGAAGAAAAAGAAAGGCTAAAAAGAAAGAAAGAAAGAAAGAAAGAAAGAAAGAAAGAAAGAAAGAAAGAAAGAAAGAAGAAAAAACAAACAAAGAAAAAAACACACAAAAGAAATGGAAGGTTTTTTGGTTTTTGTTTTTGTTTTTTTTTTATTCACATTCTTGGATCACAGGTCCATTTCTTTGGCTTCTAGACAGAGAGGGATTATTCTGAGTGTTTTAACTTCATGCTGTCACACCATAGCTTCCCGGAGCCTGTATTTGTATCACAGACACAAGAAAAAAAAAGAGATGAAAAGAACTTACCTCCTAGTACATTGCCTGACTAGAGCTTGACTGTCTTCTTCAGTATTCCTTGTTTTATTTACTTTTCAGAGTCTCTACCAGTTGCTTTTTATAAGCTGTCCTGCAGTTCTTGGTTGTAAAACTCAGGGTAGAGTTTAGTGGGTTTGTGCCACTTGGCTGCTTACTGTTTTGATGAGAGCTGACATCTACAATATTTTCCTTCTGTTTTTTAAATTTTAATTTTGTGTTATTCCCGGTTTAAATCTTCTTGGCTTTTGTTTTCTGAAAGTGTCTTTGATGTTCTTTCATTTCTGGTGATGACCTTCACCGAATGTGTTTGGGCCAATGACATTTCAGTGTTGCTTTTCTGTTGTTTTTCTTTGTACATTGTTTCTGATGAGAACTCAGGGACTTTCTTAACCTGTGTTTCCTGTTATGTCTCCTCTACCCTCTGGTTTCTTTAGGATTTCTTTTTAAAGTATTTCAGCAATTTGGTTAATAAATAATGTGGCTTGGTGTTTTTACTGTTTGTGATATGGTGAGAGTCTTATTATTATTACTTTGTGGTTGCAATAGCATCTACATGATATTAAGTTACCTTGAACTTGCTCTGTGCTCCAAGCAGGCTTTGGATATGTGATCCTCCTGCCTCAGCCTCCTGAGCATCTGGATTTATAAGTTTGAAACACAATTCCAAGCTCACATTTGGAATTTTTTCTATTTTTCCTTCTTCTACCTTTGGGAATCTAATTACATGAAGGCTACATTACATAAAGGACCTGAAATTACTTTCCCAGTCTTATTTTCCCTCTTGTTTGGTTTCTTTTATTACATGTCTTAGAATTCATCCTCTTATGTTTGGGAATATTTGGTCCGCTGACTAAGTCAATCCACTCAGTACTTGAGATACTAGCCCTAGATCTTACTTTAGTTTTTATTTCCTTCCCATTATGCCTTTGTTTTGCTCTGTGTCCTTGAACGTATTTATTATAGTTATTTAGAAATGCCTTCTCTTAATTACATCAATTCTACATTTCTATGCCAGTTCAGACACATAGAACTGACCTCTTTGGTGTAGGTTGCATTTCCAATCTTTAAATATCTGATAATTTTTATTGGGTCTTGCTCATTCTGAATATTACATTGTTGCGTGTTGGGGTTTTTCTGTCTTCACTTAAAGATGGTGGAAGTGTTTTTGACAGTTTATTTTCTTGCCCCACAATCTTTTCTAGCAAGGATGACCATTAAGCTTTTACAGAGAGTTTACTTAAGCCTCTGGTTTCTGATTAGTTTAGACCTACATTTGACCTCTGGAAGTCTTTAGCAGATGCCCCATGTGTGGTGAGATCTCTGGGCTGGCTATTGAGCCCCAGCCTTTCCCAACTGTCTTAGGGTTTCTGTGAAAAGACACCATGACCACAGCAACTCTTATAAAGGAAATCCTTTAACTGGGGCTGGCTTACAGGTTCATAGGTTTAGTCCATTGTCCTCATGGAGGGAAACATGGCAGCATGCAGGCAGATATAGTGCTGGAGAGGTAGCCTGAGAGTTCCACATTGGAGGCAGCAGGAAGAGAGAGAGCCACTGGGCCTGGCTTGAGCTTCTGAAACCTCAAAACTCACCCCCCAGTGGCATGCTTTCTCCAACAAGGCTACACCTACCCCAACAAAGCCACATGTCCTAATCCTTTCAAGTAACTCCACTCGCTAGAGCCGATGAAGGCTAGTTTCATTCAAACCAACTATGTGTAAACTGTGGTACAAAGTTTTCAGCCTATAGTTCTCTGGTAGATTTCCTTTCTTCCTTCCTTCCACATTCCTTCTTTCCTTCCTTCCTCTCTTCTCTCTGTCTCCTCACCTACCCCATTCTCTTTCAGTTGTTCTTTGCTCACACTGTAGAATCTCACCCATGAATGCATGAATTAATCCTTGGCCAAAGGCTTCATGGGACCCCTATATGGTTTTATGGAATAATCTCTTTCTGTTTTATCCTTCTCTAGATTTTATGGATATCTATAGTTTTTGGAATATTTCCTGAGAAAACACTTAGGTATTTCTGTTAGGTCAGTTTAGCTGAGCACTTACCAAGTTAGTGAAAGCCTGAAAAGGTTGATTATTATAAGGGTGATGAAGAACAGGGCTGTTCTGTACCTATAGATATCATAAAACCATTGCATTGAAGGCAGATGAACTCTGCTTGTTCGGCGCATGTTGAGAGTGGTGCTTCTCCTTGGAGACAGGAAGTTATAGCCCTGTACTTTTATAAACAATATGCTTGTTGCCTCTAGGCAAGGAATCGGGTCAAAGGGAATTTGCTGAAAATCACAGATTTCTTTGGGGACTGAAACAGTAGTTGAGTTGGAATTACATCCCCAGGAGTAGGTGGTTTGAGAAGAAGGAAGGAAGAAAGGATTGCAACATTTTACTTAGAAAGAGGTAGGCAATGGGGCTTCCAATATAGGGCAATAATAGCAAAATATGATGTCTAGGTGAGAAATGGTTGGCTGAAGAGAGAAGAACAGAGAGTCAACAGGCAGACAATTCTCTCTCTCTCTCTCTCTCTCTCTCTCTCTCTCTCTCTCTCTCTCTCTCTGTGTGTGTGTGTGTGTGTGTGTGTGTGTGTGTCTAAGCCAGTAGAACTATTCATGGGTGGAAGAATCCAAGGAATATTGGGGATTCTGAGAAATGTGCTGGACCAAATACTATGAGTTATATGTGGGGATGGCTTATTTAGTTTATATTTTAGATTTATTGTGGAATAAAGGAAAGTATTTAGGTCAGGAGTTGGGAAAGAACATGCTGATGGCAAGCTGAAGAATTCTCAGGAAACATTTCCATAGTGACTTTCCCAATCACTGGGAGAGCTGGTGCTGGATGGGAGCCCTGAGAGTCTGTTGTACGATCTCAGAAGGAAAGAAATCACAGATGGGTCCTGATATACTAACCACATGAAAAACAGGAGGGAGGAAGTCAAGTCCACGACTTTCATATGGTTTCCTCGAAGTCCGTGGTATTGGTGATGAAGAAAGTGATTGGAAAGATGAGGTGCTTTGAGGGTGCAGTGGCCAGCATGATTACAGTTCAGTGGGGGCATCTGTCAAAGATGAGGTTTTCTGGTATGCGTGTGACAGTATAGAACAGAAATTGAGACAGGGGAGAACTCAAGGTTTATATAGATATAAGAGCTATTTACCTCAACTTGGCAGTTTAATTATTGAAAGTAGAAGGGTTTCCAGAAGGAAGAGGAAGAGGAAAAAGGGGAAAAGAGAATGCAACATTTTACTTGTAGCAAACTTACTTCCTAATTACACAGTGAAACAGAATTGATTGCGGCCACCAACAAGAACGTTTTTTTAGGAAAGGCAGAGAAGCTCCCTTATCAAGGGCTGTCATGGAATCATGTGTTTCAGAAGCAAAGGAAAAGGTAATTTTTGTGTTTGGTGGAGCTGCCTGTGCACCCCAGGGCAGGAAGAAGCTTACAGAGTCGAGAAGGCCTAGAAGGGAAAGATGCTGAAGCAGTCATTCATTTATTCATGGAGTTCATCTGTGAAATGAAAAAAAGAAGGAAAGGGAATGAAGAACCATGTTGAGGGGTTGCTGGAATGAAGCAAAGATTCATTAAAGGCCGATGAAAGTTCTCACGTTAAAATATCAGGAGGACAAAAATTAAAAGGAAGGACAGACAGATGTTAGACAGAAAAAGGATACTGTAGTAAAATCATTGAACACAGATATTGTAGAATTTGATTGTTTTTTTTTGTGATAATTTAACATAAAATGTAATGGGTTTTATTATGGCACTCCATACATATAACAAAAATGTGTCATTATACTCTTTTCATTTGGGGGGATGGGTTGGAGAAGGGAGAGCATTGTATTGCCAAAGAACACAAGTTAGCCTCAAGCTTGAGTTCCTTCTGCCCCAGCCTCCTGAGTACAGGGTTTTCAGCAATATGATACCATGTTTAGCTTATTGGAGAATCTCACAGAACTCCTGGGTACCACTCCACCTAGATCCATGTTTGTTTCTGGAGACTTCCATTGAAATGGAGTTCTTCCACCCTATTTAAGAAATCTGTGGGGATGCAAGATTGACTGTTCTGGGAGGCCTCTGTGACTGCTGCACATAATAGTTGGGGAGCTGTTTGACAGCAGCTGGATTCTCCTCCTTTGTCACTTAATATTAAGCATTGCAGGTAGACAGATTTCTTAATTTAATCCTTACCACCACACAGTGAGGTTTGTTTTAGTATTGCTTTTGTTCCCTTACTCAAGCTAAGTCTTAGGGTCACAGTGAGTATAGAATGGAGTATTTGAACTCAGCCTGTTTCACTCTACACATAGAACCTCCATATCATTGCTTTTACTTGTGGCTATAGCTCTACCCTCAAATACTGTCCTCTCTTCAACATTAGGGCCCTTAAAATGTCTCAAGTCAGTTATTCTGCATATCCTGCTTTAGCCTTAAGGATACAAGTGTGCCAGACCATGGGCAGAGAAGCTACAGTAGTGAAAAATATGACTACGAAGATGAGCCTGCAGACAGCCATGCAGAAAGGGTAGGGGCCAGACGGTTCCAGTCTGCTCCATGAAGTACTACCATAGGTTATGCTAAATAGATCATGAAGTCACGCATATACTTTCTTTCCATGGTGCTGCCTTCCCTTCATGCTCCAGCTTCTTGGTACCCCACATCTGCTAGACAAATGCAGTCATTGGTAACAGCTCAGAAGTTCACTAAATATGCCTGAGTCATGGTAGGCAGGTGAGGTGAGAAATATGTTGAGGAAAGATTTTTCCTTCTCCATTTCTTCCTCCCTTCCTTCTTCCTGCCCTCCCTCTTCTTCTCCCAGACCCCTTTCATAGTTTTAGCCTCAATACCATAATTTGGCAGAGTATAGCAGGAAAAAAATGTCATGAAGCAGAAATGCAGATTTGATACATCTGACCTTTCTTTTCCTCAGAACAATAAATGTCAAATAGCTTAAAATGACAGCTAGGGTGCCCAGACATTATTTATGTTCTTAAATATTTAGGCAAGAAACATAATTTAGACTTAAGCCTCATTTGCATGAAGACGCTGACCTATGAGAACTAGGAGCCCTTTTAAGGATCCATCACAAGCACTGATGTTTACATTGCAGAGAGTAGAGAGTGGAAAATAAAAAAACGTGAAAAATCAGGACAGAAGAGAAGTGGTAAATGATTCCTGCTAGGTAATGAGAACATCTGATAACATCAAGAAAGTATTTTGCAGTCCCAAAATTGTGTTTGCATTTTTTCATATCTGAGTAATGTGGTATTGTGACAGCCAGAGAAAGGCCCACAATCAATATGTCCCCTCTCTTGTTGAAATACAAAGCACTTTAAGGTGTGTGTCTATTTGTATTATTTATCCTCGCTTTACTAAAGATGTTGTGTTGCTAAAACAGAGGGAGAATTATCTTGCTCTAGCTGTGTACATCCTGATAGGCTCTAATCGTTGAGCCTAGAGTAGAATGCTCTACTCAATCTCATATTTAATTATCATCAAAAGCAGCAGCAGCTTTTTCGGTCTGAAAGGGGAAGCTGTGTGTGTGTGTGTGTGTGTGTGTGTGTGTGTGTGTGTTTTAAAGAATTGTAAGTATGAGTTGCCAATGTACTTCTGAAAGGACAGTGTTACTTTGTGTTTAAAAAGAATCTTCGACATAGTTCTGGCCTGGTACTCAGCTCTAGAGTCCACTTTGGGGAAGTTCTTAATCTAGTAAGACAAGAGCCCAGATTCCTTTGCCCTTGTCACTTAAAAAATAGAGAGCACTTATTGCGTAGCATTTTTTAGAAAGAGTGAGATAATTTCTAGAGTTTTGTTCTACACTTGGTACATGGTTAAGGCACTGAACATATTGCTGTGTGTTTTGTATCTCCTAATTGTTGTTTAATAGAATAATTTCCTTGTTTGTGGCTTCCTTTCCACATAATCTACCAGGATCTAATCATCTTTACAATTAGAGTTTGTCCCGTAGAAAAGAAACAAGACAAATAAGAGACAACCCCAGGACATCTTTTTCATCAAATAGCTTTTCTGCCAAATAGTTAAAAGTTGTTAGAAAATCATCTCTGTTCTATTGTCCATTACTTTAGGATTCTGCATGGAAACAGCAAGTCATGCTCCATTCACGTAGAAGGTGCTGAAATTGTGAAGAGTATTTCTTTGCTCTTAAGATAGTCTTTCACTTTCATAGCAAAAAAATGCTTCTATTTCAATAATTAATTGTGAGGTCAGAGCTTATGATGTCTGGCTGGCAGCAGTAGAAGGAGAGGGGCATGTTCTGTACTAGGAATCTTGGAATCAGGCTTTTCTTTGAAGATGTGTACTGCTGTCTTGTTTAAACCTGGGCAAATCACCTAAGTGTCCTGAGTCTTGGTTTAGGTCTTATCAAATAAGTTAGCTCTAATCTCTTTCCATTTCATATCAGTATTGTATATCAACATTCTGTGATTCCGACCTATTTCCTGGGTAGGTGAAATGACATCACGGTAAGATACTGTCCACCAAATCAGGTGCAGAATCAATTAGAATTTCACATATCAGTGATGAGAAATGAGATCCTCCTCTGATTCTCATGTAATTGGTAAATAATAAGTTATGATAAGCACTCCTTACTTCTACTTTATCTCACAGCCTATGACAAGAGGGAAGATATTTAAAAACACATCTACCCAACAAGAGGTGCTTTCCTGAATATGTAGCAAAGTCACTCAAGCTGCTGTGTCCTGATTTTCTATTCTAACACTTATAACTTGTCAGACACTGGGTATGTGGACTGATTGATTGATTGATCAATTATTGGAGAGTCAATAAGTAACTATATACATATATACAATTATCTATTTCCATCTATCTACCTACCTATCTGTTTATCTATAATATTTATATATAATTATATGTCTTCTTCCCTACAGGGCTAAGGGTTCTTTCTACAAGTTTCAGGACTGAGGTTTGGGAAGTATCTGATTCATTCATCTCTGTGTGATAGACTCTAGAGTCACTCAGTATTTGTTGAATCAGTGAAAGAAAGAATAAGGAATGAAAGAGGGATGTAAACATAGTGTGTGCAAGGGGCTGCTTGAACAACCCATGACCCAGTGAACTCACCATATGTCTTACAAATTCCCTTGCTTACATCTTCATGGCTCATTGACTTCTTACTTAGCTCCGATTCTCCATTCAACAAACATTAAGACTTTTGGATGTTCAGAACTTTGTCATTTTTTGGTAAAACTCTTAATTGATTTTTTATTGGGTGTATGTGAGTATTTTGCCTTCATGTATGTGCATCACGTGTATGGAGTTTTTATGGAGGCCAAAAAAAGGAGTTGGAAACTCGGGAGCTGGAGTTGCAGAGTTATGAGTTACCACATGGATGCTAAGAACAAAAACTGAGTACTCTGTAAGGGAACTCTTAAGTACTCTTAAGTGCTTTAACTGCTCAGCTCTTTCTAGCCTGATGTTGAGAACTTTGCCCAGTTCTGTGTTAGTCAATTTTATTGTCAGTGGAGCAGATACTGGAGAAAATCAATCTAAATGGAAGAAAGGTTTAAGTCCATGCTTTCTGAAACTTCAGATCCTAGCCCTTGGCTCTGCTCATTCTGAGTGGATGGTGAGGCAGATCATTATGGTGGTAGAAGCAGCTCATCTTACGATTGGTGGGAAGCAGAGAAGGGAGGTGGAGGAGAAGGAAGAAGAGGGAGAAAGAGACACACAGAGACACAACGAGAGACAAAGAGAAGTGATGCAGAGAGACAGAGAGAAACACAGAGTGAGAGAGAGACAGAGACAGAGTGACAGAGAGACGGAGAGGGAGGGAGGGAATTAGGAGAAAAACGAAAGGGAGAGGAAGACAGATGCAAGCATAAAGGTTAATCTTGATTGGCAGTTTGATTGCATCTTGAATCAGCTAAGAGACATGCCTGTGGGCAGGCCTGTGAGTGAGGGCATTTCTAGGAAGAATTGACTGTGGGGTTAGGAGAAATTAGGTCCCAGGAAATCACTGTGCTTGCCTGCCTGCTTTTGTTTCTTGCTGGTACCTGTGTCTGCCCCATTGTTATAGACGCCACTGTTCTTTGCTGACAATAAGAATTCATTTCTTTGGCCTTCCAGTGTGGACCAAAGACTGGCATCTCTCTAGGAATTACCTGGGCTTTCAGTGCTGGGTTAGGGATGGCAAGGCATTCAGCTTTGCAGGCCAAATAGCTACCAAGACCCCTGTCTCTCCTCATGCAGATGGCTCCTATCATGTCAGCCTATCTCATGAATTCTCCTTTGCAATATATATTCATTCTACTGCCTTTGTTTTCTGAAGAACCCTGACCAATACAACCGGGTATCATCTTCAACAATATGGCTTGAGTGACTTATTTTCTACAGCCAGACCCTACCTCTAAAGTTTCCATCACTCAAAAACAGCACCAGGAGCTGAAAGAACACGGGTTCAAGGGTTTGGACTCAGATCATAGCAGGTTCTAAAGGGTAAAAACAACAAAATGTACTTCATGACTTTAAAGAGCTTAAGGTCTAATAAACGTGGGAGTTGGAGTTTCAATACTTGACACTACCATCAGTTTCATGATCTTCATTTCAGTTCTTTGAGTTCTAGTGAGGTGTAGGGATTCTGAAAAGGCCTGTTGTGGAGATTAAATAAGACTGCACTATGCAATCAAAACATCATGCACATTACATAGCTGTTTAATTAAAGGTAATTCAAGATAGTGTACGCTTAAGACTAAGTGTTCAGGGGCAAAAGAAAACAGTGTGTCAGGAGGTTTGTGCAGGGAGCCGAGTCTTGTTACCAGGAAGATGAGTAGAATTTGGATGGTTGGGGTTATAGGGTTCATCTTGGGGGTAATGGAGTGTGTGTGTGTGTGTGTGTGTGTGTGTGTATAACAAGCAGAGGGTGTCAGCCTACATTGACTGAGTCACATAGTCTTGCTAGAGTGCCTGTCATGAGCTCCATGAGCTCCTGAGTCCTCTGTGTGAGCAGAAGAGGCTTTGTGTTAAGTACTTCTCATGCACAGGATGAGGTCAGGACTTTGGAGAAGAAGTAGGGAGCATTTAATCTCCTCAAAGCAGCGCTTTAAGAAGATGGAGCTGGGAATGGCCTGCACTGTGCAATCAAAACATCATGAACATTACATAGTTGTTTAATTAAAAGTAACTCAAGATAGTGTACACTTAAGACTAAGTGTTCAGGGGCAAAAACCAGTGTGTCAGGAGAGGAGGTTTAGATTAGTGTGGACATAGTAGGGTCCAGATGCTGGGGCTGAAGTGGGACGGTTTGAAAAGGAGTAGATTAAAATGGGGTGAGAGAAGAAAGGAGCTTCACAGACCACAGTATCAGAAGCAGAAGAGGAAGAATCCAAGTGTTTCTAGAATTTCCTGCCATCAAGATTAGGATAACAATGGAAAGGAGAACCTCAGAAGGGAAGACATTTGGGAGATGAGTTGAGTTCCGCTGCTAGTGGAGGTGAGACTCTAGCCCAGCTCCAGGCAGCACATGTGCAGAGGATGAGAGATGTGAGACTGGCTATGGGAAGCGTCAGAAGTCAGCGAGGCCTGGGGATTCGGGAGTCATCAACACAGAGACTTCTCATAAATTATGCACTTTACTTAGAACTTAATTTTGTGTTTTTTAGAAGATAAGAGAAATGAAAAGCTTGCTGAATTATGGATTATGCAACTGCACTAAAAGCAATTCTCTCTTCCCCTTCCTCCGTGTCTCCCTGGTGAATTCTCTGTTCTTCCCTCTGATCCCCTCCCTCTTCCCTTCTTTGTAAACCAAGGGACACAATAACCTCTGTTTCTGTCCGATCAGAGGATTGGCAGTGAAGGGATTAGGTGATCAGCAATGTTCACCAGAAGACGTGACGAATCCCTCAGCCTCCTCACCAGTGCTGTGTAGATCAGAGGGCTGGGGCTTCCCCTGGAGAAAAGCAACCATTTATATTTATAGGAGGAAATGTTTAAAGAGCTAAATCCTCAGTTCCCTGGACAGCCCTGTTGTTTGATTTGCAGCTTTTCTTAAGTAAAGAGCGGATTCCCAACAACAGAGCTGCTGCTTGGAAGATAGTGTGATTAGACAAAGTAGGCTTTGAAACCTGGAAGACGATGGGCTGGAGGCCATGGCATCAAGCTTCATGGCTTGATGAAAGTTCACAAAAATGGTGAGGGCAGCACTCAGAAGTTGAGTTTCCTTTACATCAAATCTCCCTTTACCCCCTTCAAAGAGAAGGATTTGCTGTATTTACCTAGACATCCTTAAACATTCATGAGCACCAGGAGCATCAGACTTGACTTTAGATAAGATAATGTTGGGAGGGTTTGGACGGGAATGGCAGAAGACATTGATATTACCTGAGCATCTACCATACTTCAGGCTCTTTACAGGCATTCTTGTTTAATGTTCACAGCTGCAGTGGGTAGGTATTTCCATCTGTCCCACATATGAGGCTCTGAGCGATTGAGTGGCTTGCCCAGGTTGTGTGACCAGCAATTGGCTATACTGGAATTTGGTGCCAAGTTTCTAAGTCTGAGGATCTTGTTCTTGTTCTAAACTTGTGCTCCCTTCTATTCTCCATTAGATAGGAATGAAAACAAACAAGCAAACAAAATCTCTTGATCACCCCCTAACTCCAAGGTGGAGTTGGGTGAGGATCTAGCCATTTTCCTGTCTGTCACTTTCCCAGCTGTCTCCCATTCCTTTTGTCCCTTTGCCCTTTTGGGCATCTCTTTTACTTCCCCTCATTCTCTTCTAGAAAAATAACCCTTATTCTCTTAACATTTCTCATGGGTTGAGCATGAAACACTGAGCAGCAAGTCTTCCATTTTTCACAGTGTTTTGTGACCTCTTTGTTGACCTTATGTGAGTCCCTACTGAGGGCATGAAGCCATAGACTCCATTTTCTCTGCTCTCACTTGATTGCAGAAAGACATTGGATGGAATTCCTACTACATTCAAGGCATCACAGTAGGTGCTAGAAAAAAATTATTTTCGGGTGACTACTTTGAAAACCCCTTCAAGTGAAAATAAAAGTGTATTTCAGTTTTGTCTATTTAGACACCATGGCCAAGGGAAAAAAGATCAGCATGAAAAAGGAGCAAGGAGCAGCCTTGCTCAGAGGTTAGCAGATTCTTGGTATAAAAGGCAAGTGTGTCTTGCTATGTGGCCCTGCCTTCCCGCCTTGGCCCATTATATGTCTATTGCCTTGTCTGTAGCCCATTTTCACGGGCATCTCTCAGGTGGCGCCCCATGAAGTCTCTGCTTTCCAAGGCTTGCTAATCTGGACAAGTCAGAAAAATTTCATGGCCCTGGGTCTTTCAACATACTCAGGTTAGTTCTGCCTTGTGGGGGGATGTTGCTAATAGTGGTGGTGTAGGTTTGGGAGGAAACAAGGGCAGCTGTGAAGATGAACTGAACTCATACACATGGAGCAGCCGCTATAGCGCTTGGCTAAGTGCACTGTAGATGTTGGTTTTATGGTCATCATATCCAGGTCACTATCTATAACAGAGCGTTGGGCTGCACACAACAGATCCAGTTGAAGGTAACTATGCAATAAGCAGTATGCTCTTTCACCTCTGAGATTAGAGGTCATGTGATTTTATTCAGTAGCACATGACAAGTCCAAGTACCCAGAGCCATGTGTCTTCCCACTCCCTCAGGGGTGGTAGCTCCCCCGGGCCTGCAGATAACTACAGACACTCTGGTCACCTTCACTTATGGTCACTTGCAGAGGCTAAATAGGAGCAATTGTTATCACTGTGTCCCCTTTTAAGAAAGAGGAAAAGATCCCCCACTTGGTGTATTTCCACTGGTGGCCCCTTTGTTAGGCAGGCCTCACAGAAGAGTGACAAAAATCGGTGCCTAGGAGGAATAACAGGATTTGCTCAGATTCAGATGTGAGCAGGCATCAGAATTGCCAACTTGACTTGTTAAAACAAGACCTGGCTGTGCTCCATCCCCAGAGCTCCTCACTGAGCAGGCCTGGGGTGGGGCCGAGGAATTTGCAATTCTAACAAACTCCCTTCTGGTTTCAGGACCCACGCTTGAAAATCTGTTGGCTTAAACCTCTCAGTCCTAGGGCTTTGTGAACACTTTGTGAAGAACACTGGTGCTTCAAACCAGAACAGAGTAGAGGCTGTGTTGGCCAAAAGGAAGGACAAAAGGTTCTCTACAAGGACCTTCTTGGAGGCTCTCTCTTCATTTAAAATGGTAAAAGTAAGAGTCCAGACTATGAAATTTGTCTGAATTGAAAATAGAAAGTTTCTTTGTCCTTCTGGTACTCAAGACTCATGGGCTTCAAACATTTTGAGTAACTGACCAAAAGGTGGTGGCGCTGGCTTCTCCTTGCTTGTATCTCTCATTCGTCCATCTTCTTCACCAGAAATGTCAGTGTCATCTGAAGTGTCTGTATATTTGTGTGTGCATGCTTTTGTGTGTGAGAGAGAGAGAGAGAGAGAGGACAACTTTGTGGGAGTTGATGCTTTTCTTCCTTTCTGGGTTCCGGGGATTAAAGTCCGGTCATCAGGTTTATGTCACTGGGTGGCAAACACCTTCACCAGCCCCTTCAACATCTTACTTTCAGAAGATCAAGTCTTTCATACCTCTGCAATGGGAATGCCCAGAGTTTCCCATCTGTAAGACATTTAGCTCCTTGGGCAGAAGGTCCCGATGGCCTTTCTGCTGGAAGCTGAGCAGCCAGAGCCTCAGCCATCAGGGAGCTTGGGGCTGTGGTTACTTCTAAATGAATGCTCATTATTGATGCTAATTGAACTTGAAGTTAATGAAAAAGGATTATTTTACAGGGCTTAAGTTGAGGCCAAAATTGTTATTACAGGTTAATTATTCTCTTTAAAAGGGACCATTACAGCCATGATTGTTTTTTATCAGCATTTTCTCTGGTGCTGAAAGAGATTTCTTCGAAAGCAGATTCTTGATATAATTAGTCACCTCATCTAATTCTTAATCACCAATCATTTCTCTTCAGATTAAGGTTAATCAAAGGTGCATGGGTTGGATACTCTGCCTTAATTGCATTTGATCAGTCTCAAAGAAGCCCTTTTCTCTTTTGGTCAGGTGTGTGGCTGATCCCTGTTTCTAAGCTTAAGATCTCGTGGGAGGAATGGGATCGACTCATGGTGTTTCTACGCTGTCCTCCCGGCAGTGGGAGATGGGAATCTTTAAGGCTGGGGAAGGTGGTGGGAAGGGGTTCCCTGAGATCATGCGGTGGAGACCCCACAATGTAGAAAACTGCTTTTCTTGTTCTTTTTCCTCTCTTAGTTCTCCTTCCTCTCCTCTCCTGCTTTGTTTTTTCATTCCTAGTCTTGTCTCCCTCTTTCCAGTTCTTTAAACTTATTTTCTCTTAAGTTCTTAATATCTTGGTCCATCTTCTTCTTCCTTTCATCCCTCCATTTCTCTTGAGTACAAATGTACCTACCTGGCTAGACGCAACTGGAGGTCCCCCCCCCTCCCCCAGATGCTGCTATGGGAAGACAACACAGACTGAGAGGTAGGCATTTGCTTCCTGGGGAAGGAGAACAGGAGAGGAGAGACTCTGATCCACAAGGAGAGACTACAGAAGGGCAAGCTTTCCTCTGAGAGAAGGAAAGGGCTGTGGGAATAGAACCGGGATACAGAGTGAGAAGGAGCCATAGGTACAGAATGAGGAGAGATTTAATCAGCAAATCCCAGGGTAACTGGGAAGCAACGTCTCCAAGCTTGAGTCATGCACACCTAACATGATCATGCTGCTGCTGCTGCTGTCAAGAACCACCAAAGCAGTCCTGTGAGAGCCTCAGGAAGAAGCATATTTTCAAAGGCCCTCCACCTCTCTTACTACCTATGCTGCCCACATTAATGGCCTGAGTATAGAGGGGGGACAGAACAAATACAGGGCTTACTTCCTGATTCCAAAATTCTTTTAAAATTTAAGTTTTATTACAAGTGACATGTGAATGTATATTCTTTCCTTGCTTTGTGTGTGTGTGTCCATACGTGTAGCCAGAGAAGAACCTTGAGTGTTCTTCCTCAAGTACCATTTACCTTATTGTAATTTTAATTTTATTTTTATAAGACAAAGAATCAGTGGGCTTGAGTTCAGCAAATAAAGCTAGGCTGGCTGACACTGAACTCCAACTGCCTTCCCAATGCTTGGGTTGCATTACCCTCATGCAAAGCTTTATTCACATGGGTTCTGGGTACTGAACTCATGACCTCATACTGACCGAGCTTTATTCCCAGCCCTGCCAACTTTATTAAGGTCACTAGTTCTCCACCTATGCTTATTATCCTTAAGTCTCCTTCTCTCCAGAACATCCTCTAGGCTCCTCCTCCCTCCTTTAGAGGTAGCTACTATTAATTACTTATGGATTGCTCTCCCAAATTTTTCTATGCATCAACATAGGACATATAGAAACCTATTTTTTTATGATGTAACAATGATCATACACTGAATACCTGCAGCTGGTTTTTATTCTTCACAGGATAGCTTGGAGTAAACAGTACAGTCCCTAGAGAACAAGTATATTAGCTTGGCAGGGCTAGCATAATAAAATGTGACAGAATGGGTGGCGTAAGCAACAAATACTTATTTTCTTGTACCTCTTGATGCTGAGATTCCAAGATCAACATGCTGGAGGGTTTATTTCTCCTTAGGCCTCTCTCCTTATCTTGCAGATGGCTGCCTTAACGTGGTGTCCTTACGTGGCCTTTTCTCCTCCACAAGTATCACTGATGTGTCTTCTTATGAGGACACTAATGCTACCGGGTCACTCACTTCACCTTAATTATGACTCCGAAGGTCTGATCACCACATACACTTACATGGAGGGTTAGGGCTTAAACTGATGAATTGGGGCAACAGGATTCAGTCTGTAACAACAGCCAGTTCACCTCCTCCCCCCCCCCCCCCCCCGTGGTGCAGGAAGGCATTTCCTCTTGTCTTCTTCTTGGGGGTAAAGTTTCCTTTTGATCCCTTTTCAGTTTGGGAAAAGCTCTCTGTGCGTCATGTTCACGTGAAGTTTCAAACTCTCCTAAGGTGTGTTTCCTGTGTCACACAATCCTTCTTTACAGACACCCATGCCCTTTTTGGTGTTCCACATGAACTGTAAGCCCCTGCCTAGAATGAGCTTGTTAGCCCATTCTGTGTAAGAGCTTGTGACCTCATACCTCATAAGAGCTTTTCATGACAGGTCTTGCGGCTCAGACATGTAATACCAGCTAGTCTGGAGGCCGAGGTAGAAGGATTACAAGTTCAAGGTCTGCCTGAGCTACAGACTGAGTCTGAGACCAGCCTGGATATTAGCAGAACCTTGTCTCAAAATAAAAAATAAAAAGAGAGAAATAATAATAGTAATTAATAATAATTAATAATAAATAATAAGTAGAAAGCTTGTCTACCCTGCCTTGTACTGGGAAGAGCCTGTGAGTCCATCATGGCTTGTCCCAACTCCCTGCATCTACCTATTTCCCTCCATCACTCTTCCTCTTCCATTGCACAAAACAGTTTATGAGCCCTATAGGAAGAATTCCTTTCTTTAGGATGCAGATACCCTATGTTAACATTTAGTAAGTATTCCTTCAGGATGCAGATACACATGTTAGAACATTCTGGCACCAAAACAAATTGCTCCAGAGATAGTCATGTAAGGCCAGAAAAAGAGGCAGACCCATACCCAGTGTAAATGTTGTCTCTCTAGTCACGGAGAGATCACCACAGCATCACTCCTGTGGCCCTCTTTTCCCAGAACCCCATTTGGCCAGGAAAAAAATGGCTTAGGGGAACTGATGGCCAGCTGATAAGCTGGTAATTGACCAGACTGAGGTTCACAATTAATTGGCGAATTGAGATGGCTAGGGATGCCCTAAATTAAGCTACTAAAAAGACTATTAAAATGCAAATATTATGGAGAAAGGATAAAATAAGAAACTATATCCAATGAAGCAACACTCATTTACAAAGCCCGTGGATTCTTTTCTACATTACTTAATCAGTTTCGCAGTCTGTCTCTGAAGATACCAGAACAAAGCAGAGCCAGGCTGTGCTGTAACTAGTTCACAGCCCCACAAGGATCCCGCGGGCCACCCATTCCTGCTTCCATTCTCCATTTTTGTCTCCTTGCCAAGTCATTCAGTCTTAATAACTTTCAACTCACAGCCCATTCCTTTTTTAAAGGAAAGCATTGTCTTTTAACCCTTGTTCACTTCTGGTGTCTTTCAGAATGAAAAAAGATTTTCTAATGGAATCCCCATTCCTTTCTGAGTGGGCTGCTTTCTGATGTCACCCATCCTCGGTGCAAAAATGCCAACGAGGAGGCTGTCCCAAGAAATAATGTTGGGAGCTAATTAAGGCTTTAAATCATCTGCGAGAATTAGAATCAACCAGTGGCCCTTGGGTGTACTTCAGTAACTTCCGTACTGAAGTCTTGCCCATCCCCAGCCATAAAAGCTACATTAAATTTTAAGACTTGATTCAAAAATGCATTATGGGTAATGATGGCACCTGTTATTATGTGTGAACATAGAATAGGACATATCAAGGTTTCACTATAGATGCAAATGGTAGGGATATATATTTCTCCTTGATAGTTAAATAAATATGTATTTCTATAGGGAAACATTGATCTCCCTTATAGTATATTTGATGAAGACTGAAGAAGTATAAGTGTCTGGTGTGTATGTGTGTGTGTTTTTCTGTGTATATTGTTGTTGTTGTTTTCTCCCTAATATAAAAGCAAGATGTTTGAGAATTGAAAGGGAGTCTGGAGTCAAATAAAATATTGCCTTTCAAAAGATGCTTAGGAGTACAAATGCAACATCAATACGATCCTTTCACCTTGATTTGTAAATCTTATTTTTCTGAAATAGAAGGAAAGTGCCCTGGATTAGAAGTCAGGCCACTTGGCTTCTTGCTGGTCTTTCAACTCCGTTATTGATAATTTTAAGAGCTAAGCATTATCATCAAGCTTAACTTTGGCTTAGCATATGCCTTTCAACAAGCCTTTGAAGGGGGCAATGTCACTCGTGTACCATTTCGCAGAGGCTTAAGAAGGTTATCACTTGCCCAGGGATCGTACTGATTCTGGTGGAACTGGAGCCTGTGCTTCCAGACTCCCAGAATCCCAACCCTCATGTCGATCTTCTTCCCTTGACTTTGACAACAGCCACCAGCACGGCCACAGACACTGCCATGGGCCGTGATAGGGGGGATGTGGCTGTGTCCCAGCATGTGCGAACCAGGGCATCTACATTCCACAGATCCTTGACATCACATTGAATTTGAAAATGTAGGATTGTCCAAAGTGTTTGAAATACCTTCTAGTCTTCCACTTATTTATTTTCCTAATCGTTATTAGTCACTCCTTTTTATTGGGGGACTGCCATGAGCCAGGCACTGCCCTTAGGGTGTTTATGGGATACTTGAATTTAGAATCCATACCAGTTTGAGGAAAAAGGAGGGGGCAGGGGCTACTTTGATTGAGGCTGTTAATCTTGTAAAGGCTGGACTGGGATTTGAATCCAGCTCTCAGCCTCGTGCTTTTTCTCATGCAAACAAATTTCTTCAGATTCTGATTGTGACATTTAAAAGGTTCTACTCACTTAAGTCAGTAGATTCTTGTCATTATAGATGTCATGGGAAGAAACCTACATTACTGGTTGTGTTGAAGCCCATACACCAAACTGCTTATAATGGGCATGACAGCATGATGGAGAATTCAGACCTGTAGAGAACATAGTTCCCGGCACTTGATGTCTTTGAAGCTGAGAAGGCATGTTGGAACCTTCCTAGCATTGAGAGTTAACATTTGCCACAGTGAAATCAGTGACTCCAACTCAGGAGGTTGTTAGTGAGAACAAAACCAACCTCGAAAAGAACTAATATTTATATCCCTCTTTGTAGTTTCCTGGGACGTTCTGCATCCATTATCTTCATTTGATAAGAAGGAAAGAATAATGGAGTGAGTTGGAAGCCTGCAAACATATAAAATGATACCGAGCCTGCAAGAGAGAAACTCGGAGCAATAAGAACAAGGAGCAGGGTCACTGGTCAGAAGCAGATGGGCTTATCTTTAAATACCTGATCAGGAAGGCAGCTGAGCGGGAGATAAATGTAAAAAGGCCCATGAAGCTGGGGATAAATGGAACAGTCTTTTTCTGAATGGAAAGTAGCCGAAATCCCAGGGCTAGGGAAGGGCAAGGGTGAAAACACTCAGATGCTATGGCCTGAGAAAAATCTTCAAAGCTGTCAGATAGCAGAGACAACAATGGCGTTATTAGCTGTGGCCCAAAATGGATGAGGCAGTAAATCAAGGGAAGAAGTGTTACAGTCACTGGAAGGCACTGCTGTGCCCTAGGAGTTTATAAAGCAGGGTCAGGTGGGCTGTGGGCACAATGGATTTGACTGTATCAACTGTAGAATAGCTCAAAATTGCAGCATAGTCTTCAAAATGGACTTGTGGGCACTTCGATCATTCTACGATTTACAAGACCTGGAGCTCCACAAGGAGAACACAAGGAAAACAACAGAACCAAAAAATCTGGGCCTAGGGGTCTTTTCTGAGACTGATACTCCAACCAAGGACCATTCATGGAGATAACCTGGAACCCCTGCACAGAGGTAGCCCATGGCAGCTCAGTCTCCACGTGGGCTTCCTTAGTAAGGGGAGCAGGGGCTGTCTCTGACATGAACTCAGTGGCTGGCTTTCTGATCATCTCTCTCTGAGGGAGGAGCAGCCTGACCAGGCCACAGAGGAAGACTATGAAAGACAGTCCTGATGAGATCTGATAGGCTAGAGTCAGATGGAAGGGGAGGAGATCCTTCACTATCAGTGGACTGGGGAAGGGGCATGGGAGGAGATGAGGGAAGGAGAAAGGGCAAGATTTGGGGGGATGAGGGGGAGTGCTACAGTTGGGAAACAAAGTGAATAAAATGTAATAAATAAAAAATTATATTAAAAATATTTACAAGTCATTTGCTGCCTCCCTAGAGCTCATTTAAAGAAAAGAAAGTTTTGCTGTGAAGTACAATGTATGTGAAGAAGGGCAGAGGGTACTTCTGATTCCGTTAACGTGCACAGAGGCCACCTGGACTGAAGCAAGCCTACATGCTGGCTGGTGTGGATGGACTGTTTCCAAGTACTGTTTCTGCTACCTGTCAGTCATGTAATCAACCTTTGCAGTTCTTAGCCCCCCGGCTTTCCTCAGCCTCAGCTCTCTCATCTGTAAAAGGGAGACAACAATAGCTCGGTAATT
The DNA here is from genome assembly GCA_028658305.1 of Pachyuromys duprasi. Lineage (NCBI taxonomy): Eukaryota > Metazoa > Chordata > Mammalia > Rodentia > Muridae > Pachyuromys > Pachyuromys duprasi. The sequence goes on along the minus strand of JAQQSO010000028.1, from coordinate 199,222 downwards.
ACTCATTGTCTAGATGGAGTGATCTGCTCTTGTGGTAAAGCTCTCAGTGCAGAGTCTGTGCAGGGTGAACAGTCAGGGCTGGTCCTCCAGTTCATTCCTCACAGTCCGGCAGAGGAAGGGTGTGGCACACCGTTTCCACAGGGTTGTGTTGCATGGATGGCCAAACGCTTGATGTTCATCGGTAGTTTCAGGTATTGCTTATTGCCGGTGCTGGCTGGTGTTGTGGGAGAGCTGTTTCCACCCTCTGGGCAGTCAGGTTTCTGCCTGCTTTATGCTTCCCTCATTCTTCGAGTCAGAGAAAAGTAACACCTATATATATGTATATATTTTTAATTTTAATGGATTTTATTTATTGATTGACTGATGGCTGTTTGATTGGTTGATCTCTGTATGTGTATACATTCACGTGTGTGGGTGCTGATAGGCCTGCCCCTACATGCATGTGGAAATCAGAGCAAAAGCTCTGCTTTTGGTCCTTGCTTTTTACCTTATTTTGAGACCGAACTCTATTGTTTTTCTATCACATGTGCTATGCTAGCTGGACTCTGAGCTTCTGGGGATTCTTGTCTCTACCTTAATTTTTAACATAGACATGTCAGACTTACAGACATGTGAACTATTTGTCCAACTCTTGTGTGTGTTCTGGAGATTTGAACTCAGGTCCTCAGGCTTACATAGCAAGTGTTTTCCCCAACTGAGTTATCTCCCTAGACTTCCTTAGTCTCAAGATTATATGGCAAAAGAAACCAGTGCAATAAAGTTCAGAGGGTCTCTGCATGGGATGGCTGCCTTGTCTCATCTGCACGCACCCCTGTTGGAAAAAGTTGTGAAACCAAAGACAAGGTCAGGAAGACAGTGAAGAACATTCTGCTGGGGGAGGTGATTGCGGGGAGAGACTGCAATCTTGAGTTTACCTCAAGAGTTCCACTCAGAAACATGGCTGTATGTAGAGAGCCATGTGACAGGGGCAGCTTTACACTAATCAAACCACAGTTTCCTGAAACAATGGAAGTGGGCTCAGAGAGCAAGCTTTTCATATATCTTCCTTATTCTATAGAGGAGAGCAGAGCAGGATGTTGGGATAGCTGTGCCCCAATGCTCTCTGCCCCTCTTCTCTCAGGCAGAGTTCCATTTGAGCCTTTGCCTACGTCTTGGTACCAACGTTGGGCAACATCGAATCTGGACTGATAGCAGGCCAGTGTCTCCTCAAGCAGCTGGATGAAAATGCTAACACTGTCTCAGGTAGCATAAGCATTCAGGACCTTCTTACCATTCTTACGGTTCTCCACAGAACCATAAGATGTTCTTTATGGACCTTAGATTTGTCCTTGTAAAAGTGAGTTGTGGTAGAGAGATCTCTAAGGCCATTTCTAGTTCCTATGGTCTGTGGCCATAATGATAGGAGAAATGGATAGGAGGCGTGCCTGAAATACTTGGTCTGAAACTCACTAATGTACTTAAGTGTTAATCCCAACTTCGCGTTCACTTAAGGCTTATTACTCCTATTATTACAAATGGACAATTGCCACTCAACATCTCTTCACCTTCTCTTACCCCAGGGAGCTCGTTTCTCTTATCCTCATCCTTTTAAAATGTCTTCTGCAAGGGCTACAAGGCATGTTTAGAGTTCACCTAAATGAATTTTCACTTTCTTGAGGTAGATGAGTCTCCACCCACCCAAGGACTTATGAATAGCATGATATGACAGGTGTATGGAAGAAGACATTGCAGGGCACGAAGTCCCTCTGGTGCACAGGGCCTGGGGAGGTTGCTGTTAAATCTTGAGGACCTGAGCTGAGGTCCTCAGCATCCAGGGTCATGGTTCATACTTCCCATCTCACTGCTGGAGAGGTAAAGACAGGGAGATCTATGGAGCTTGCTGGCCGTCCAGACTGGGTGAGCTCTAGGTCAGTGAGAGACCCTCTCAGAAATGAAGGTGGAGGATGTCTGAGGAATGAGGTTGAGATCTTGCCTTTACACATACATATGTCCCTACATAATATGTATATGCATATTAATACATACATATGTACATACAATCATACGTGTATAGAAAGGAAGAAAGAATGAGATAAAAAATGAATAAAATAAAGAAGAGAGGAAGGAAGGAAAAAAGAAAGGAAGGAAGAATCTAGAAAGCTTGTAGAAATGCAGGTTTCTGCCAAAGGTATTCAAGGATCTACATGGTCAGGCTTGTTTGCCTAAGTTAAGAACCAACAGGAAGACACAATCCTTAGGAATCTACACATCCAGGCTTGTTTGCTTAGGTTGAGAGCTAACTGTAAGACACAGTCCTCTTCCAATGACATAACAGCCTGGCTACTTTCATAAACAGCTAAACCAAAATGCAATGGGGTAGAGGGCATGGCTCATGGAGTCTTGATCACAATGAATGCCCTCTAAAAGACAGGGAACAGCTTGTCTTTCTCCTGTTTGCAGATAATCGGTGCTCAGCTGAAAGTATGAATGGCCTGGAGTTACTTGTTTAGGAGACTAGAAGCTTCTAGACATGCTTTTTTTTTTTCTTTTTCTCCTAGCATTTTTCTGTAACATATTGTAAGTGTCCCGCTGTCTTGTTTTATCAGCTTGTTTTCACAACACAGTCTGCAGGAGCTGCTTGTTCTTTTCTTCTAACAAGCCAGGTCATAAGGAGGTGAAAAGACTCCCTTCTCTTCCAGGACTGGGAGCCCATACTTAGCAGGGTCCCTGCCCACCTCCCCCAGCTGTCTCTGCCCTGTTTTCATTCTCTCTATTATCTCCTTCCAGTTTTTCTCTCTTCCTTCTGCAAAGAAGTCATTGTAAGGCTCTGGAAACATTTTGTTCCATTCAGGGCTTTAAAATGTTAATGAGGCAGAAAAAAAAATGGAGACAGAACTTTCAGGAAGGAGGCCACAAGACTCAGTTTTTATTCAAAGTTATCTTTTGGTTCAAATTAACCCCTGCCCATTAGTCTTCAGACAGGCTAGAGATGTGGATGTCTCCATCTTTAGTTCAACTATAACTACTCACTTTTTATTGGTTAGATATATTGAGACTGTCCTTAGGAATTCACTTGGCAGTCTTTCAGTCAAAAACAAATAGTATGTAAATCTACTTTTGTACCAACAGTAAGTTTCCAGAAACTGGAAGTCGGATAGCCAAATTCTACAGAAATGGCTGCCTCCTTTCTTTTTTCCCTACCCTTCCCTCTGCCTCACCCTTTCCCTCTCCTTTCTTTGGTTTGTTTTTAAGATAGGGTTTTATGCCATACAGGCTGCCTTCAAACTTGCTGTGTAGCCAAGGATGACCTTGAACTCCTGATCCTCCTGACACTGCTGCTTCTTGAGCTTGTGCAGCCATACTTGGCAGAATGATGTTCTGATCACGAAGAAGCCCATTTACCACCGCACTTTTTCAAAGTGGTTTTTGAATGGAGGGTAAAAGTCTCAAAAACTGTGGGTAAAAAGGGAGCTCTTTGGGGGGAAATTATTAGGAATTCGCAGACACCTTAGGTTTGACTCCCATGAAATTAGAGTTCAGGAGAGCTAATTAAGCACACTGAAAGAAGGCTTAATGATTTCTTTCAGGTAAATTGCAGTATAGATTTCAAGACCACTGCTACCCAGTGAGCCTCTGTGTTGTGAGGGTGGTTCAGAAGCTGAGTGGCAGTCGTTGGAAGTTCAACACAGGGCAAAGCCTGCTTGCTTTTCGGCTCTTATGAGGAGAGTGGTTTATAACATCTGGGAAGTTTTGCTGAGCTGCTGTGTTGTACTTAGAGAGGTCTGTCCCTTCAGCCCCTGGTCTGGATTGCGTAATTCCTCAAAGCAGCACATAAATGTTAGTAAGAAAAGTTGCATTAACACTGATGATTAGTTTAAACAAAAGGCACATTTTCATAAATCAAATGAATAAATTGACCCGTGTGCTTAATGTCCCCAGGCCCAACCCTTCATACCTAGGAATAATGATGATAGCTACATTTTATTACCAGAAAACCAGCATCAATATTTATTGGTTAGCCACTAGCTGAGATGCTACCTGAGGTGCAGATGCTGTCTCTTAACCTGTAGTGTTTCTCCTTCTCACAGCTATCTGTTTTGGACTCAGTGTCTACCTAAAGTGGATATTGGTGGGGAAAAGTACCCAGAAGGCTTTCTGATTGCTTGACCTAGCATCCTCATTTGCCAAAGGTTTCCCCTGTAGCCATTTTGGAACTCCCTAGTGAAACCTAAACACAGAGAGATGCTTTTGAAATAAAGGTCTTTGAACATAGCAGCCCTTCCTGTAAGGGTAAGAAAAGATTGGCTGCCTCAACTTTAAATTAAATGAAATGTCCAGAGAATAAGAAAACCAACAGAAACAGTAAGAGACAGGATTTTTTTTTTTTTTGGTGCAATGGAAGATAGAGAATGATAGCTTAGCAAAACACTTCCTTATTTAAAATGTACTTAACAAAATGTTTATTCCAATGTCTCAGGAGTTGCTTGAAATATAGAAGCCCTGACCCAACCCTGGACCTATGGAACCAGGGTCAATATAAAGATACCAAGGCTTCTGTTTAGCAAGGTAGGCTCTCCTCTCCTCCAATATTGAGAGTCAATGGGCTCTCTATTTTTTTCTCTCCTGGAATATAGCTGAGTAGGCTGTGACTGTTTTTACCAATAGTGTATGGCAAAAATTACCCTGCATGACCCTGAACCCAGGTTAGAAAAGACCATGCCACTCTCTCTTGGTTTCTTAAGATAATTGCTTTAGTCATGAAGACGCTTTTGGTTGGTGGTCCATCTGGGTAAAATTAACAAACAGATGAGTGAAGCCACCTTGTGACCCTGGTCCATGCCACATGAAACAGAAGAACAGAGTCACTAATCTCTGCCTACACTTCAGAGACACAAAGATCCATGAGATAGAATTAAAAGGAGAAAAGTTTATTAGGCAGCAAAATACCTGGTGATACTCAAGAAAAGCATGGGACAGAATCACAGTGGTGGTCCACTGAAGGAGGCCGGAAGCAGGAGAGGTGAGGAGGCAGTCGCCCTCTTTTCTCACAACTGTGTCATCACAGGATGACTCATGATAAGAATATTTTGTCTTTTTTATTAATCTGTTCATTTCATTCCTGGCTGTAGCCCTCTCTCTCATCTCCTCCCAGTTCTACCCCTGCTCCCTCTCCTCTCCCCATCTTGCTTCTTCCTCTCAAGAAAGGGGAAGCCCTCCTTCCTTAACAACTGACCCTAGACTATCAAGTCTCTTCAGGACTGGATACATCCTCTTTCTTTGTGGCTTGACAAGGCTGCCTCACCCTGGGGAAGTGATCAAAAAGCAGACAACAGAATTCATGTCAAAGACAGCCTCTGATCCCTGTACTAGGTGACCTATATGGATATGGGCTCCTCAGTCTCAGAGAGCCTGGGTTCTCTCCATGCATGGTCCTTCCTTGGTGCATCAGTCTCTGCAAGGGCCCCTGGTCCCAGATTTATTCGTTCTGTTTATCTCCTTTTTACTGTGGTAATCCTACCTGTCCTCTCCTGGTCCCTCTATCTTCCTACTCTTCCATAAGACTCCCTGTGCTCTGCCCAAAGTTTGACTGTGAGTCTTAGTATCTGCTGGGTGAAGTTTTTCAGAGGCCATCCTTGGAAGGCTTCTGTCCTGTTCCGTCTCTTAAACCACATCCAGCTTCTATTCCATTTGCCCTTCTGAATGAGAGTTAAGCATTCTCCCTAGGATCCTTCTTGCTACTTAGCTTCTTTGGGTCTGTGGATTGTAATATGGTTATCCTGTATTGCATGGCTAATATCCACTTATAAGTGAGTATACAGTGGGTGTATTTCTGTGTTTGGGTTACCTCACTCAGGATGATTTTTTTCCAGATCCATCAATTTGCCTGCAAATTTCGTCATATCCTTGTTTTTTAAAAGCTGAATAGTATTCCATTGTGTAGAGGTACCACAGTTTCTTTATCCATTTTTCTATTAAGGGACATTTGGGTTGTTTCAATTTCTGGGTATTATAAATAAAGCTGCAATGAACATAGCTGAGCAAATATCCTTGTTGTATGGTAGAGCATCCTTTGGGTCTATGCCCAGGAGAGGTATAGTTAGGTGTTGAGGCAGAACTGTTCCCAATTTTCTGAGGAAGTACCAGATTGATTTCCAAAGTGGTTGTATAAGTTTGCACTCCTACCAGCAATGGAGGATTGTTCCCTTTTCTCTACATCCTCATCAGGATGGGTTGTCACTTGAGTTTTTGACATAAGCCATTCTGATGGGTGTAAGATGGAATCTCTGGGTGGTTTTGATTTGCATCTCTCTGATGGCTAAGGATGCTGAGCATTTCTTTAAGTGTTTCTCAGCTTTTTGAGATTTCTATTTTGGTGTAACTTTAACCAAGCAGGTAAAAGAGTTGTATAAAAAAAAGCTTCAAGTCTCTAAAGAAAGAAATTGAAGAAGATATCAGAAGATGGAAGGATCTCCCATGCTCATGGATCTCCCATGCTCAGGATTAAAATAGTAAAAATGGCCATCCTACCAAAAGCAATCTACAGATTCAATGCAATCTCCATCAAAACACCAACACAATTATTTACAGACTTGAAAGAATAATTCTCAACTTCAAATGGAAAAAAAAAACAGAATATTTAAAACAATCCAGGGATGGAGATACCTCCAGATCTGTTGTTAGAACAAAATGACAGCCTACAGACTGGGAAAAGATCTTCACCAGCCCTACATCCAACAGAGGGCTAGTATATAGAATATATAAAGGACTCAAGAAGTGAAAAAGCAACAAACCAAGTAATCCAATGGGGTACAGAGCTAAACTGATGAGAATTTTTAAACTGACCTCTGTTGTTCCATTGTGCTCCACCAGCTAATTATCATCTTCCTCTGTGGTAAATGTGGCGTCAACATCAAGGAGCTGCAGAACTTGTCTAAGGTGGATCCTCTGGCAGTTAAATGTCAGTCTAACTTGACTGCCTCTTTTCCTCTGGCTTTGGTGGCACGAGGCTGAGGTGTATTTGTCCTCAGACATCCCAAAGGGCCGTTGGCTAAGGACACTATTTTTTCTGTTTCTTTCCTGAAAGGAAATGGACATGGCCAGTGCCACCAGCCTGAGTTTTTTTTTCCATGTTCACTTTTTGATTAAAGGGATGACAAAGACTAATTTACAGGTAGCTAAAGAGGTCCCGAACATATGTGCTAGATTGTCAGGCAATGATGTTAAATGTCATTTTGTCCGAAATGAAGATTCCATGATGTCCCTGAAGGAATGGCTGGTTCTGAATCCAGACTTTTGAGCATTAATTACTCTGTTTTCAGGTTTTGGAAGAGGAAGGAACTTCAATGAAGCATTTTCTACTAAGCACCCCTGTGAATCTGGTCTCATCCTAGACACTTCTGGGGAATGCAGGGGCAGATAAGTCATGGTCCCCACCTTCAGGAACTCACTTTCATGTGTTTGTATAACCATCACAAGGCAAAGACCAGGACTGATCATCTGAGAAATCCACAGAGCCTCTCTGGAGAAGGCAACTTAATGTGGGTACGGAAAAGCACACTGGACTGGGGAGACAGTCCAGTGATTAAGGCCACTTAATGCTCTAGAGGAAGACCTGAGTTTGCCTCCCAGTCCACACGCGGTGTCTCACAACTGTCTGTGACTGCAGTTCTAGGGACTCCAAATACCCTCTTCAGACTTCAGTGGGCACCAGGCACACACACCGTGCACATATAGACATGCAGACAAACATGATACAGATGAAATAAAAATAAATAAATATAAAAAATGAAGGAAAAGAAAGAACGAAGAAGAAGGACAGGTGATGGGAAAGGAAGAGCCCAAAGAAGGTGGCCAGGCCGGAGGTGATCTGCAATTTGCTACTTGGTTTCTTTTGTTTGCCTGTGCCCCATTCCTACCCCTCTGCCCAGCTCCTCCCCTCTATGTCCACTCCTTCTGCCATTTATTTCTTTCTCCTCCCCCTCCTCGCTATCCCTGTCTTTCTTCTATTCCCTTTCTCACTCCCTTCTGCTCTCCTTTGTAGCTGGAAGTCAATCTTAGGGCCTTGCACATGCTGTGTAACTTCTGTACTATTGAGCTACTTTTGCTTGGTACTTTGAGCTGGAGTCTGACTGCACAGCCCAGGCTGCGAGTGAACTTGTGATCTTCTTGCCTCATCCCCTGCAGCACTAACATTGAGGGTGTATGTCTATGCCCGGTTCTATTCTCCTTACTGTTACACTTTTATGTGTGACTACTACAGTTCTGGAAGTATTTTTCCTCAAGCCAAGGTTTGTTAAGAGGGTACAACAAAGGTCTCAAACTTAAACTCGGGCATGATTATGTCTTAGGCGGTTTCACAAAGGATCACTGTTTCATGGACACATCAGGTGGCAATGCGGTGCTATGGACATGATTTTCCAAACTGCTAAAGAGCTGGGGCTGGGAACAGATGGGTGCAGCAAAGCATAGTGTTCCTGTCTCCTAGGACTCGGGAGACATCTGGGTTGAGGCAATGAGTCTCCATTGTCCCTCCAAATTGGTGGGAATAGAAATTACAGGAATTGGAGGGTTAAGAAGAGGGGAAGTGAAATGACGAGAGGGTGATGATTCATTGGCTCTGGAAAAGGTAAAGGATCTCAGGAGCCTGGAGAATGGGAATTTTTTTTTTTTTTTTACGGAGACTTAAATACAGGGTAGGACTCTTTTTTTCCCCATCCTTGCCTTTGGAATCTCATCTGCCCTCCAAATCTCAGCCTGATCTTTTGTAAAGCATGGATCAGCCTGCGGAGGAGGAAGAAGGCAGTCAGAGTCTGTTGTGTCTGGATGAGCAGATAGGGAAGCCCTTCCTGTGGACACAAAAGTTTGCTGTGCCCCACAATGCCATCACACCCATTGCTCCAAAGTCAGAACAGTCCAGCCCTTTTATCCTCCTTATTTCCTCTATGGCATAGGACTCCTGCTCTTTGAAACTCGGTGAAAGCACCAAGCCGCCAATCAGGAGAGGGAAGATCATAATTAATGATAATAGCCCAGTTTTAATTATAGCGATTTAGCAAGTTAGCAGAACAATTCCAGTAACACAGTGTGACAGTGAATGGGGCGGCAGAGCCCGCTGCTTCCTTGAGCATTAGCCCTGCGCCCCTGGAACTTTGCAAGGCTCAGCTCCCTCAACTGGTAGCTTTGCAATCAGAAGACAAGAAGAATACATCCTCCTTTTCCAACAAGGGCTTTCTTCTTTACTTTGCTCCTTTTGCAGGAACCTCTGTCAGGAGCCAGTGGCTACAGTATTAACTCTGGACCTTTATTCTCTTGGGATGCAGGCAAGATCCAAGGCATGCTTGTGTTGTCCTTTTAATGTGAAATGTCCACCTAGAGGCTTGCGTGCTTGAACAGGTGGGTTTTAGCTGGTAGCTGTGTTTTGGAAGGCTGTGGGACCTTTAGGAGGCAGAAGAAGTGGGTCACCGAGGGTAGGTTTTTATAGCCCTGCTTTCTGTCTGTGCCCTGACACAATGTGACAAGACAACTCAAAGCTCTTCTTCTCTGCCTTCCTTGTCACAATGAACTGTAACCCCTTGAGCTATAAGCCTGAATAATCTCCTGCTTTCTTAACTTGTTTCATATCAGGTACAAGAACAAGAAAAAGACTAGGCCCTTTGATGAAGGTACCCACTGTCCTTGGCTCATCTCTCTGCCCAGGCCATATCTAGAATACTGGCAAATTAGTAGTGGAAAGGACCTTTTGAACTATTAATACAGAGATGTTCCAAACATTTTGAGGCCAGAAGAATTGCTTTAACTGTAAGGGAAGAGTGAAAGAATGGCCACAAAACCCTATTTCCTCATTTTGTCCCAAATCATTGACCCATGGAACTTTTAGCACCCTTTAAAAGGTAGTTCACCACTCATCTTTATTATTGGAGACAAGATCTCTTGTAGCCCAGGCTGTTCTCAAAATCATATGTAGCCAGAATTGTCTCGATTTGTTGGAAGTCCTGTCTCTTTCTTCTAAGTGCTAGGATTGTAAGCATATGCCTCCATGACCAGTATGTGTGGTTCTAGGGAATCGAACTCAGGACCTTGTTCTTGCTAGGAGAACATGATATCAACTGAGCTCCAGCCCCAATCAGCTGAAGTTTTTATAAGGAGGAGCATAAATATGTTCAATTAGATATTATGGAATTAGACTACAGTTCCCCTTCTTAAGCATATGAACTCATCAGCCCACTTAGGCTATTCTTTCAACAATGAAACTCAAAATCTCTCTGTAGACCTCTGGAGAGGTCTACAATACAAAGTGGGTAGTAGGCAGGTCTTGGGAGTGGGGAGAGCCAATAAGTTAAAAGCTTTAGACTCTGGTCCACAAATAGGGGGTCTATAGCTTTCATCAACTTCTCAAAAGGGTCTGTGACCCCCCCTAAAAGAATCACTGCCATGAGGTTACTTGCTGGCCTACCCCAGGCCAGCAGATTGACACCATCCTCCTGACTTTCCCATCACCCTTTCCAGTGATTTCCACATCACAGCTCATTCTGAAATGGCCACAGACAGGCTCAAGATAGAACCTGGCAGACAACAAGAGCACAGAGCAGGCAGGCTGGGAGTAGTTGGGTCTTTTTACCATAGCCAGGAGATTTTCTCTGAAAGATGACTAAGCGGCCTTGTCGTTAATGAGGCAGACTTCTCTCCAAAGATGGGCTGGCAGAAAAGATGGCATTTCCCTATTCTCTTTCTGACAAGACAGCAGCCCTACATAGACTAGAAGAAATTCACAAGATGGGGTTCTTAGATGTGCTTTAAACCTGCCCTGGGACATTGGCTGTTAGAGAAAACCATCCTGGGTGATAGAGTTGGATTAGCATCAGATGACAATGAGGAGATAATTCATCCCTTTGAACAAATTCAAATGGCCTTCTTCTCTTTGGCAGAGCAGTCTAGGTGGTTTCAGCTTGGCTTCTCAGTAGGTTTTACAGGGAACTTACTGGTTGCTTCTTGCTACAGGAGAGAAAGTTTTCCATAAAAGATTAACTTAGGTGTGGCTACCATACTTCTGACTCATTCATTAAGAGGCAGGTTCTCTTTGTTTCAAAGAAAGGTAGTTCTGTGCTTTGTGGGCAAAGGGATGAAACAAGCTGCCCATCCTTTGAGACAAGTTGGATGGACCATTATCTAGAAGACCATCCCTTTGAGGGCCCCCAGGTTGCAAGTGGAACTGTGGGACGGGTTTGGGAGGGAGAAAACATTAGAGTAAGGACTTGAAACAGAATAGTTTAAAGCAGATTTCCAGCTCATAGAGAGCTGTAGAGTCAAAGGTAAGATGAGGATTACATGCAGAGGTAAAGTGCCATCCTAGCCAAGTTCACAGATATTTGAGTGACACTTTCATCCCAATCTCACCTCAAAGGAGGAGCTGTGTGTTGGCATATGCTCACTGTAAACCGTGCTCCTTGTCAGTGAATACCACTTGGAGAAGGAAGGGTCACTTTAAAAGGAAGTATTCCCTTGGTCAGATTCTCTCTAACCCCGGGCATGTGGGTCAGAGGAAAGATTCTGTTCTCTGGATGAGGTCTTTGATTTCTCACAGCCTCAGTGTGTTTGTGGATCAGCCACCTGAATGGCCCCAGCAAGGGAGAGCTCACTGTCCTGGTTCTGAGCTCAATGTGCCTGTGATTAAAGAAAGCTCAGTGGAGCTGCCCTTCCAGGGGGAGGGGCCTGCAGGCTAGTGCTTGCTGACATCAGCCTTGTTGATGCCTACTACCTGTCTACAAGGCTGCCAGGCTTCTTCCCAGCCAGTCTTGCTCTTTCCATCTGGCCTTTAGCTCCGATCCATCTCCTCCCTCTGCTCCCCAACCTTCTCTGTACATCCTGGATTGCTAACCAGGGTTATTGCCCTATGTCACCATCCACTTATACCTGGTAGCTGTCATCCTGTATTAAGGCTCCCTCGTCACCTAGCTATGCATTCTGATGTGCCTGTGGCCACTGTGTTAACCAAGCTCTTGTCCTTTGAGTGCTTTGCTCCTTAACACCATGAAAAGGGTGTTCCTCCATCACAGTGACAGGAAGCACATCAGAACTTCCCAGGCCTCACTAGTGACCTGGTCCCAGTGGTGACATATAATTCTGAAGGCAGAGCTCTACTCTGTCTCCTACACTAAGGTAGGCATAGGAGAATGGTAGGAAACAGGTGCATCTACTGCTTTCTGATCTGGTGATTGTATCTCTCCTTTGAGTCTGGGAAGGAACCCAGAATCCCACTGATACTATCAAAAGCAGAGCTGATTGAGGTTGTATTAGAAAAAATACCTAGAAGGACAGTCCAGCAGTCCAGCCTAGGAACAATGTTAGCAAACAAAATTAGGCTTGAAGTTTATAGTTTGTTGGCTATTGAAGCTCAGACAAGTCATATGACCTTAGAGCTTCTGGGTCTTAATGTACAAAATACAGATAATTGCAGAAGTTTTGTAAGGTTAATACTTACAATGGACAGTATGCTTAGTGCAAGTCTGATTTGTGCTAGTCCATTATTTTCACTGAATCTCCTGGAGACCTAATTTCCCCAAAGCCCATAACTTTCTCCTTTGTCTTTCCTTTGATTTCTGTGCCTTTTCGTCTTCTGTAGTGTATAGAATGCTGCAGCTCCACACTGATATTTCTCAGAGGCAATCAAGTCCCTTTACAAATGGTAAACAGGTGATTTCTTGGTAAACAAAAAGCTGTGGGCTTGATTTATCCTGCAATCTAACAAAATGAAAGAGACAGCTTTTGATTCCATACAATAGCAGTCAATCCTTTCTTACTGAACAATGCTCTTCTCAGCTTGGGTCCCAAGTTGGGATGGATGGGATAATGGTCCTACAGATTGTAGTAAACAGGTGGGCCCACTAACGTTCTGCACTGGTGGTCATGGCTCCTTTGGATCAGGAAGGATCCAGAAGCCCGGGGCTGAGCAGGAGGAGAGGAAGCTCCTCCACTGTGCTTCCCAGGGGCCATGTGTCAGCCAGTCCTTCCATGGGGGAGAGCAACCCTTGGATTCTCCTCTCCACACCACATACGGAACACCTCTATCGCCTTACGTCCTGGCTTATAAACTAATAACAGAATAAAGTCAGTATATAGGTGGAGGTGAAAATCTATCTAATTTGCTCTACATTCTGTGAAGTTGTAAGCCTCATGAGGCCTTGTGAATTCATTCCGTAAACAATGGACCGATTTTCCCACTGAACGATCAAATGAACGGTTTTTAATGTCCTTTCTTCAGTAGCTACTGTGTGCCATTTGAGGCAAAAGGGATAGAGTGTGAGAAAAACAGAGAAAAGTTCCTGCTGTCGTGCTGTCTACATTCCATAGGGAGTGCAGCCCAAAAGCCAAGAGACACGTAGCAGGTGGTGATAATCACGGGAGGGGCACACAGCCTGGGAGAGGACAGCAGAGGGTGGGTAGGAAAGGCAGTTGTGACAAGCTGATGTTAATGTAGTCGATAGGAGCAGTGTGACAGAGCTGTGTAGATGTGTGGTTTTAGGTGAAGGAATAGCAAGTACGAAAGGGTTGACGTGCCAGTCTGTTTTGGCCCAAATCAACATCCAGCTTCACCTTATGGACAGGATAAAGAAGCTGGGTATGCATTTATGATGTATAAATGCAACACCAAAGGAACCAAAGAAGACAGTGATCCTATTTTTAAAAAAACCAATGAGCCTCATCTTACTTACTTAGGATATAATGTGCTGGGTTGGATTAGCACTCAACTTTCTAACCTGAAGACCCTGACTTTTACTCTGGGTGCTGGGAAGATAGACGGTGCAGGAGAATATGAGATCAAGGATCCGGGAGGATGGAGGCACAGGTAAGAAATTCTTATAGAAAGGGTACAGCTTGAGAGCCAGTTCAAAGCAGAGGGGAGGTCTACTTTGGTTGAACACTCTGAAGGAAGATGAGCTTACATGATCGCCTTTCTCACCATCGTTGTTATCACCATCACTATCATATGTGCCTCATTGCTATGTTAGTTACTTGTCTTGTTGCTGTGACCATTTACCACAGAAGCAACAGATTAAGGGAAAATGATGTGTTTTGGTTCACAGTTTGAAGGTACACAGTCCATCATGGTTGGGAAGGCTTGGCAGTATGGCTCCATGGTGGCAAAAGCCAGAAGGGACTGCGCATTCTATGTTCATAGTCAAGGAATCAGAGAGAGTGAGCCAGGCTGGGCTATAATCTAAAAACCTCACCCCCATTACCCCTGCTATCTACCCTGTGCCTACCAGTTAGGCCCCATTTAAAAATTTCCATAACCCTTCAAGACAATGGCACTAGCTAGTATTCAAGTGTTCAAATATGAACCTGAGGGGTACATTCTATATTAAAACCACATCAGTGATCATCTCCATCATCACCGTTGTCACCACCATCCTCATGTCCATCATGAGCACCATGGCATCTACCACCATCATCACGGTTACTATCTTCATATTCACCATCGTCACCATCAAATTTATCAACACTCATCACCACCATCGTTCTCATGTCTACCATCCTTATTGCCACCACTGTTGGCACCGCTATCATTGCAACCATCCTCACTCTTACTATCATCACCATCATGACCACCGTCATCATTCCTAGCATGTAACAGGAGTTTATTATGCGCTTTTTCTAAGCAGCCTTGTATCATCTTCTTTAATATTGACTATAATATCGGAATTGGGACCATTTTAAAGATTATAAAACTAAGAATTAGAAAGGTAAAGTAACCCAAATGCCATATGGCCTATAGAGTCAGGGAAAGAGAGAGAAGAACGTAGTCTCAATGAATGCACATTGCCAAATAGACCAGCAGTCTGGCATGAGATCTTCACGAGCAGGTGGAGCAGACAGAGCAGCAACTGAATAGTGTCAGGGCAGTCCCAAGCATAAAACTGTCCTTGCTTCTGAGCTAGACCCAGCTATGCAGAGGGAACCAGGCTGGTATAAAGTATGAAAAATAATGGGATCTTAGTCTTCAGCCACTCCTAGAAAAGCTAAGAGGGGTCACCCTGTGGTTCCTATGTTGGATGTATCACCACACAGAGACAGGCCAGGAGCTGAGCCTGCAAGATGCTGGTAACCATCATGGCTACTGGCTAGGAGAGAGGCTTCACAAGATGATCTTCGGTATGTGCTACTGCCAACGTGGCATTAACTTGTAGATTGGAAAGCCCACCCAGAAGGAGCTGGGGAGAGCAGGTGAGCCTAAATAGGCAGTCAGGGAGCACTCACAGTGTGTGATCTCACTTTGTGTTTCCTTTCATAGTACATGCTAGTTTGGTCTTCCATGCCAGGAACCTGGGAATTGTCTTACGCCTTCTGATTTAAGCTAAATATTCTTTATTTTTTTCTTTGCTCCATATTATTCTTTTCACTCATTATATCCCTGTGAAGCATGCTTTTTTTTTCTTATTATCTGCCTGAAAGTGGTGACAGGTTTTTACTATTTCCCTGTCAGATTTGCCCTGTCTCTCCATCCTACTACAGTCTGAGCTCATTAAAATGCAAATGTGAGAATGTCCAACACTGCTCCACAGGGCAGGCTCCTATGTCCTCACCAGGAGCAGGACCTAGACCAGGGAATGGTAGAATCTTATTTGTTCTTCTATGGCATGCTTGCTTCACTTAACATGTGTTTGTGTATGTGTGTGCGCGCGCATGTGAATGTATGCCATGGAGTATGTAGGACAAATTTGGATGTCAGTTATTACCTTCTACCTTGTTTTCTGAGGCAGCTGAAGTGTACAAAAGGTTAGCTGAGCAGCAAGCTTTGGGGTGTGGCAAGGGCTGGGGACCAACTGTCTCCACCTTTCATCTTGCTATAGAATCATCAGGGCCATTGATCCATTCAACTTTATGTGGATTTAGGGGACCTTGATCCTCACACAATAACCAAAAGCGCTTAACCTACTGAGTCATCTCGCCAAGCCACTTAACACATTTTTAAAGTTTACCAGAGTTGTAGAAGCACCAATATTTCATCTTTTACTCCTACATCAAAATGATACCTCACTCGATGTTTATACCACATTTTGTTTGTCCATCCATTTGTTGATGGGTTTCTGGGTTGTTTCCATCTTTTTTTTACAGAGAATAATTGTGCTCCAAACATTTGCATACATTTATCTGAGCTTCTTTTTTTTTTTAATTCTACTTTGGTTTTATTTCTGATCGGTGATTAAAAAAAATATACCCTGACAAAAAGCAACTTAGAGGAGAAAGAGTTTATTCTGCCTCTAATCTGACTGAAATAGGCAAAAGCTGCTATGGAGGCTCACCTCCTGGGGAAGGAACGCTTGAGCTGCAGTAGAGGCAGATGTTAGTTAGAAGCTGTGTCCACAGGTGTCTGCCTCTGCAAATGCTCCTTCATCGTCATCCACAGAGACTTTTCTGATATGGACATTATCTATGCTTGGATGCAGAATCTATGCACCTGTCTCTCTTAGGCTTTCCTTAAAATGGTCTCTTATACATCTCTCAGTTTACCCATGCAAGAACATGTGTCATGCATGCTTCTCCTCTTCCTTTTTGGCAGGTTGAGAAATAACACTGGCTGTGTGGAGACAGCACTTCAGGAAAGTAGTCAAACAATTTGAGTATCAACAGTAGTTCAGTATCTGAAGGCACACTTCAGAGTGTGTGGCAGTGGCGTCTTGTCCATGGCCGGGCAACCGCCGTAGGAGAGAGCTCTAACACCATCCCTGACTTAAAATGTCTGAGTATTTTCTGTGGGATTCAGAGTTGCTCTCAAGGGGGAGGGAGATGTCTGATCTGATGTGTCTGATATTTCACTTAGTCCCTTTGGGTTCAGCTTGTCATTGGTGAGGTTCATTTCGAGCATTAAGCCATTGTCACAGGAGAAGAGCATTTTCTGTACTGAGCTTACATTGACAGTTGTGGGGTGTTGCTTGGTTCTAGGTGATGGGGGCAGAGTGGGGACCGGTGAAGGAAATCACAGAGAAAGGATTAATCTTATAATCATCCAAAATCAAAATGAGAACCATGCCAGGGGTTTTGTGTGCTCAAATTTTTAGACAGCAGGACTCACGTGTTTGTTCACACCTCCCTTTGGCTGGTGGATCTGACCAGTGGATGCAGGCTTTCCTGCCTGGTAATGTTTCTTTAGTAGGAGGGGGCTCATTGCAACACTGACCCTTTGTGGAACTAGCACTTTTCCTACTGCTAAGTGTGCATCACATCAGAAGAAATTATCCCACTGCAGAAAAGGTTTCCATGATGCACAGGGAACCTGCTTTACTACCCAGTTCTGTTATTTTTGGGAGACATTGGAGGGGAGGTGATTGTTAGGGAGTGGCTCTGTTGTCTGGGTATTGAGGAAGCAATGGGTATTTCTGTTGTTCTGGTGATGTGTATGTATCATGGAGCACAGGAAGGGGGCTTCAACCCCACAGGCCCCTGCTTAGTTCATGAGGAGGCCCCTGCGGCTCACCCGATTCATCCATCTGGCTTCCTTTGAGACTCTGCTTTAAAGCCTGTTGTGGAATCCTCTCCCCAGACCTTTACTTCCGGTTGCTTTTGGATTCTGTTTCTGGGCTGATCTCTTCCACGTTGATCTGCTTCACCGACTTTGGTTTCCTCTGTATCTTTTGTCTCTAACTCGGAATAAGCATCCAAGTACATGCTCATCTTCTCTCTTCATTACCGGGTTTTTACACTCCCAGCCTTTATGACTGCCAAACGCTAGGAGGCTGGTTCTGGCTCAGCTCCTGCTGCTCTCTTGGCGTGGACTGACCTGCTATCAGACGCTGCCTGGATCACAGCACCCATCTTCCCTCCCGTCTCTCCCTCTGTCCACTCCACATGTCATCCTGGCTGCAGGTATGATCTTTGGAGTGTGGCAGGGAAGAGGCATCACGCCATCACATTCTGGGATTCTTAGCATTAATCGTGACAAATGATCCTTGGCTCTCCCGGCTGTTTGAAATGGAAGCCCATAGCGCCAAACTGTCACTTTGATGGAACATCAGAGTCAGTGTCCAGAGCCGCAGCCCTGAGTGGACAGCATGAGGGTCTTGAAGAGAGTATGGATTCAACTAAGGAGTCCATGTAGCCTTAGCCAACACCAAAGAGGTCCTTGGCAATTCCCTGGAAGAGCTTCCAAGGAGAGATGCTATACACCTCTTAAACTGCTTACTTCAACCTGGAAGTGAGGACAAACCTACCTCAGAAGGGAAGAAGAATTGTAAAACAGTGTGTGGTCATCAAAACCCTTAATAATTACCCGGTTTGACTGCCTTTTCATCTGAAATTGAGGCTTGGAAAGACCGCAGGGTGTACTGTATGCCGCTTTTCTACAGCCGTGTCACATGCCCAGATCTACGTCCAAGCAAAAAAGGCCATCCATTCTTCTGAACTGAGGATGTTCCAAGACCACTGTGGTCCCTTGTCATTGTTCTTGGGTCTCTTTTCTGAAGACACCCAGAGCTTTCAAGAAGACTGTAATGGAGGAAAGTGCAGTTTTCTCATGTAGGTGGGTGAATCCATACAGCACACCACACAGATATTTACTGCAATGTAGTTAAGGATTCTCAGTGTCTGGATGGGGGATAAGGCTCATAGCTCCTTGGGCTATGAGGATAAATTAGAAGGTACATTTCTCTACTGGTATGTGTGGTTTCTCTTCAACCCATGAAAACCAGTATCATCATTAGTCTGCTGATTCCTTCAAACATTTTTTTACAGTTCTTTCTTTCTTTCTTTCTTTCTTTCTTTCTTTCTTTCTTTCTTTCTTTCTTTCTTTCTTCCTTTCTCTCTCTCTCTCTCAGTGTGTGTGTGCACACATGCGTGCATGTGAGTGTGTATGGTGTACACACACCTGCTGTGGTATATCTGATACATGTAGATACCAGAAGACAACCTTCAGGAGTTGGTTGTCTCCTTCTACCCTGTGTGTTCTGGGGGTGTGAACCCTGGTCATGAGGTTTGGCAACAAGTGTCTTTACTTACTGAGCTCTGATTTCTTCTTCTGTTTTCACAAGAGCTAAATAACAACAACAACAGCAACAATGAAACACCAAGAAATGAATGAAGCAGATACAGGAATTTACCAGTAATTCCTGGAAATGTTTACGGTGCATTGTCTTAGACTTTTTTTTTGTAAAGAAACATAAATACACTTGCATAAATTTATATACTTAAAAATTGATTACATTTTCCAAATCATTAAAAACTCTTTGTAAACAAGACTTAAATAGATATGTAATGTTTCTAAAATGAATATAACATGATTTGTTCAACTATTCCTCTAAGGGTAGGAATTTGCTGTAAATTGTTTTCAAATACTTTTGTTTTACATGTTACTTCATCAAAGGTTTATAAAAGTAAAAATTGCCAGCAGTGTGAGACTGTTCAGGCCAACACACACCTTCATTACCATTTGGCTATTATTATAGATGGAGATCATTATTACTTCATTAGTATTTTAATTTGAAGTTCTTTGATAACTCTCCAGGCTGGATATTTACCACTTGGATTTTTCTCATTTAGAATTTTTCTGCTTGTGTCCTTTTCCTGTTAATCAACTGGGATCTTAGCGGTTTTGTTTTGTGTGTTTGCTTTTTGGTGTTTGCTCTTTGGTTATAATCTTTGTTGCAGACATTGCTCCCCACTCATTGTCTTTTAATATTGCTTATGATTTTTGTCATATAATCAAATCTATTATTATTTCCTTTTGTAATTCCTTTGCTTCTGAATATGAAAAATCTTTCCCTGCAAGAAACAAGTACACCTTGAGCAACGGTTTCTCATTGTCTCATTTGTTATGTTCAGGTTTTTAAATCATATTGAACTTACTAAGTGCTGAATCTAAATTGATTTTTTAAAGTAGTTAATAGTTGTTACAATATCCACCTTAAGAAAACTATTTCCTTTCTTATTACTGTGTGACACTTTCTTAAATATTATTGAAGTTTGTATTTGTCTGTTCTGCTTTGATGAGCTTCTTTGAGACTATTGGGAAGTTATTAATCAAGAACCCTATAAGGTGTCTATGGAAAGTATATATTAATGAGGCACACTGACATTAAAATATCACTTTATTATTAGCTGGGGTAGTGTGCTAAATGAATATAGTCATTGCTTGCAGAGTTGGTGCATAAGAAGGCACTTGAACTTAAAAGCACAAAGTAATAAACATTTTGTTATGCCTATGGATTATGTATGTCAGGACACTGTGCGGATGGTTTGTTTCTATTCCATAATGTTTGAGGCTTCAGTTCGGAAGACTCAAGAGCTGAGGTGAACTGATGTCTGTGATTTGGAACCACCCTCAAGTTCTTTGACTCTTGTTGGTTGGTGACAGTTGTCTGCCAGGATCTCCGCTGGAGCCAAAGGCCCAAGTTCTTCTCTGCATGTCTTTGCCTAGGTTTCTTTACAACAAAATATTGGGATGTCAAGAATGAATGTTTTAAGATAACCAGGAATATGTTTTCTGTCTCAGCCTCAGAAGTTATGTAGGATCACCTTGGTCATAGGCACAAGTCTGGCTAGAATTCAAGATGAAACACTGAATTCACTTGATAAAAACAGTATCAGATTTGTGTTGGAGGGAAAGTTCATGGGATAGGAGATATTGTGGCTGCCTTTAGACCGGCGGTTCTCAACTTGTGAGTCATTACCCCAGGGTGGTCAAACAACCCCTTCACAGGGGGGGGTCACATATCAGACATCCTACATATCAGATATTTACATTACAACTCATAACAGCAAAATTACAGTTATGAAGTAGCAACAAAAATGATTTTATGGTTGGGGATCACCACAACATGAGGAACTGTATTGAAGAGTCACCACATTAGGAGGGTTGAGAACCAATGTTTTAGATGAAGGCAGGGTGGACAAGCTAGACTCAGCTTAGACTACATACATCCTACTTAGTCTTTTCTTCCTACAGATAGCCACATGGCTCCCTGCCTTAGCAAACTCTAGCAGCTTTCCTTGCTTCATCTTTACCCTTATGTAACACACAGTATATTTGACATGTCAGTATAGCTTACTATGTGTGTGTGTGTATATTGTATGTTATTTATAACTTGTGTCTGTTTCTTCTCTGTAGTGTATAATCTCTTCAAGAGCCTTGGGAGACTAGATCCTTAGAATAACATGAGGGGATGTGAAGGTCAGGTATAAGACCTCCTGTTTTACAGATGAGGAGCCTGAGGATTCACGTAATAAAACAGCATTCAATGGCATGTAGAATTGTGGCTGCACCCAAGCCCCTCTAAGTTGGAATCTAGAAAGCTCCATTTACAGGATTCCATTCCTTTCCCGTGTGGCAGTTATGTTATTTTGTGGCTCCGGGACACTTCCCAGACTCTTGTGTTTCGCTTTCTCCAAAAGGGAAATAAATAAAAATCCAAGTTGCAAGACAATTGTAAGCCCTCAAGTAGTCAAGGACAAAACAGCCTTATCACAATTCATGAATCAGCTAAATAGCGTGAATGCAGCAACAGAATGGTTCAAGATCTCTTTGGGACAAGTGGACCTTGTAATTTGATCATATTCTTGTCCAGAAATACCATTTTGACTCTTTGTAATGCAGAAGTTACACAGTGAGCAAATGATGATTTGCTATGTTTCTTTCTATCTGAAGTTACACAGTGAGCAAATGACGATTTGCTATGTTTCTTCCTATCTTAGCTCTGGAGGACATTTTGAGAGTCTTAACATCTTTAAGGACTAAACTTCCATGACAGGACATGCAGCTAGAGAAAAGAAGTTTATTTCATCTCGTTCAAGATGCTCATTTCCACTCTAAGCCTCGACAAAATGGGGATTATTTTTCTAGATGCATCCCCTCAGACAGTGTTCTACTGTCGTGAAATGGAGAGTCTTGCAGAAGGTGGGGGTGGGCTGGAGGCTTTCTTTATGTAAATCTATTAATCCTTCTACCACCCTGGAAGCTTCTACCTAGTGCCAGCCAGATAATGAATTTTATCCTTCAAATATTGAATATATTCTATGTGTTTCTGCCAAAAGGTAGAAATAGGCTTGCCTATAGGTTCCAGAAAGGAGTAGATATGCACAATTTGGACAGGTGCCTTGGGCTTCTGGTGCACACTGTTGTCTGTCCACCACTGATTAGATTAGCAGAGGAGCCCCAAGGAGTCTTTGGGGGATACTTACCTTGGCCCCATGGCAAATGTAAGAGTTTTTGGAGTTTCCAACTGTTGAATTGGACTCTGCCTGGCTCATTTTCAAACAGGCCTTTAAGGCCTTTGCCCTTCTCTAGTTCAGTATCTCTCAACGCCCCTAATCACTGAGTTCTTTTTATCTTCTAACTATAATTTCTCCTCGTGTAGTTTCTCTTTAGTTACTGCCAGGCCTTGGTAAATCTGCATATCGTGGTGATCAGCCTGGGGCACAGGGATATAGTGCATAAGTTTAGCCTGTAAATAGAAATGGAATTTAAGCTCCTTATTACCATAGAAATTAAAAATTTTCCCACTCACAAGTAGGTTTGGTCCTTAGACAGGGTCCACTAAACCCGCTGGCTCCTAGTAGGCCGTGAGAGCTTTGTTCCTGCCACACGCTGAGTTGGCCCGGTGCTCTGAGAAGCCCCAGATACTGCCAGCATCTCCTGCTCCTGTCCCCAGCGTATTGTGCATTGTTCTCCCCAATGTTGCAAGCACTCACAAAGCTCCCTACCCATCCTTTCCCTCTAGCTCCTATAGCCACTGGGAGTGAGTTTGGTTTTCTGAAGCTATGCTAGAGATGAGATCTCATAATGAGGAAGAAGATAGACTCTCTAAGGGTCGGGTGGGGTGGGATAAAAAAAAAGCCTCATCTCTCCCAAGAGAGAAAGGAGGAACCTTTTGTGAGATCAGTCAGTCTCTGTCTGTCTGTCCAGCCATCTCTCCCTTTCTCCCTCTCGTGTGTGTGTGTGTGTGTGTGTGCGCGCGCGTGCCTGCATGTGCACACATGCGCCTGCCTATGAAGGCTAGAGGCCAACCCTGGCTGTCATTCTTCAGGTGCTATCCACATTGTTTTTTGTAACAGGATTTCTCAAGGTTGCTCCCAGTCTGACTGACTCACAGGCTAGGATCACTGGCCAGTGGGTCCCTGGAACTCACCTGATTTTGCACTGGAATTGCAAGAGCATGCCTCCATGCTGGGGTTTTCTTTTTTTTTACCTGGGTTTTGGGGACTGCATTCAGGTCCTCATGTTTGCATGGCAAACAGTATATCTCCATGAAGCCACCTTTCCAGCCCATGTCCATTTAATTTTGTCCTGAAAAGAAAGATTCTGATGTTGCTGTGATTCTACAGATAGTAGAGACAACCCCTAACTCAAAACCTTAAAACGCCAAGTTCTTACAATGTACAGGGATGAATCCCAGAGTCATACCTGAATAAAGAGAGTACAATCTTTTCCAAGGGACCCTAGGGCCCTAGAAGAAATACTGAGCATTTGGGAACTAGGTTTCAGGTTCTGACTCTTGCCTGCAAAATGATCTTAGGCAATAGCAACAGCATCAATAACACTAATACGCCTTTGAAGCACTGTATGCCACATAGAATTTTAGGTGATTTCACACATCATGTAAGTAAATTTATCTTTTCAGCTTTTGAAGTCTCATGCTAGACAGACTTTTTGTTAACCTACCTCTTCCTACATTACAAACCCAAACACTATACTTAGATTGCAGGTAGAGGGAATCTAAGGATGGATATCTGAGCTCAGAAGAACCAATTCTGCAATCTTGGGGCAGAAGACAGTTTTTTTAGGGGGGGAGGATGAATATAAAGAGAGAAGGTGAGTCCATGAGTGTCTGAACATGTAGATGGTTATGTATGGCACTCAGGAGCATTTATGAGTGCCAGAGGAAGCCAATCAAATAATGAGAATTTAACAAGGCAGATTGGAAACACAAGACAGTGATGGGCAGCTCAGGGCTGCCCATGTCCTGGATCCTGTGTACTGTGGATGCCTGGCTCATTACCTGTTCTTATGTTCTGTTAGACAGTCTGTATCCTAGCAAAATCTTCCTCTAGGGTGGAACTGCTTTGAATTGTATTCAAAACTAGTGTGACAAAACTCTTAGAAATACATTTCTTTTGTTCAGAGTAGGAGAGTAGCTGTCAGACTGAGTGATCCTGGCTTTCCAATGGTGCTTAGTAAGCTGTTAAAGATTTATTTAAAATATAAGTTATCTTAGGATGATGATGATGACAATGACCATGGTGATGGCAAGCATGATTGTAATTTACATAATCACACAGCAAGAGAAAGCCAATGCCACTTATAAAAATCTACAATGAGGATTTCCCAGTAGAGACCAAGCCTTGAAGCTAAGACCTGAACTTGGCTGGCATCAGATGGAAGAGGCCTGAGTTTGGTGCTCCATTTTATTGCTTTCAGATGACCTTGGAGCTAGCCTAGAAATGAGCTCAGTGAAGATTGAACTTGAGCAAGATGACATGCTACATTCTCTGTTTCCTCTTAATGAGACTCCATGAAGTACCTCCCTCGGTTTTACAGAAAGGATCTCTTCCCTTTTCAAGGTAGGGTCTTTGTCTCCTTCCTGATCCTGGTAACCTCGCCCTCACTCTAATACCACTCTCTTGAAACAACTCTGGCCACATGCTCAAAGAGAACAGGATACTAAAATATCTAGTGCATAGGCCCGGAGTAGGTTGCCTTAGAGTGACAAGGAGGTCCTGGCAATGTCAGACAGATAATACTGAACCTGACCTCCCCAGCCACCAGTTCTGTGGATTTAATTGTTGGCTGTAGAGTTCTGCCCTGGGCTGACAGGGACAAAGCCATTGAACTCAGTAGCGCGCTAGGCCAGAATATGGCTGAGACAACTTGGCTGACATCTCTGACACCTTTGATGGTTATCAGCCCTGCCTGATCTCTAGTGTCCTTCAGGGGAGAGCCTGAAGGTATTTGTCATCACCATGTGACTGGCATGTTGAACTTATATTTCTACACACATTTCTTGTAGGAAAAATATTGCTCTTTCTTTAAAGAGGAAACAGCCACACAGGCTGCACACGCTCTTGCCATTAGAGACACCCTAGCAATGGGGACCTTTGGGTAAAGGGAGTGACCTTTGGGAGTGATCTCTTTGACCTATCTGATAAATATAACCTTTCTTTCCTTTTCTTTGTGTTCTTCACCCCATCATTATATGAGATAATACAGCAGAGAAATACAATGCAAATGCATGTACGTACTTATCCATTTATTCAACAAAAGTTTAATTACTATATGACATGAACTGGTAGCAGGACTTATCAACAAAATGGTAAAGGAGAAAGATATTATGTCTGGTATCATGATGGCATACACCATAGGAGTAGGAAGAAACACATCACTATCCAGAAAAGGAAATAACTTCATCTCAAAGTGAGTGCTGTAGAGGAAATAGATCAAGAGGAAAGGGATAAACAGAAAGCTCTCACCTAGAGAAAGCAAGGAGCACTCTTTCACTAAGACCCCACACAGGAGGAGCTCAGCCCTCCAGAGCAGGGTGATCAGAGCATGATAAACAACCAATAGTTACCATGAACACAGTGCAGTAGAAATGGGGACTGCTATGTCGTGTCTGGACAGCCAGGGACAGAACAGACAAGTTGGGCAGACCTGGTTTTGGATCCCAGCTCTTCTATAAGGTCAAGGACAGCCGCTTCCTTTGTCTATAATCCTACAAGTGGAATTGCTGGGTCAGCCATGCACCAAGCTCTCATATTTTGAGGAACTTCTCCATCCATTCTGTATAGCTGCTGAATTAATTCACATCCCACCCAACAGTGCACATGGCTTCTCTTTTCTCCTCCTCCTCACTGACCTCCTGTCTCTTTTCTTTCTGTAATAACATTATGCTTCATTAAGTTTGCCTAAAGCTGCTTCCATATATACTGAAGTTCTGCCTAACTACTTCTCTGCATATAATGGACTGTGCTTAACTTGATATGTAAAGACTGTCACTAGTTTTTTAAATAATAGGTAGCTTGGCCACAGTCAACTATGCAGCCCTGTTTCAGTCACCCACAGGAAGTCATCTAAGCCCTGTTCAAATAAGGCAAATCCAAGTTTTAACCTCTGCTGCCTTTGTACCTCACTTCGTGTTTCATCTGTAAACATAATTCTCCCAGTTGGCACCCCAAAATCTCTCTGCATGTCATCTAGGTCTGCAGACAGTCCAACTCTCAAACCATTCCTTGTTAAATTATAGTCAACGTAATAGGCCTAAAGTTTTTCACTTAACAGTAGCTAATCCTAAAAGGCAGGAAGTGATATTTCATTGTGACATTCATTTGCATTTTCGTGATGGTTAGTGATATTGAGTGCTTTTTCTTATACCCATAGCCATTTGCATGTTGTCTTTTGAGAAATGTCTCTTTAGGTCCTTTGCCCATTTTAAAATTGTGCTATCTATTTTCTCGCTATTAAGTTGGTTGACATACTTATATATTTGCATATTAACCCATTATGGGACATGTGGTTTACTAATAATTTCATCAAGCATGAGCTTTCTCTTCTTTATGTTTATAGTATCCTTTGCTGCACGTAAACTTTTATTTTAATTTAATCCAATTTGTTCTTTTTTATTTTTTGCTTTCATTGCCTGTAACTTTGGGATCATATCCAAATACTCTTTACTTAGACAAATGTCAACAAGCTTTTTCCCCAGTGTTTTTTTCCATTAGTTTTACAGTTTTGGGTATTAGGTTTAAGTTTTTCATTCTATTTGATTTTCTTTTTAGATGAAGGACATAGCTATGATTTTATTTTTTCCTCATACTGTCTCTATGATTTCACTTTCCCTGCTGGATGTAGATGTATTTCTGAGCTTTGTCTCTGTAGAGTTGGCCTCTGTGTTTTGTGCTGGTATCATGCTTTTATGATTAGTAGGTCTTTGCAACAGATTTTAAGAGTGGGTGTTGTAATATTTCCACCTTTGATTTTGTTTTTCGTTCTTTCTTTTTCTTCAGGGTTGCTGTGGCTATTTCAGTCTTTAATTTTAGGATTATCTATACCTATTTTTGGAAAGGTATCACTGCAATTTTGATAATGACTGCTTTGAATTTGTAGGCTACATTATGTAGACTGGATTTTTAAAAAATAATACCAGTTCTTTAGATAGAGGAATTATTTGCATTTTTGTGTCTTCCTTGATTCCTTTCCTCAGTGATTTTTCAATGTGCAAAATTTGCAATTTTGTTTCTTGGGTTAAATCGACCTGTTATCTTTTGATTGCATTCCAAAGTTCGCATTTTCATATAGCTTATTTTTTAGTATATTGGAATGCTGACTTTTGTGTGTTGATTTGTATTTGTGCAACTTTATCAAATTGGCTAATTAGTGTTGTGGGATCCTTAGAATTTTTTTTTAATTGGAACATGACGTTTTCCATAAGCAATAGCCATTTAATGGCATCCCTTTTCACTTGGATTTACTTATGTATTTATTTATTTGTTCATCCATCCACTTTGCTCTGCTGCTCTATCCAGGACTTCTAGTGCCCCGTCAGATGAAAGCTGTGAGAGTGGGCATGCTCGTCTTTAAGGCTGGTAGCTTTTCCTCGTAAAACATATGTGGCAAGCAGTGGGCTTGTCACATGTGACTTTTAGTGTCTGAGGTACAGCCCCCTCCAGTCAAAGAGTCGAGCAGTTTTGTTCCGAAACAGAGTGGGGTTTCGCCGTGTTCTCTTTCTGCATCTATTGAGATGACCGCATGAGTTGATATTTTAATGTGGCGTATCATATTTACTGATCCCCATATGTGAGTCATCTTTGTATCCCAGAGATAAAGACTGCTTGATTTTGTTCAGTGATTCCTTAAAAATGTTACTGGATTAGCTTGTTAGTATTTTTACTTTTTAAAAATTTTAGTAACATATGTTGATTAAAAATAATTATGGGCTTTCGGGTGTCATTTTATACATCTGTATAGTATACTTTTATAATAGTAACTCATTACCTTGTCCATCCTCCAACTCCTACTGATCTCCTTCTTCCTAGCCTACTCCTGCTTCTATTTTTATGTCTTATTTATTTGGTTGGTTGATTTTTGACAACCCAGTGGGTTTAATTAGGGTTGCTTACAGGATCCTGAGTAAAACATTATTTACCATGGGCTCCCTAACAGTGGCCCAACTCCCGAAAACAAACAAACAAAAAGATCTCTTTTTCTTCCTTTGGCCATTCAGTGATGGAAGTTATCATGGATGGGTGGAACCTTATGACTCCACACCTCCCCAAGGATGGAGCCCTGTGATCCTCCTTAAAGTACCGTGATCTGCTCTTTTGTGTGTGAGCTGGGAGAAGGTTCAAGGTTTCCTTTCATTCCCCATGGCAGAGTTTTGATAGGCCCAATTTTGCACAGGTCTTGTGCATGTAATCTCAAATGCTTTGAGATCATGAGTGTTCCAGTGATGTCACTTTCCAAGGGTGACATTCCTCCATATTTCACTCTTCTATTTCTGGGGCTCTTGCATCCTGTCCCCCTTGGCTTCCTCTGAGCTTTGGAGTAGGTGATATAGATGTCATTTGTTCTCAACACTTTGACCAGTTATGAATCAATGAAAAACTACCATAACCCAATCAAAAATAGCACCTTTAAGACCAAAGCTGACCTTAGCACTGATCCATGGGTATAAACATTGTTATATGGCCACAGTTTGATGAGAACATCCTGTCTATTTTACCTTCCTCACATTTTGTTGTGGATTTTTCATCTATCTTCATCAAAGATATTGACTATGATTTTCCTTTCTTGAAATGGTCTTGTCTAGCTTTGTTATCATACTGTTATGGCCTTCTGACATGAATTTACAGATAGTATATATTCAATATTTAAACAGAGTTGGAGAGGATTGGTACTAGTTTGTAAGGGTTTAGTAGAATTCTGTCAGTGAGCAATTATATTCTAGATTCTTCCTAATTGGAGTTTTTTTAAATTACTGATTTATCTCTCTCCTAATCATTTGTTTATTAAGAGTTTCTAACAAAAGTCAATAATCAATGTGGGCAGGTCATAAATGTTACATGTCAGTCTTTGCACATTTTATATCTTACCCATTTTTTTTTCTAGGCTGTTCAACTTGTTGGCGTGTAATTGTTTATAGGGGCTTATGATCCTAGGATTCAGTGGTATAACATGTAAAGTCCCCCATTTCATTCTGATTTTATTTATCTGGATCTTCTCCATCTTTGTCTTAGTCTAGTTGAAGGTTTGTCAATTTGTTTGTGTTTTCAAATTACCAACTCTCAGTTTCATTGACCTTTTCTGCTGTTTTTCTAGACACTTCCATTTATTTTGGCACCAGTACTGTTCTTTTCTTTTTGATAACCGTGGGTTAGTCTGTCCTTTTGTATGGTTCCTTAAGGTGTATGTTAGGTTGTTTGTTTTATTTATTTTTCCTGTTTGCAGGGCTATGGACCAGGCTTCAGGATCTCTGTGGGCCAGGGAAGTGCTCTACTATTGTGCCAAATCCCTAGCCCCCTTTCTTTATTTCTTTATTTTATTTTTAAGACAGAGTCAAACTCTATGGCCCTGGCTAGCCTCGGACTTGCTAAGTAGATCAGGTTGGACTTGAACTAAGAAAACTGCCTTCCTCTGGAATGCTGGCTCTTTTGTTTTTCAATGTAAATGTATATAGTGATAATATTGACCTCTTAAAATATTTTTTCCTGTGTTCTATAAGTTGGCATATGTTAGGTTTCAAATTTGGTCTCAAGAGGTTTCTTAAATTCCTGCTTTGATTTCCTTCTCACTCCTTGGATGCTTAATAGCATGTGATTCTATTTACACACACATGAACTCTCTGAAATTTCTTCTGTTACTGATGTGTGTTTTCATATCATTGTGGTCAGAAAATATATTCGCTACTGTTTCAGCTGTGTGTGTGTTCAGACTTCTTTTGTGGTGTAACCATATGGTGTGTCTGAATAAATATCCCATGTGCACTGAGAAGAGCACATATTCTGCTGTTGTTGAGTGTTTGTATGTATCTCTGGGTCCCTTGGGCTTAAAGTGCAGTTCAAGTCCAATGTTTTCCTATTGATTTTTCTGCTTGAGTAATCCGAGAAAGCCTGATAACTACTGTTGCTATTATCCTCAGCTTCTCAACTTCTTCTCTGCCTTTTGCTCTTCTGCCTTACCTGTAAGAACCTCCAAACATTACCCTTCCTCATTATTAAACAAGAGAATTCTTAAGAGTAAATAGTAAATAGTAGCTATAAAATAAAATTTGGGAGATACCACTAAAGTTACCCTTTCTCAAGAAAGCAGGCAAACAAATAAACAAACAAACACACCTATGACATTATTTTCAAGGCAGAATCTAACTCTATAGTTTTTAATGTAATATTTTAATGTTATATTTAATGTAACATTCTTTCATTAGGAATTTCTCCAATTGGGGCCAGGAAATGGAGTTACCTGGTAAATAGCTTACTTTGTCTACTGCCAAGCCTGACAATACAAGTTTGATTCCTGGGACCAGCATAGTGGAAGGAGAGAACTGATTCCTACAAGTTGTACACACACACACACACACACACGTACTCGTGTGTGCATGTACACTCAGATTTAAAAAACAAAACCACCTTCACTTTGATAAAATAATGTCATCATGATATGTCACATAAAATAACATCACATGATAGCTAGAACTGTGCATCATTATCTGTAGTGAGATGAGCTCAATATGGAAGACAAGTACTGCATAATTCTCACTCACATGTGGAATTTTAGAAAGTTCATCTCATAGAAGTTAATACAATGGTGCTCTCCAGGGTCTGGGGATGGATTAGGGGCAAGGAGAGCATGCGAAAGGTTACGGTTGATACTAAATAACAGTCAGGAATGGGAAGAGAAGCCCTGGGGTACCCGCAGGGTAACTGTAGATAGTGATAACACACTGTGTACATTTAAAAAACAAGAGAGGAGGGTTTAGAGTCTTTTCCAAGCAGAGAGGTATTTGAGGAGAGAAATGTTTGTACCCTCATTTGAACATTATACAATGAACTAATGTATCAAAAAACCTCACAGAACCCCAATCAATGTGTGTATGTATGTATACATACATTTGTATACATACATTTGTATGTATCATTTAACGACTCAAGTACATATTTTCAATTTATAATGCAAATCAGACTGTGAGAAAGAATTTCTTCTTTTGAGATAATCCCCAGACCATAGCTCTCAGGTGAAGATTTTCGAGATGTAACCTTTTCTTCAACCACTTGGAAGCATTCACCAGTGTGTAACTGCTTGAAATGCTCTTCTCTCTTTTTCTGACTCCTGTTCCAACCCATTTAGCTCCCAGTCATCCATATGCACATCTTTCTGGCTTCTTATCAACTGTTCTGGTGGGATTGATAAGTCCTTAGCTTTTGTCCCTGCAAAATTCACTCTGATAGCACCTACGAGTGGGATTACCAAGTTGCTTTCTAGCTGTTGCCTTTCCCAAGCTGCATACTACACTTCCCATGTTCCTATGTTCGTTTCATGGTTTAAATATCACGTTTCCCATAATTCATCAATTAAATGCCTGGTCCCTGGCAAGTGACATTATTTTGAAAGGTAGTAGAAAATTTGGGCATTGTGTCCTGTGTGGAAAATGTGGGACTAGGTGTGTGACCTTGAAGGGTATATCTGGTCCTTCCGTAGTGCTACCTTTCTTTACTGCCATATTCCTGTTACTTTAATATCAAGTGTGAGGCCAGGCAATGGTTTAGACTCTCTGAAACTGTGAGCGGAAAGAAATATTCCTTTCTTTAAGTTGTTCTCTCAGCTATTTTGTTCACAGCTGTGGCCAAGTAACAGTTCGTCCGTACTGGAAAAGTACCGCTGTCACTCCCTGTCCACGTGACAAACTACCTTCTCCTGCTTCTAGCATTCCTCTGCACTCAGGCTGGAAATATGAGGGAAAACATGTCATTTTCCTCTCTCTCTCCCAGTTGCAGAAACTCCTGTTTTTTATCTTAAAAGCAAACAAACTTTGTCGTGCACATGTATGATGGGACATGTGTGGTGCACACGACTGTGTGACGGTACAGGTGTGTGCCTGCCGAAGCAGGACGATGGAGGTCAGAGGACAGCCTCTCAGCGGGGCCTCAGCTTCTGCCTTGTCTGAGTCAGGGTCCCTCGCTTGTCAGTATCTATGCTGGGCTTATGGGCCCACCACTTCTATGGATTTTCTTGTCTCCACTTCCCATCTCCTATTAGGAACAATGGGTTTACAGAAGCCTACCACCGTACCTGGTATAACACGGGGATCTGAACTCTGCTGCTCCCTATACCTGTGTACAGACAGTGATTTACCACTGATCCACTTCCCATCCCCTCCCCTCATCTCCCCTCCTACTGATGCTCTGTAAACTCCTTACTCCCTTATCATCCTCTTTTCTCCCACCTGTGGTTTCATGACGGTCTCATCATGGGACTTTTGTGTCTGCCTTGCTCTCTCCACTGATATGAAAACATATGTTGAATATTAAGCACATAAAGTTACCTGAAAAATGATTTGTTCTCCATTCTGGCCTCTAGAGAAGTCTTTATAGACATCATTTTCCGTAAGTCTGGTTCTCAAGTGCAAACACAGGCGAATTTCACAAGTCTTATTCTTCAGTTCGTTCTGCTTTGGGAGCAAGGGTTTGCTTTGTTTTGAGACAGCCCTCCCCTGACACTAGGTTCATGCTGGCCTTGAACTGACAACATAGATGAAGATGGCCTTGAACTCCTGACTTTCCTGTATCTGCCTCCTGAATGCAGAGATCACAGGCGAGCCCTACCACACTGGTTCTCTGGACTTTCCTTTAGGCCCCCACCAGATCTGATAGCTCGCTGAACAAACACTGGCTGGGCTGGGCTTTTCACACTGCATCTTCCTGCCACATCTGCCATCTACACGGAGCTAGGTCCCCAGTTCATTTAGTTTCCAGTGGGACAAATCCAGCTTCTAACCGACTCCTTTCCTCATGTCCTTCCCCACCATCCATACCCAGATTGCTAAATGAGATGAAGTAGCCATTTTCTGAGATTGTCAGAAAGTTCAACTGCTCAGGGCCCATCCTCCCCACAGCCTACCATTAGAGCAAGAGATGTGCTTTGGGGTTTCAATTATCACCTCAAGCGATGTTCCTCATCCGTAATTGCGTGCTGTTATCCGTAAGATGCTACAGCACCTATGATTCCATTTATATAACATGAAAGATGACAAAATTATAGAGCTGAGAATAGATTAGTGGTTACCGGGTGTTAGGGATGGGGGCGGAAAGGAGGCGAGAGTCTTTGTAAAGGGCAGCGGGTAGGTCCCTCAGGTGGTGGGAATGTGTATCTTGGCTGTGGTGGAGGCTACAGAAAACTGATTCGCAGGTTAGCATTGTACAGAACTGAACACAAACGCCCGTGGTCATCTATGAAGAATTAAAAATAGGGGAATCTCAGGAAGGTGGTTGGATTGTGTCCACGCCAGTGTCCTGGCTCTGCTACTGTACTATAGTTATATAAGATGTTACTGTTGGGAGGAAGTGGGTAAGCGCAGCATCACAGGTTCTCTGTATTATTTCTTATCACTGCACATGAATCTACATCAGCTCGAAGATGAAAACTTAATTGGAAAAATGTTAACACTCGGGTTCTAACATTTAGTGGTAGTTGTTGAGCTGAACCGTTTTGTCTTTCAGCCAATTAATATCAAGTATCATCAGAAAGCATCAGTTATTAGACACTTAGTATCCGTGCGGTAGAGTCCATGGGATTCCCGTCCACTTAATGACAGCATGTTTCCAGTTAATTCCAGAATGTACCACAGCCTCGGCTTCTCTGTGTTTCTCTTTCATTTTTGGGGGGCATCAGTTATATGCCCTGGATCCTCTTGTCTGTGGATTGAAGAATCTCAAGAATTTTGGTCTAGCTTCAGTGTTGTATGGCTGTTTAAAGTGCTCTTCCCTTGTACCTCACTGTGGACCTTTGCTTTTTAAAACTCACGGGGTAAGAGCACACTTGGCCACAGCCACCGTCTTAGCTCAGCACAACCAGAATGGGATCAATGGTTTGTTTTTTTTTTATTTGCTGTTTTCCTTTTTTTTCTTGTTTGGTTTTGTTTTTTTGTGTTTTGATTTTTCGTTCTAAAATTTTATATGCAGAAAGATGATATATAGGACCCCTTTGGGGTTAGTCTGAGAAAGAGCCCCGAGTGAATTCTAATCTTAAGTGATAACTCTGCTCTGAGCTCTTCAGTCAGAAGCTTAAACTTCTCTCCTCCCCTCTCATGGGACCAGTGCTCCCACATTAAAGAGGAGACACCTGAAACTTGGGTGGATCAATTGTACAAGGCCATGTAGCTGGGAAGTAGTGGAACCAAATTCAGCCCTCAGATATTTCTGAACATGGAGGCATAAGTCTGAACCACATCTCTGTCGCCAATTTTTCTCCTTCCTCATTCGGAGAACTTCAGTACACTAATCATGCAGTCACCTCACATCTTGGTTAAGAAGAGAGTCGTATCAGTAAAGAGAATATGCATATTTCAGTTGGAAGGATCCACAGTACTGCTTACTCAATGTTTATGTAATTATCATGAATTTCAAATTAATGTCATCTGAATAAATGGGGTCATATATTAAAGAAACAAAACATGATCGTTAGGGTACTTTGGCGTTTAAAATTTTGATGATTCTATATACATAGCAAATCACAGGGAAATAAACAACTGAATAATTGAAGAAGACTAGATTTGATCAGGAATGTTCTCAGCACCCAAAGCCAAGCCTTCCTTAAGACAACATAGGCCAGATCTTCATCTGTCCCATTTTCTCTGACCTTGTAGCTCTAGTGCAAGCACTGCTTCCTTTCTTGAAGGGAGACATGGAGACAGCTGTCAGTATGCTGATTTCTACTCATTAATTTTTAGGAGCTCTTCTGTTAATGTTTCCTAAAGTTCAAGGGTGTAATCCTTGGATGCTGACCAATTAATTAAAGGTTATATATAGACCTGTTAATCAAGGTGCTCATCCTTACATTTCCGTATCCCGGGGGGGGGGGGGGGTGAGGCAGCCATCTTTTGATAGAAGGAAGAGAGGCAAGCTCTGCCTGTGTCCTTCTCCACAAAATGAGCACCGTGCTGCATAGACAGGAGCACCTATTCGTTGGTGTGGCAGTACTAAATAACAGGACAGCAGAGTCTAGGATTCTCAAAGGCTCAGACCCCACTCTCTTTACTTATTCTTTGCCTATGCGTCTTGTATGTTCAGTTATGGAAAGATGCGAGAGCTTTCACAGGGAATCCTGGGAGATCAAATTAGACATGTAAGCAAGGGGCCTAGGTGTCTGCTCATTCCCCCATTAATTACTGAGCCCCCTTTAAATGTCAGACTCAGAGTCATACCCCAGGAACACAATGGATTATGTGTTGTTTACAGTGGAGACAAGAAAGACATCGATCCACTTTCACAGAGTTCATGTCTAATGGAGAAGAGAGATACTGTATTGTACACTTAAACTTTTGTCAAGAGGATGGGCCTTAAGCAAAGGGAAAAAGGCTAGCACTCATGTTGAGTGTTTTCGCTATAATAAAACGCACACATAGTACATTTAACCACAAAACATGTATCCAATACTGATGTCAACACTAGAGAAGCACTTTGAACATTTTGTGGTACGGAGGTGGTAGGTAAATAGCACACACATAAATAAAAAATAAATTCAAATGTTATTGGTTTATTTTAAGGGAATATTTGCAGGATGCTAGAAGATCCAGTTGAGATACTTACCTTTAGGATTACTATGCTAAAGTTGGGAAATGGCCTAAAATGCCTCACAGTATGTAATCAGGAGAATAAGTTATATCAAGCCAAAAATGGTAGCGTATACAAAAAATATTGTATAAGTAGTGTGCCCAGAGAAGGCCTCTTTGAAATGACAATTAAATGGACCAGAGAAGAATGAGAGAGACTCATCCTGCACTAGCTGGAGGAGGGTAAGGCATGGGCAGTAGGGGGTAAGGGCTGTACAGGGGCTTGGCAACACGTAAGATGAGTTTCAAGTGAGGAGAGCCTGCTGGGCAAAAAAAAAAAAAAAAGGAGCATGAGCCAGGCTGATGACTTCCTACAGGTCTCTAGGGACCATTGGAAGGAGCTAGATTTTACCCAAAATTCAAGGGAAGCCTTTGAGGAAGATGAAATGGGTGGGTTACATGTGGAGATTGCTGAGGGTCTGGGTGTGGAGAGCAGGTGGGGAGGAAAGCAGAGGTGGGAAGGGGGGGGGTTCTGGTGAGGGGTGACGGGGCTGCATGGCTGGCAGAAGTGAGAGGATGAGACTGACTGGCGTGTATGGAGTATTCCTTGCTTCCAGATAAGTATCCAGGGGAGGGAGGATAAAAGCATTAAGGATGAAGCCTGGGTTTTTGGTTTAAGTAACAGGAATGATTAAAGCGGTATTTACTAGACTTGTTGGTGGAGCAAGGGAGATTGATGTGGATTGGGGGAGACAGGGAGAATAAATGGGTGCATGTGGGTAAGGAGGGAGCCAGCAAGCTAGGGCCACTGCAAGCATTGTCTTTTTCCATTTATGGTGGCATATCCCTACTGATGAGGGCCCCACCCTCGTGACCCACCCCTCAAGGAACCACCTCCAAATATCACTGCACTAGGGACTTGCCTCAGCACATACCTTTGTAGGGACACAGTCCACCCACAGCAGCTGTCCAGTGTTCCCATTGGGTCGGATGCCACCAGGAGTTCTAAGTAGGTGACTTGAGCAAAGGGAACATTTGACAAGGTGGCTCCCAGAACTACTGAATTCCTGCAGAACACGCTGCTCATCCAATTCCAGACTCTGCTTCTGGGATTGACAGCTTTATGTAGGGACCTTCTCCACATGTCTGAACGGAGCGAGGGCATTGTCCTGTATCTGGCTGGTATGGTATTGGTGGTGATGCGCAAGCCTTCCATCTGTTGATGGAAGCCTAGTGATGCTAAGAGGTCCAGGTGGGTTTCAGCTGAGAGAGAAAAGTTCTAGTCATGCTTCTTTATAGCCCACTACACCTGCCAGATTAGGGCTACCTGGGGAAGGCTATGTAGCTGTGACAGTTAAGGCTGTATGCTTCTGTCAACCCTTGATGCAGTAGCTGCCTTAGTATACCTCCTCTAAGGGATGCAACTGGTGCCATAGGTCATGCGGTAAATGCTGAAGATAGGCTGCATTTCTCAGCCCTGTGTGGCCTCCTAAGGGAACAGAAGAGAAAAAGAAATCAATGAGTGTTTCATTCTGTTCTCTCTATTCCCCAGTAGGCAGACATGGCCAGGACACAGCAATAATTAAGTTTTCTTAGGTTGAAACACACAAAGACGCTGGGTCTCCCTCCCTTAGCCCTACTTACTGTCCACCTGAGCTTACTCCACACATTCCTGAGCCAGCCAAATCCCAAATGGACTGATTTCAGAACAGGAGTCTCTGTGCATGCTCTGCCTGACTCCTGGAGATGTTTTAAAGCTCAAAGAAGACAGGTGCAAAAGTATTTTGGTGAAACTAAGTGGCATGAATATGAGATATTTTCTTTCATACATTTGACCATATCCTTGCCCCCTAAGAAATTAGTCTGGTGAGGAGGATAAAATAATAGGAGCCTGTGGTATAGGCTGTGGTTCTTGTTATGGACCCTAGACCACGAGCAACATCAATAGGGAAAAGATGGAAATGAAGCCTTTCGGATTGTTCTAGATTCACTGAATTAAAAAGCCCCTGAAATTTTGACTCATACCTGAGTTTGAGAACCCTGGATTAGGTACCCAGGAAAGTGCTGCTTGAAGTAGATGGGCTGAATGACCCCTGGGAAATAATCAGAATCAAGGTAGATGAAGTGGGGAGGCGTGTGGGATTAGGGCCATCTAAAGGAAGATCCTGGCACAGGTGCTTTGGGAAACTAAAAATGATGCAATGGTAGAGTGTTCTCAAAGCATGCACAAAGCTCTAGGTTCAACACCCCTCCGCCCCGCCCCCTCCCTCCGCCCCTGTGCCAGAAGGAAAACAAAATAAAGAACTAAAATGGCCAAAATGTGGTTGGAGCAAAGGAAGAGCTGGTGTAGAAATCAACATCACTGCCAGGTGCTAGGCCTTGTAACCCAGACAAAGACTTGGGAGTTTATACTCAAGTCAATTGGAAGCCAGTAAAGGGTTCTGAGCAGGGAAGGGACTTTTCTGGTCAATAACATGCTATTGTAATTTTAAAACATCCCCTTACAACCCAATAAAGGCAGTTAATTGTCTTAATTAGAGCTTACACTCTAATAAGGGGAGGAAAAGTCGGGACAGAACTGTCAGGCTGATCCATGAATGCACATTAAACACTCATTATGTGTTTGCCTCTCTGCTAGGCACAGAAAGGATGGGAGGAGAGAACGTTGCCTTTTTCTGAGGGACTGAGAGATAAGAGAAGAGGAAGGCAGGTGCGAGGCCACCTGGGAGGGATGGAGGATGGTTTAGTTGGAGGAGGACATGGTGAGGGAGAAAACAGAGACTCAGTAGCAAGGAAGTTTTCTGAAGCTTATGTGGGTTAGGAAAGCAAGCTTGCTTGGAGCCGCAGTTCATTCTGGAAAGTACTGGAAATATAATGGGAAGGCAGGTTGAGATGAATTTATTCAGCAGAGCCTCAGGGGAGGAGACCCCTACCCTGGACCTATAAGCTTCAGATTATTCTGACCTTAAATGAAGCCACCGTGTAGAACCTGGCCAAGGGTATTGCTAGGTGGATGAAAGCAGGGTACAGGTTGATGCTAGTTTGTGCTGTTACTGCTGATAATTGTTCAGTCTTCTTCCAGGGGTTCCGGGGCATCTCTAGGGACTCCTGTGATCTTGATTTTAAATGCTTCATTGAATCATAACAATCATAGAAAAGACTTCCCACGGCTTGAGTGTATTGAGTGAACAGCACAAACATTCCCCCAAATGAGTGTCCCTCTGTCACTCTGGCTATGATCAGTAACCAGGATCTACGCAGCACCCAGTTATCAGTCCTTCCCCCGTTGATTCATTCCTTTCCCCAAGAGAATCTTGGCTTCTGATTCCCGTTCTTTCCGCAGTTTCTAGTTTGGCAAAATTCTGTGTGTGTGTTATTGATCCATATTCATGCCCACAGTTGTAGCTTCTCCATTCTCACTGGTGTTAGCTATTCCTCTCTATGAATGCAGTATTTGTCTGTCCTCTAGTCACTGGGTAGGTTTGAGTAGCTTCTAATCTGGCAGTGTAACTTTATCCTATTTTGACATTTGACCTTTAGTTTGGGGGCTCCCCCCAATTTGCTCATATTTCCCTTAATGTTACTAAATTCACTGCTTCTGAATTTGACTGCTCGGTTGCATGTTCATTTGGCAAGGGAAACAAGTAGGAAAGAATACTGAATTTAAATGGCTAGAAGAAGAGGAGGATCATCAGGTAAGGGCCCTTTCTGTGCATGCAAAGTGCATGAGTTCAAATCTCCAGTTCCTCCATTAAAAAAAAATAGTCCATGGCTGTGCATGCCTGTAACCCCAGCACTGGGAGGCAAAGGCAGGTGGATCTGGAGTGCTCGCTAGCCAGACTGTCTACCAAAAGTGATGAGCTTCAGGTTCATCAAGTGGTACTGTCTCAAGTCAATAAAGGGGAGAGAACCAGGAAAATACTGAACAATTTTCTCTGGCCTTCTTATGTATGCATTGATGTGGACACACACACACATACACACATGCACACACACACACACACACACACATCCATTACCCCTCTTATACTGGAGATCCAAAAGGACGTGGTGGTAGAACAATGCCTATACCAGAAAGATTCCATCTCCTTCCTCCTCCTTCTGCCTTTCCTCCCTGCCATCAATCCTGCCCTTCCTCCACTGCTGAGAACCCAGGCTAAGGGAGACTACTGCAGCCAGCTCCAGTTGCTGACAGCCAGGTACCAGCAAAACGCAGCAAAGTGGATTGCTCTCAGCAGCCCATGGAGGGCAGGAAATGAATCTTACTCATTTTAATAAATGGCCTGGTGTGTAGGCACTTGGTAAATGTTTCTTGAATGAATGAGTTTCAAATAAAATAAAGTGAACATGTTGCCTCTGAATCTATGACGTGTCAGGCAGGCCCTGAGAACAGTGTGTTATGAAGTCTGTCTGTTGAAGATCCTTTGGGAAATGTTTGGCATTGCACATAGGCACGAGCATGGCATCTCCTGGGATTTTCACATAGCTCTGTTAGGTTGGTATCCATCTTTCTTATGCAAATAGGGAAGGGGATGCCCAGCTGGACATCCAGTAAATCATGTCTCCGGTAAATCATGAAGTCTAGGACATGAGGTGATATCCAAATTAAGAAGTTGTGCTCTACTCCACTCCATAACAACCACACAGCTGGTGTCAAATGAACAACGTTGATGAAAGTGCTGCAGAGAAGCTGGTGGCCATCTTTGTTCCCGATGAGACCTGGGGAGGAAGCAGAGGAGCTGTGGGTTCCAGAAAGACCCCAAGGAAGGTGAGGCTTAGACAGGTGAAGAATATTGGGAGGTGCTGTGTGATGAGGTGCAGCTAGAATCCCTTGCTGTCACCCTGCTGGTGATGAGAATGCAGAAGGCCAGGGAGGCAGTGTAGAGGAAACGTGTGCCTTCTGAGAATGCAAACTTCAAGATCCTCTTGTGGCAGAGAAATCCACCCAGGGCTCCTTAAATCAACATCCCACACACCAGAATCCAGGCAGCTAAGCAGCCTTAGATTAAACATTCATGTGAGCTCAACTTCCCTACTCAGACAGTCTCTTAATTTTGGCTGCTGATGCTGGTGGCCTCAGGACAGAGCCTTGCCAGGGACCTTCACTTACACCTTAACATCAAGGCTGGCCCTTTCTTGTTCTCCCAGCAGGTATTGCAGGGCAGAGCCACAGGCAGAACATTCTGTGACTCTCTGCTTTCAAAGACCTGAGAGCTTAAGCTGAGCTCCCTAACCTGGGTATCCCAGACAACATGTCCATTAACATTTATTGCACTTTTGAGCAAGCTAGATATGAAAACGCTGTGCAGAAATCAGTGCACGCTAGCGACCATGCTTTGCAATTCTGCAGCAGTCTGGTGATTATCTTGAAGACATTATGGTTTGAAAACCCACATCTGCATGTACGTGTTTTATGTCTTCTGTAAAGCTTAGCCCAGTGGTTCCAAACTTGCTGTGGAAAGCCTTTCTGGGCATGATATCGACACTTGGCAGTCAGGGCCAGGGATTTTTAGAGATGGTTTAGAACCTTTGTGGTTTTTGTTTTTGCTCTGATTTGCCCACCTCCGGGGTAATCAGGAAAATGAAACTAATTCTGGACCCTCATACCCACTGTCCCAGAGACCCTGGGAGCTCTGCACTGTACCCATCCTCTCTAAAAGTGACTTGGACATCTCTACCACATAGAGATGGTTTAAAACTACCTGGCTGCTGAGCTGAGCCTCTCTTTAGGAGCCAGGAGTCTATCTTTCCAGAACGCAATGAACTCACTAAAGGCAAGATGGCTTCCTTTTTCAGTCCTCCTTCTCCTTTTCTTACCACCTTCCTGCTTCCCTCTTTCCCTGTCTTTCTTTTTTTCTCTACTTCGTTGTTCCATCTCCATCCTTTCCCCTTTCTGTTTACCTCATCTTCCCTTTTCCCTATCTGTTCTAGAACTTCTCTTTCTTGCTCCCCACCATCAGATAGATGCAGCTCATCCATTAAGGCTTGAAATGTGTTTGACC
Source organism: Pachyuromys duprasi (assembly GCA_028658305.1). NCBI lineage: Eukaryota > Metazoa > Chordata > Mammalia > Rodentia > Muridae > Pachyuromys > Pachyuromys duprasi. The sequence continues at coordinate 157,500 of JAQQSO010000028.1, read as the reverse complement.
TCTTGGTTGCCCAGTTGGTATTACTGCTTGGGAGGGTTATGTCACATTTGGGAGAGGATCCCTGGTGGAGGAAGTACATCTGGTGTTTTTGTAGGATGGCCCATTTCTTCTCCCTTGTCTGCTTTGTGACTGCAGATACAGTGTAAGCAGCTGCCTTCAGCTCCTGATGGTGAGCCTTCCCTGCCAGGATGAGCTGGATCCCTTTCTAAATGAAGCCCAAGTGAACACTTTTTCCCTTAAGTTGCTTATTTTCAGGTATTTGGTCACGAGAGTGAGAAACAACAATGTTCTCAACAACATAACAAATGTCGCATGCTTGAGCCCAACTCCTCGCACAGAGCACTAGGTAGACGGTTGATTCATGATGAGACAGACACTGTTCCACTATTCCTTGGCTTCAGAGAAACATTTGCTCACTTTTCTGTTTTCAGTCAGAGTCACTTGGAAGTAGATTGTCATGTTCACCTTTCTGTCTTTTTCATTATTCCCTGAAAGTACAAACTCAATTTAGTCTTTAGTGAAAAATGAAGAGCATTAGACCAACCTTAGAAAATTGCTTGGTCAGTACTTCCTGCTTGCCTGTGTTTCATGGCACTGTCATCACCGGGTAATTATAACATTAAGTATATACCTGATCAGCAAGTTGCTTTTAATTAAAAATCCTCTGTTGGTTCCCTAGCACCTCATGACTTCTGGAACATTTGTTCATCTCTTCGGGCTCCTGGAAAAATTCCAGAGTTTAGTGGGGAGCAGCCACCCAGACGCCCAGTGTCAACACTTCCCAAAGCATCCCAAAATGCTAAGAGGGCTAGAACCCTCTTAGCAGCATTTTGCCAACAGTGTGGTGAGCACTTTGCCATGTTCATCTCCAAAGGGAGGGCTGCCTCTCCACAGATGATAAGGTATCACATTTCTAAGTCTGAAATTAGAGAACTTAAAATCATGGGCTGAATGAATGGTCCAGACTGTAAGCACTAAATATAAATACCGGAGAAGCCTTCTTTCATAATGCAGATTTAACATGAGCCCGGAATGGGAAACTAGGTTCTGTCTTGTGCTAATGGTGCTCTGGCAGGAACCAGGTCACAGATGCTTCATAGGAGCACTTGGGAGAATCACATGTACCCCCAAATCTGCTCTGAAGCTCTGGTACTAGGAAGTGCCCCTCAGCCAAAGGCTTCTGAAAGCCTTTGAAAAGTCTGAAGAAATTTAATTTTCCAAGGATTAAAAAAAAAAGTTGCCATTAAAGACTGGCAAACTCTCCAGTAACAGTAGCAGTTATGGTGATGTTCTAAGTTCTCTCCACACCGAGGCTTTGTCTTCAGAACCCCTGCCGGCATGCTCCAGAAGTTAAGTGATAAGGAACACCCTTTGGGAGTCTCCAGACAAGAGCAAGCAGGGGCTGGAAGGTACCTGAGGGACTCAGTAGCTTCAGGCCTGGATCTCAACAGCAGTGATACTCGTGGCCACGGTATTCATGCGGATGACCCCTTCTAGGGGCTCAGAGCATATCGAGGGTCAATGTACCTTTGCTGGCTCTCATCTACTTTGCTTTTGTTCCTCATTCCTAGGAGGGCAACTGAGTGCCTGGAGAGAGGAAGTGTGTAGACATATATTCGTAACACTCAGTAGAGGCAGATGAGCTATACATTATGTGAAAAACTTCTCTAGCCTTCAAAGACAGTACTGTGGACTCAGAAGAGACTCTCTCTCTCTCTCTCTCTGTATGAGAAAGAATCAGGGAAAGAGCAATGGGATTTTTCAGCTCTCTTCTGCTGCTAGCAACATAAAGACATATTTTCTAACTTTGAGTTCTATTTTCTATGCTGGTGACAGTGAACTTAGTTGTCAATCACTTTAATGGCTTTAAATTTGTCTTAGGCTTATGGGTCTTAGAAACAGAAGGGACCTTAGTGGGAAATCATCCTTTCCAGTAAGGACCAGGACAATGTTACCTCTGCTAGAAGATCTTAGACCTTTTTGGGAACCTAGTGACCACTAGGGACCTACCCCAGGGAAGAAACAGCACAGATGATTATTCAAGTAATACTTCACTCACAAAATTGAAAGTTTCCTGGCCTTTTTGGTCTCTGGTATCTTTTTGACAAGATATGAATACTTCTGTCTTTCTTTGAGTACTATTTAAGCCCTCCATTGCTCCCATTATTCTTAGGATAAGGTATTCTTTAAAATGGCATGCCCAGCCTGGAATGACCAGCTGCTAGGTCCCTCCCTCTGCCTGTCTATCATTACTCAGTCTTTCTGCCTCTGCTTGCTGCCAATCAAGCTGTGGGTGCTTCCATTTAACATGCTCATACTTCACCATGCTCTTGCTTTCCTCGGGGTCTCTTTCTGTGCTGTCCCCCGACTTTCTCCAGTACATGGTATGTTTTATGAGGGCGTGGAGTAGATCATTGCTATCAACTGATGTGCTTAGCACATGGAAGGTGCCTAGTGGTAACCACATGTGGGATAAGAAATGATCTTTGGTGGTGAGTACTCTATGTTGCTCAAAGCAGCTCATCATGGTCCCAGGGCTTCTGTTGGCTTTTGGTTTTCATAGGCAACAATTTACTGCTTATGAAATTTACTGCTTATGTCTTTTATACTGACAAATTATGAGAGGCTTTATCCTTCTGTAAGTAAATCAACGGCCACTTCAGTCTTCATGAAGCTATTGGCCAGAGCTCTACAGAATAAATTCCTGCAATGAATTCGGCCACTGTATAGTAGGACTGCACTTGCCTGCCCTCAGGCTGCAGGGTTACATGATCAGCCACATCCATCAGTGACCATGCTCATGATCACACTTACGTTTTCTTCTTCCCTTCTGCCAGCGCCATAGGTCCCTCACAAGTTAAGAAGTTGAGAATATGAATACACCTGTATATATGCCACTCTTTTTTTAAACTTATGATTATAATTTCATTGCAGTGAAGGGACTCAAATTAGATACAGCTAAAGGAAAAAAGATAATGTGGCCACTGGGGGTGGTCAAAGCATGTAGCTTTTGAGTATTATGGTATTAACGTGTATTCATTGTACACACTAGGGGTTAAAGTGCGGCATTTCCATATGTGCACATATCATGCTGTTACTCTATGTGTGCCCCCATTCACACTTTCTTACTCCTCACTGTTACCCTAGTCCCTTTGTCTTTTGCCGGCAGTCTATCTTCCAGGCAAGGCTGGCTTCTCCTGCCTCCTCTCCCCCCATTTAAAATTCTACTTTCCACATGCAAAAGAAAACAGTCAATAATTATCTTTCTGAGTCTGGCTTATTTTGCTTAAAATGGTGACCTCTTGCTCCATGTATTTTCCTGCAACTGTAACGATTTCGTTCTTTTTCACGGCTGGCTAGTAGCCCATTGACACACATCATAGTTTGTATAGATTTATATTGAGTATTAATGTATGTTGTGTACGTGTGTATGCCTACATAAGTTTATGTGTACCACATATATGCGGGTGGAGGGCCAAAGAGGGCATCAGATCTCCTGGAGCTGAAGTCAGAGGTTGAGATATCTATCTATCTATCTATCTATCTATCTATCTATCTATCTATCTATCTATCTATCTATAGATGCTTGGTAGGATATATAAGCAGAGCATATTAATATCACCAATAATTTCATTTGGATCCAACTCTATCTGGTAAAGAGGAACACCAAGACTCCAGCCCCAAAGCTCCATTACCACTCCACCCCCAACTGCCTCCTCTTCATGAATAAGACCTCATACTGTCACTATTATCTGAGAATCAAGCCTGAACACCTTTCCTACACAATCTCCCCATCCCTGTTCCCCTCGCACTTGCCATGTGGTCACAGCCGTGAGAAGCTAGGGGCCCTCCTTTCTCATTTGCTGCACCCATGCTGCCTGAGCATTAGTCTGTTCTTGACACTCCCCTCAGCATTCTGCTGCAGAAGCACATTTGAGCTCCTACTGTCCCATCTGTTACTCACTTCCTACCTGCAACAGAGAAACCTGAGTAGAAGTTGGCCCGAGAAGGCTAGTTTCTGCAGCTCTAGGGACCCTGTAAACCACCCTGTAGCTGAGACCTCCCGGGGCGCTTGGCAACACTGCCTTCATGAAGATGAACTCTGCTTGTGTGGGGCTTCCTTGCTCTCTCCCCTGGTACTGTGGTAACTCCAGTACGTGCTCCATGCTGTGGGGAGCACCTTAGAGCGTGGTGTAATCAGCTGCTATTTTGTTGCCATTGACGATGTTTTGAGTTTTCTCCTCCTCTTAATCACAACTAATGCAGGAGATTCCTCCCACTAGCCCCTCTCCTTCTTGCTGCCAGTCTAGCAGGCTGTGCTTCCCTAAAACATTCTTCTACTCAGCAGGCTCTTCGCTTCCCTGGAGCCTCTTCCTGGGCGGTTGCCTTTCCTCTGAGGATGGAAACTCATACAGTGAGGGAGAAAGTCCACTATCATGTGAGCAAAGGAACAAAGAAAGTGGGTGTGGCTGGGTGGCTTGGAGGCCCAGAATCCGGGGGCGCACAGCACGCCCATACTCAGATGCCCTGTTCCTGACTTCCTTAGCTGGGAGGGGACTTCCTGAGGTGTTCTTCCAGTGAGCCCTACTCAATACAGGTGAATCCGTGTATGTCACCACAGGAATGTGGCTGGTTCACACATTTCAGACGCCTAACAGCAGGTTCTAAGCCAGGGTTGTCTTTCTAACGTTTGGTGAAAATTCATTGGAACAAAGAGAGGAGAAAAAGGGAGAAGAAAGAGAGATTAAAAAAATAAATAAAGGAAGGCTGCGTTGGGGAATGCATGACCTCCATGATTGGCATCCTCTGTTCACCTTGCCTAGGGCAAGAACAAGGGACAAGGTGGGTCAGAGCATGGATAAGAATGAGGGGACAGTTACTAGCTGAGTTTTTCATGAAGAAAGACCAGACAAGCATTTGATTCAGAGCAGAGTTTTGTTTGGGGATTAACTAGTGTTGATGTGTATTTTTGGAACCTGAGAAAATGGAAGTTTATTTCTCTGCCAGCTCTGCCTGTTTGGATTTGGCAAGCCCAGATTTCCTCCCTCCCCCTTTGTGCTTCAGATGGCACTGAAATGAGCAGCCTGTGTTATTTAGTACAGCTCCCCAGGACTCTGGGAGCACAACCCCCAGCAGAGGCGGCCTGTTATTACTCAGAAGGCCAATAGAGGGCTCCCAAGAACACTGAGCAAAATTAGGCGGAAGTCTTCCCCCAGGAGGTTCTGCCGGAATGGTAGAGTCTTAAGGTTCTCTCACAAGCTGTAGGGTGGAGCTGGACTCATTTAGGGAAGCCAACATGGGAAGACCTGTCTTCTCCGGCACTGGTTTGAGTGAGTTCAAGGTTCCTGCCACACCCAAGCCAGAATACTAATCATTCTTCTGGAGTTAGCTGACAGCGCTTTATACAAAGCTTGTATGTTGGATATGTTAAAGCCTTGATTGTGTTCGCTGTGTCACCTGAGAAAAACAATTACCTAATATTTGTAGGCATCATTTTTCCTAGTTTAAAAAATTCTAGCATGAAACTGGAGTTGTGGGCCTGGTATTCTAAGGCCTTTGTAAAAATACCATTATTGTGCGTGCACATGCATGTGTAGAGGTCCGAGTACAACTTTGCGGAGCTGCTTCGCCTTAACGTGGGTTTCAGAGGTCAAATTCAGGTCATCGTTTTGCCAAGCAAGTGCCTTGATTGCTGAGCCATACTGTCTACCTCTCTAAGATCTTTTAAGGTGTAACATTCTACTGCTGAAATTATATTCAGGAAAATGGGTCCCGTTTATTAAGAAAAGGCGTTAATCCTGTACTACAGTACAAGCCTAACAAAATGATTCTGTTATTATAGCAGTGGCGGGAATGAGGCACACACTTTGGTGACTATTGAGTTAACACAGTATGGGAGAGTTGAGAACCTACATTAGTGTAGCTGACAGGCAGATTAGATGCCTGGTATTACTCTCTACATGTCATTTTACTTCCCCGAGCCTCAGTTTCTATATAATACCAGGATAATCTGTGTGGCCGCGCCTACTCTGATATGTACAGGTAAAAATGCTTTGTATACCATGCTGTGCCCAAACATGTCTTTTTGTTAATAGATGCAGTGACTTAATGCCCTATGTTCCTTAGCCGTGGTATGTCTTGACTTCCTTCTTTCTTGAACTTAAGATTCCACATAAACCGTTTCTCTTGCAATTATTCAACAGAAAACAAATTAACAAAGAGATATAGAAGTGTTCCCAAGGTGTGGATTTAGAATAGAGGGTTGTCCAGGACTCACAGCAAAGCCAGGGGATTTGAAGACAATACTGCAATGATGTGTGTAGAAGGAATGAAGATTTATCATGATCCACTTACCCATTCATTCCTTCTGTGATTTGTTGCTTGAAGGTTTAGGAATACAAATTTCAGAACTGAGAGAAAAAGCAGACTTGTGCAATTGGGTTAGGTATTCATGTCTTCAAGCATACGCTGACACGTACCTATTTGCCAAATGTGGTGTCAACCGCAAGGAGGCAATAAACGATGTGCAAGGCATTGTTCCTCCCTTCAAGGAACAATAAATATCCTGCCTGTTGTTTAGCAAACGGTTTAAAAGATAGGGATAGATAGATGTTGGTTCTGTTTATTAAATGTGATGTATGTCAAGGAGAGAGTGTAACACAGTGGTTAATAATCAAAGCCACGGAGCCAGACAGCCTTAGGGTCAAACTCAAGATCTGCAAAGATATGCTGCCTTTATCTTGAGCAAGGTTTTTGTTTTGTTTTGTTTGTTTGTTTTTCTGAACCTTGGTTTTCTTTATCAATTTTGCCTACCTTGATGAGGAGCTGTAAAAATTAAATGAGCTGATTGTGCAAAGTGTGTTCTGAGTACCATGTAATAAACTCACAACTGTCTCTGCCTTCATCATAGAGGAAACACAACACTGAGCCATGTTGTGTTTCACGTGGGAGGGGCCAGGAACCCGGAAGTTCAGAACAAGTATCCCAGAAAAGCTGGGAGGGCAATGGTCTTTGGATCCATGAAATGGTAAGAGGATTTGCCTTCAGCAGAAAAAATGTAAAAGGTCATTCTAGAAGGACACAGATCAGAGATGGGGAGGGAAGAAGGAGGAACATAGCAGAAGAGGGAAGAGGGAAAATATGTGGTGTGCTGGGAATAGCAAGACAGCCATTTTACAGTGAACAAAAAGCACATGTTGTGATCTACTTAATGTATTCATCTTGACTTGGAAATTTCCATAAAGCTATCTTGCCATGTCTCTCTGTGTAGGAAAGTGACTCAATTATCCTAATGCATTGCTGGTCTGAATTGGAAGGCAGTTATGTGAAATCTTGAGGGTGGTAAAATTTGTTTTCTGGAATCCTCAGCCACTTTTAACTGGTTTTCCATCTCACTGCGGTGTCCCACACTACTCCAGACCCCAAGCACCCAAGATCTCTATAAATGCAAAAAGGTGTGTTCATTTTTCTTACTTACTAGCTAATGTTTTGATTAAAGAGAAATTAGGGCACATGAGAAAATCTAGGTCCCATGAACTGCCTACCCCCACCATGGTATTTGATCCACCATCCCTTAAAAAAGAGGTAGTCTTAGAAAATGAACTTGCACTACAGTGGGGTAGTTTTCAATATGGCTTCATTAAAAAACCCTCTACAGTTTTCCGGGCGCAGAACTTCAAGATAAGTAAATGGAGAGCTATCAGCAGAATTTCAGGCATCAGCTGGCACACGGAAGCCTTTTTGGATGGCAGGAGTGATGTCCATATGTATTTAAAACACATAAGTCTACCATACACAATGTGCTAGGCTATGGGTTTTGGAAAAATAACTTTGAAATATTTTTTTAATGAAAAATAGTTTGTGCATCATGAAAAGCACATATCTTCTGATTCAAACCTTGTACATACCTGGTTCGACTCTTCCATAGAGATCATATTTATGTCTATTATGGATAAAGTTGTCCTAAGTGTTCATGTATATTCTCTTATCTCTATCATTTCTAGTGATTGTATTATGGCATGCATGTCCTGTTGTATTTATCATGTTTAGTTCACATTGAGCTTCTTAAACATGGACATTTGTATTTCTCATCATATTTGGAGAAAGATCTCAATATTACTTCTTTAAATATATATTTTTTGACTCAACCTTTTTATTTCTGAGTTTTGTGTATGGTGCTGGAGATAGGTCTTAGGACCTCGTGCAGGCTAGGCAACCTTCTAGTGAGCTGCAGCACAGCATCAGTCAATCTTTTCTCTCTTTCTATTAGTGTGAGACGCACAATTCACTATTTCACACTTTGCCATGGGTCCTCATAACTATCCACATTCTGAATTTCTATGGTTCTCTCAGCTCTAGCATGGCTAGTTCCCATCAGCCTCTTCATGTTCACTGAATGGTTTCTTTTTCATGCCAGCCAGGGATGTTATTATTCTAGATACTGTGAAACCCCCTTTCCCCCTCCCCCAGAATTGCAATTTTAGTCCTCTTCCCTTTACTATGCTCACTCTTTCTCGCTTGTGATTCCTCTTTGCTTTCTGGTCAAGTTCATATTTTCTTAAATATTTGAATATATTATAACACTACCTAAAATTGTTGGCTGTTGCTTCATTCTTTCCCATCACTTCTGCCTTGTTCCTGTTAGCTGACTTTTCTTCTGGTAACAGAGTGCATTTCTTACTCTTTTGCCTACCTGACACTTTTTAAATTGTGTGCTGGATGCACACTATTGATGCTTCATTATTGCATGCCTCGGTCTTGCTGTCTTTCTTGGTAGATTGTTGGATTTTGTTCTAGGAAGCAGTTCATTTATTGTGAATCAGTTTGGCCCTTTGAGACGTGTGTCTTTATACTTTGTTAGAGATGGCCTAAGAGAGGGCTAATTTAGGTTTTCTCCAACTGTGTACTTCCTAGGATTTGTACTATATTTATTGAGAAATCTCCACTGTGATATGGCAATGCTATCTCCCAGTTCTATGCAGTCAGTTGTAGAATGAGATAACAAGCTTTATTAGACACAGAAATGCTACTTTCTAGTATTTTCTCTTTTTTTCCTTACTAGGTAACATCTTCTTAGTCATGTGAAATATATTGCACATATACAAAATGGTTTACAGCTAAAGTCTTTAAAATTCTTGAGTAGGATTGGTAGTTGTCTTTTTGCATGGTTCCATGTTTTCTGGTGCCATGTCCCACAAGTTAAAGATACCATAGCAGTTTTATGCCTGGCTTCAGCATAATACAACAGATGTCTCCAGATACAAAACTGGGTCAGTTGCATGACTGACCTTATCTGTTTTCCCATCCTGAAGGATTACAGTCCTATGTGTATGTGAGAACACATGTGTGCATAACAGTGGCATGCACATGTGACCTGAGACCAAAGTTTGATGCTGAGTATCTTCCTCAGTTGTTTTCTACCTTATTTTATGAGACAAAGTCACTTTCACTTTATGAGACTTGTAGGCGAGCAAGACTCTGGGATTCTTCATTCCTACCTACTGAGCACTGGGGATTAGAGAGGTACACTGTCTAGTGCAGATTCTTAAGCAGGTGCTGGAGATTTGACCTGAGATCCCCACACTGAGTTATCCTCCCCTCCCAGCCCTAGAATCACAGTCTTTTGTTGCCTGTTATCAAATGTCTGAAAGTAATTCTTTCATACATATTTTTCCTGTTACAAATGTCCATATTAAAGCTGAGTTCTCCACATGTTGCAGCTGTTTTTATATCTTGACCAAACTGAAAGACTACATAAAGTTGTTATAGATTCATTTTGTAAGTGGAGAAACCATAGCATTGACCATGGGTTACCCAGGCTCTCTCTATTACAAACCCATTGTAAAGCTGGCATAACAACTATGCTTTTCAGACCATGACTTCTCAAACAACAGCAACGGCTCTTTCAGAAAGCATCTGTGAACAGATTATAGAAGTAGTTTGAGGTACTGGAGGGATGGTTCAGTGGTTAAGAGCATCGGGTGCTCTTGCAGAGGATCTGAGTTTGGTTCCCAGCACCCACATGGCAGCTAACAATGGTTTATAACTCCAGCTCCAGGGGAATCTGACATTTTCCTTTGGCTTTTTGGCTATGGGACACATGTGGTACACATATAGGCAAAAGGCCATGCACATATAATAAACATAAATCTTTAAAAAAGAAACAACTTGATATTAAAGGAAACCAGAGACAAGAGATCTCAGGGATCTAAACTTTGATTGATGACAGTTGTCAATAGTGGAGTCTATCCCTTGTCATTCTGGAGTCTGGGTCCCGCTTCTCCCCTCTGGGGCATCCAGGTATGATACATGTGGATGGTGAATGAAGCTTAGGCAGGCGGGTGGGTTAGCAGGTTCTCAGTCTGGCAGTGAATGCAGGGGTTGGGTGGTGGGAGTGGAGTGGTGGGGGGGGGAGGTGTGGAGTGGTGGGATGGGGGTTGGGGAGCCCTTTCAGTGATAGACACAGTTCCTCCAGCTCTTTTTTTATTGGGGAGAATAAAGGCTGGATAAACCTTGGGGAAGTGGGGAGGGCTTTCGGGGTGGGCAATCATCTTTGGCTGAGGTGCCGGAGATGCTTCGTTTGCAGAGAGAATAATTCCAGGTGCTAGCTGGACGTGTCCTTATGAGGAAACATGAAACCTGGTCACCAGGCTATAGGACTACCTCAAGGGTGGTAGAGGTGGAGGGGGGGGGGGTCTCAAGACTACATGCATCGGTACATGCAGGCAAAGAATTAGGGAGGGAGTGATCCTTACTCCTGCTGGCCTCAAGATGAGATTTTTGGGGTTTGAACACATCTCGACCTCACTCTTTCTCCCGGCTGGTTCCCCCCCCCCCCCCACGGCCCACAGACCTTACAGGGATTAAGGCAGTGTCACACTGCCTCCCGTGTGGGTGGGCCACCTTCTAGTTGGCAGCAGACTGAAGCCATTTCTAGCTTTTGAGTTGTGAACAGGAGAGCTGTGTGCCAACTCTGGGTAAATACCCATTACTGGCAGATACATTCCAGAGGCTTCATCTCACCTTGGCGACTGCCAATGTTGAGATTGGTGGCTCTCAGCCTGCCATCCTGAGTGTCACAGGAGAGTGGAGACTTCTTTTCAAGCAATGGACAGGTAACGGGGACAACAAACCACCCACTGTGTTTCAGTCCACTGAGATTTTCGACGGAGTCGTGAATATTCACGGCTTTGATTTGGTCTACCCCAAATGTGATACAGATAATTGTGATGAAAGTTCTCTCTCTCCAGTTGGTCCCTCAGAAGCTGACCCTGAGATGAGAATCAATGAATGTGTGAATTTACTGCAGAAATGTTCCTCGGGGGAAATTGTTAACAGAGTGTGAGAAGCAGAAGAAGGGAAGGAAGGAGTTGAAAGAAGACAGGTTCTTAAGGAGACAGGATCTCAAGTAACTCCAGCGGCAGCCCATATTCCCTGCCCATGCAGGAGGACCCTTACAGCTAAGCTGTCCATGATGTGAGCTCCATGTTGTTCTAGCTCTCAGTGCTGGGGGTGGCGCTGCAGAAATGGCTCCATGTGTAAAGCACTGGTTGCACACACAGGGACTGGAGTTCAGATCTCCAGCACCTCGTGCAAGGGTGTGGCAGCACTCTGGTAATCTTAGTGCCTGAAAGGCCAAGATAGGAGATCCACAGAGCAAGCTGGTCAAGCTAGACTTGCCACCAGTGAGCTCTGCGGTCAGGAGAGAAACTCTGGCTCAATGTATAAGGTGGAGATCCAGGAAGACACCCAACATCAATCTTTGGCCTCCACACACAAACATACATGTGCATGAACGCCTACTTACATATGTATGCCTGCCTACAGAAAAAACATGCATGTGTGCACACACACACACACACATACACACACACACTCTCTCTCGTATGCTCCCACATGCATGCACAAGAGAGGGGGTATTCTTGTGTCTTCATCAGCAAAAGTTGAGGGAGGGTGTTGCTTACAGAATGGGAAGCTGATGTCTTTCTCAGAGAAGCACTAGCATGGTCTACACTAGTATGGGGAGGAAAAGGCCTGTACTTTCATCTGCAATCCTGTGTAGTGGGGAGACTCACAGCTCATTATCTCTTCTAAAGATATCCTGGAGAAGATGCACGGCAATGTTGAGGATTTAAATGCTCGTGGCTGCATGAGTCTCACACACAAGGGCTATTTCTCCCTATACCAGCTATATCTTAACTGTCCATATGAACTCTACAGACTGGCCACTGAATTTTACCTCTAAATCTTTCCATCTCCCCCTGCATGGTCAGCCTCTGAATCAACTCCAGGCCAAAGAAGCCTTTAAGAGTTGTCTTCAACTCTTGTTATTTATTATTTTGCTGCCAGCCAGCAGGGTACCAAGGCCTGTTTGCCGTACAAAAAGACATGGGTCAAAATTGTTTCCTAGTCTCTGCTTGATTTACCCACTCACCAGTCTGCCTGAGTGATGGCTCCCTCTTGATTTGGTTTAGATTGCCATGCTTTGGGGAGCCTGTATAATGGCATGGCTTGTGTTACCCAAAGAGCTGAATAAGTTATGCCGCATTTGTGTTCTTTTGAAGAATAAAGTAGATAGTATTCTGCCTGCCATGATGTGAAGGGAACTTACGGCTCTCTTTGCTGCATATGGTGGTCACGTTGGTGCAAAGGGGTGATCAGGAAACTTATTTGTGTGTGTCTTGCTGTGAATGATGCTACAGGCCTTTGAAATTAGCAGCCCTAAAGTGGTTTGAAAGGAATTGCCAGTGAAGAGCAGAGAATCACACATTTCCTTTTCTTCCTGTCTTTGGGTTCTGTTTTCCCATAATTATGCACATGCACACACATACACACACACACACACACACACCCTTTGCTTTGTTGACGTTTCTGGATGAAGTATGTCCTATGGCAATTTTATTTCCTTATCATGATTTTTAGCTGAGAGGACATCTATTATATTGGAGTGATAGCTGATGTCCAAACAGACTTCACTGCTAACTTTGGGACACATTTACTGTGCCCACCCACTCTGCCTAGTTACCACATGTTAGCAGTGTCCCAATTCTTTATAGTCACTTCCTCTAGAATGTCCTGCTCTGTCAACTATTTACTGAAATAACTTGTCAGAACAGGTGAAAAAAGTTGACAATATTAGAATACTTTGTTGGCCTTGTGTCAACCCCACAAAACACAGAGAATTGCTTACTTCTTCTTTTCCTTTCTGAGTGAGTGAGCACAATTCAGCCCCCAGAGCCACTGTGTGTCTGGCTCTTCCAGGCAGCAGGAAACATTCACAGATTGTTCCCAGCACTCTGAATCAGAAAGCAGGATTTTGACCTCATTGGGTGCGAACTCGCCGGGTATGGCACCTAATGTCACTGGATTTTGGAGTTGAGCACTGATGATTTATGTCTTGGGATGACTTTAATAATGCATCATCCTTTTATTTGGACCTTTACAGTTTGCAAAGTGGTTTGATATCCCTGTCCCCATTTCCTCTTCCCACCCACATTTCCTATTGATGTTTCAAGATTAAAGCAGGCTCCCTAACTTGAGAGGGTGAGGGCTGGGTTGGGCTGAGAAGTGCAGTTGATAGTTCTGGTGAGGACATCCATGGCATCTCCAGGGACAAAGGCCCCAAACTGCTTTCAGCTGGAACTGTGAGATGGGTTTGTGATTTTCCAGGAAAGCCAATGCCATGTGTTCTCTGTGCTGTGCAAGAGACAACAGAGGAGACATGGACTATAACCCTAAAACTGCAGCTTACCAACCCTCTCATCTTGGGTGTGTTTTCCATCATTGTCAGGTTGTTCATTCCTAAAACAGAGCTTAAGACATCCAGAGTAGTGGGCTGGGAGGGGAAAATGGCTCAGTGAGCTTAGTATGATCCGAGTACAGATCCCTAGCACACACAAAAAAATTGAGGCATGGAGATGTGCATGTGTAATTCTCCCACTGCGGACATGGGGACAGGAGCATCCCTGTGGCTTGCTGGCTAGTGGGTCTCATGAATTGGAAAGTTCAAGGCTCAGTGAGAGACCCTGTCTCAAAAAGTAAGGTGGAGAGCAATTGAAGATCATACCAGACATTGACCTTTGGCCTCTGTGTGCACCTATATACACACAAACAAATACAAATAAACATGAATGTGCACATACACACATACAACCCCCCCAAACATGCAAGATTTTGTAATAAATGAATGAATCAATCATGTGAAGTACATGCTCGATTCCTGGCACACAGTAAGTGCTCAATAAAAAGCAGCCGTTATTCTGTGGCCTGAAAGGTCTCTGAGGGTAAGATTCCTTCACCGTGGTCAATGTTGGTCTTCTTTAGGCAGCTCAGAATATAGAACATAAGTGACACTGAATTCTTCAACCCAACCAGTGAAAACTCACAGTAGAAAGCTTAGAAGCCCATATGTTCTAGGACCGATAATGTAAAGGCAGCCCGATTTTCTCTTTCAGTTTCTCCATTCAGGGCCAAGCCTCCATCTAGTCTGCTGTCTTACTCATGTAGAGCTGTTTCTTACACAGTACAGCAGAGGGTGGCGGAGGGAGATATGAGCACCAGGACACGTACTAGCACTGTCTTTTCATCCTTCTTGTAGTGAGATTCTATCAGAGCAGGAAGAGGTGGGGCCTGATGCTCACTGCTCCTCTGGGCATGTGGAGTCCTAAATGGCTGAGCCTGAGGGCCCTGTCCTCCAGCAAACCTCTGCCTTATGTACTGTGACTCTACTTCCCTGTACAAGGGCTACTTAAGCTCCCCCACCCACCCCGACACACTAGCTTTCTTCTGGCCCCTCCTTCTTCACCTGTTTCCTACCTGCATTGAACATGTTCTTTGAGTGTTCATGGCCAAGTCAGTTCTTGAACGTCTTTAGAACCGATCTCAGCTGCTGCTCTCCCAGAAGAGAAAGTCTCCTTATACATCCCAGATGCCCATGGACACTCTCCTGGTAAAGCCACAAGTTTATATTTGTTTCTGTGCTTACTGGATTATCATTCCCTAGAGACTGAGGTCCACAGGAATAGACACTGCCTCACTCAGAGCCTGACATGCTCTCTGCAAGTGTTTGCAGGCTGAATGGATATGTAAAATTGGATGGGTAAATATTAGGAAGTAGGTGTACTGGTTTTTGGGCTTGCAAATGTGCTAGAGAATGAAGAGATTAGTTTCTTATTGGATTTAGGTACCTAGATACTAGAAACTCTAGAGCTCTAGGGACAGTACCCCTATAGCATGATGATGTAAAATAGAAAAAGTTAGGTAGAATATCTGTGTAAGTTCCTATCTGCACATACGTAATCTACATATTCCACTCCACTCCCAAATGCAACCCATCTTGCTCTTCTCAGATGCTGTTGCTTGGTTTGTCTTCTTGGGAGACTTATTCCTCCCTTTTCACTTTATTTTAGTTCCATGGTCTGACGTATCAGGCCCTGTGTGCCTCTTGAACAAGCACCTGTGTAAGAGACCTTCTGTCAGAGACCAATGCCACAGGACTCCTTCTCTCAGCTTTCTGAAGTTACCACCTGTTGACTCTATATTCCTGCTTTCTCAGCCTCCCACCCTAGTGCTATGGAACTGGTGCCTAGGCATCATTAATTCCAATCCTATGTCTTTACCATGTAGAACAAGATGGGCTACAGGACCATCTCCTAATGTTCTGTTTCCACTGAAATGACAATGCAGATAAGAAACCCAGCCTCCAAGTGTAACAGTGAATGCTCTGACTGCTCTCCTCTACCAACACCTCTTCCCTGTTGTTGGAGATCTTAGAATGATAGCTTATTCAGACGGAGTATTGTGAAACTCCCAACTTCTCTAACATTGCTAGAATTAAGAATGCAATGAAAATGGTTAGCCTATTCAGGAGATATTGGCCATTAACCCAGACAGATGCTCACAAATAATGCCTTACACTCCCTGTATACTAATGAGTGCTATTAAATATGAATGACCTCATTTGTCCTCCTGGCATGTATATTCCATAGAGAGTGACACATATGTATATCACCATTTAGCATCTGGGAAAACTATAATCCAGACAGGTAAAGTGATGTTTTATCTACTCCCAAGGTTAACTATTAAATATTGAACCTTGAGAAGGCATTGCTTTTAGAGGATTTGTGCCATAAATGCTGTAGGTAGTTTGAGGGTATAATTAAAAGTCAAAATGCAGAGACAGATCTAGGTCAGTGGTGCTGGGGTTGGGTCAGGATGGCCCACAACACAAACACTGAAAGAGGGAGAGGGACTAGGAAGCAGCTAGAAGCTCAACCTGTGGACATTCCTGAGCATGGAAAAACAGAGCTCAGTATAATGTATGGATCTGCTATGGAGCCTCCTCTCAGAAGGCTGGTTTGAGGCCCGGGACTCTGACTCTTTATGTGTTGGTGTCCCTGAGCACTGAGTTACTCAGGATAACAAGGATTCAGAAGCTCTAAGAGAAAACTGGAGAAAAAACTTGAACCAACATGGCTCTTCCTACTTGAAGGGTCCATTGAAAGCCCCAGATCTACAACCAGCCCTCCCTATGTGTGCTCTACACACACTGCTTGGGAAGGATTCTATACTATGCCTAGGTTCTGTAAACTCACTAATGATTTTTTTTTGGTCTTAGCCTATGCTAGCTACTTTACTTTTGAAGATTAGGAAATTTTCCTCCCTGCAATGATTAATTCCATTGAAAGTGGAGAGAACTCTTTGCTGTTGGTGTCTTTGTGAAGGATAAAGAGTGTGTTTGTTCACAGTGTTGAAAGAAATGATTGAAAATAAGTTTTCCTGAAGGTGTTTACAGCCAAGAGCTTCACTAAAACATCCACTTCACAGTGAATAGAGGGGTGATAGGCCACACAAACACTCTGTCTTCAGCATGCCAGAGCCAAACCCACACTAAGCTTCTCAGCAACTAGTGGCTCCATGCCACTTCAGTTTGCCAAGGGAGTGATGAAGGATGCCCAGCCTGGAGAGCAGAACCTTCAGAGAGACAGAAAATTATGGCATCAACTTAATGGAAATCTTCTATCTTTACCTAAAGGCTGACAGTACTTCTACCCCCATCATCTCAGAGCACTGGCCAAGATAGTAGCTAGTAAAAAGAGAAACCAAGTTGAGTAGGAAGGGGCAGCCTCACAAATGAGGACCATGCTACCCATGTCCCTTACATGGAGCTTCAACAGATCCAGGACAGCCTCACCTGATACTCAGGAATTTTTTCTAACACTGAAGTTGAATATCTTTAAGATGGATATACTGTTCATTGAGAATAATGTATTACCTTTCATAGGGAGTAATTATCTCGGTACTAGGGTACCACACTCATAGATCCATGTACCTATAGTCTGGTCCTCTGGAAACCTGTGACAGCTCTGAAGTATATAAACTCAACTGTTGATAGTCCTAGACTCCATGGAGTAAGACTCAGAGTTAGGCATGTTCTTCTCCACTTTACAACCATCTGGAATGCTCCCAACTGAGCTTCTTGTCTTTAGAAGCTACATTAGCATCTATAAACTCAGGTTCTGAAGCCCCTAGGAATACAGCTACATTAATCCATCCCTCTCCATCTTATTATATGAAGTGGTGGGAGGCTGTCTTGGGTTATGAAACCGGCTTCTTAGAAGAACTATTAAATTACCTCATGCAGGGCTTGAGCCTACCTATTAAATCCCTGGCCTTACCTTCAGCCAACAGGGCTCACTAAACAGATTGGATGGAATAGGGGAAATAATAATCTGAGGATAACCCGTATGTGTAAGCTTGGCAAGTACTCTAGGGCAGCTTTATAGGATGGGCATCTAGGGAGCATCATGTCATCACTGAGCCTCAGGAAGCAAGTGTGTTTCTTGTTGGCAGTATTGGTTTGACCTTCTTTGAAGGTCAGTGAGGATCTGCATCAGACAGGGGACCACCATCTAAGAATGTTGAATAATTCCTTAGCCTCACTGAACCTTAATTGCTGGCATATCAAACAACCTTACAGGCCTTCCCTTCCAGTCCTGATAGCATAATTTTTCCTGGGCTTGGCATGTTATGCATTCAGTACTGCTTCTGAGCTATGTGTTGTTCTGAGACTATTACTTGATGTCTCTAAGCTGCTCTCGTTTCCCTCCAGCAATATTTACTCCATCGGACACCTTATAATCATTACTGGATTGAGACTGATTTCTTACTTTATCTCCCGCACTCAGATGTAGATTCATGTGTTTGGAAACCAATCTCTTGAAAGCAAATCTCTCTAAATGCTACACCATTAATGTATTGGTTAAATGGCTTTATAGTTTGACATTGGACTAATACTAGCATGGCATGTGTGCTGTAGATTTGTAGCCATGTACTTGGGTAAAAGCATTCTGAGGGCCAATCAGCTGTTCCTTGATGCAAAGAAACCGTACACTACTCTTTACTTGGTACTCATAGTCAATGCATGGGGTCCCTAAGAGAGGAGGGAGAAGCTTGGGCAAGTGAGATCTGGCTGGTTGCTCCAACTGATCATGGAGGATGAGATAGGCATTGTGGTGGTATTGGAATTTTCTCTGGGGAAAGTGTAAGAACAGCATTGTCTTCATTCCTTGCACAACAGGAACACTGGCTGCTGCTTCAAGCACAGAAAGAGTTGCATAAACATTTTAATATTGCATGAAGCTTGTATGGGACTGACTGAGTGTGTGAATGCTAAACCCTGACATAAAGAGACAGAGTGAGCGAACTGAGTAAAGAGCAAGGATTGTCTCTGTTGTTTATCAATTGGAGAGGCTGTCTGGAGAAACTCAGAGGATTTTGATGATTCTCCTTGTAGAATTTTTTTTTTGTCATGGTGATCTATAGAAGCTAGTTGTAGATCAAGCCTAAACACCAAAAAACAAAAACAAACAAACAAACAAAAAAACCTACAAGCATATTTCCTGTTTTTAACTCGAAACCGCTGCCCACCCCCAACTCGAGTCTCCAAATCACAGCAGCTTCATTTTTCTTTGCCTCCAACAGTCTGAGTTTTCTCTGTTGGATTTCTCTTACCCTACAGGAAAGTCTGGCTTTGTGGTGATTTCATAACCACAGTCCTTGTGTTATGCCTGCAGAGCTATGAGCTTTGCTGGAGCCATGGGGAAGATGACAGGGTAGTCACAGGTGAGCAAGTCTCACCTGAAAGGTCCTCTGGGAGCACTTATACAGAGGAAGCATCTTTTTTAGCACTCAGTGAGTCACAAGACCTGGCCCCTGGTCTGCAGCCAGCCTCAGGGACAATTCCAGACACAGCCTCTGAAGTATCAACTACACAGCTCCCCATTTCCCACAACCATCTCCTGGGAAAAACCAAAGATTTTGTTGCTGTAATTCTAACCTCTCAATATTTTCCAGATGCTTCCTGCTTCTTCATCTCCATCCTAATCCAGTTTCATCTCACATCCTCTCTGGACCATTACACAGATCTTGTATTTAGTTTCCTATATCTTCATTAGTCCAATACTTGATGTATAAAAGAGATCCAGACAAATAAAGATAAAAAACATAATTCTATCACAACCATGCTTTAACTTATTAAGTGTGTTCTTCTGAAATTTCTTTATATAGAAAATACTGTCCTTATCCTACAATCCCAAGCCCCCCTCATTTCTTTCCTGCCTTCTCTCTGACTTAACCTGCTACGTTCTCTGCCTGATATGCCACTCATGGTCCAACATCATCGACTCTCTCAATGTCCTTTGAGTGTAGCAATACCTCTCATTCCTCTGGATCTGCACACAGCCCTTGTGATATTAATTATTTTTTGATTATCTTCATTAGGTCAGGGGCTGACCCATGTTCCTCTTGCTTGTTGATTTGACCCAGCCACTAACTGAGAACCTGGGCACAATAAAGAGATTGCATACATATATGATGACTGAGTGGTTGGACAAATGAAGATGTCAAAAACTTCTTTTTGTTTTATCTCAGTCTGCATACAGTGACTGATCCCATGAAAGACATCGTAACTAGGAGAGACTTTGGGAGCCTATAGCCAACAGCTTTCTTTTGGAGGTAAAGAAACCCAAAGTCTAAGAAGTCTCTTGAAATCATCAAACATCATAGTCATTCTCTAGGCTAGAACCAGAAGCTGTCTCTTTCAGAAATCTATTCCAGTAATTCCATTTCATTTGTTAGGTCCCCAGCAGCCTGTATTTATTGGCTTTTAGATCTGTAAGATGAGAGGGAAACCTTTTTGGCATTTTTTTAAGTGACTAACATGTCCGGGACACAAAGATTTGGTTTTTTGTAGAGAGCAGGAATAGACATTGCCTAGGTAGTCTTGCTACTGCCAAGGTATGATGAGGTTACCTTTTGGCTTTTGATTACACAGGAGGCAAGATGACATTCCCTGTAAATGGGCAGACCTCACTTTTGGCCATGGCAGATTCACACTTCTAACTCTACCTCATGCTGCATCTCCTTCCTCTTCCCATTTGCCTGACTACTTTATCATTTTAGTGCCCTGGGCTAGTCTTGTAAACCTCCAGAAGATGCTAGGCAGTTGTTTATGATGAACCAAGTTGGGATCCGTGGCCTCCGGATTTCAGATTTCCATCAGTAGGGGAGGCTCCACATCATTCATCCCTCTGTGCTTTTGATCTCCCTCTGCTGAAACAGGAAGTCTCCTGGGCCTGGGAGCCGACTTTACTGGATTACTAGGAAAATGTGCATAAAATCCTTTGGGCTCCATGGGGAAAGCACCATGTAAATTCCAGAAATCCTCATTTTCTTTTCCTTAGCAGAAGGCCTAATTTCAGGTTTAGAAGCTGAGAAATGGGGCCCGACAAAGCTTCCTGATATCTTACTTCCCAGCAGGCCCTGTGGGCTATCAAGACAGCATAAGAGATGCCTACCTCAGAGTGCTCACAGATTCCCAAACCCCTTTTCTTTTCTCATCATCAGGGGGACAACTGTGGGAAGGGCAGCTCAGACAAGACAGATTTCCCACGTAATTGTGGCTGACAGGCAGGAGATCCAGTTTCTCCTCCTGTCTCCCCAGGACTGAGGACTGGGGGCAGTGAAGAAAGGCCAGGACAATTCAATTTATGAAATGCATTCCAGAGGTCTTCCAGTGCCAGGAAGATGTCAGGAGACAAGTGACTAAGTACTCCTGAACACTACAGATGGTTAGGGTTGTATGGCTAAGGGATGGGCAGGGCCACCTCCCTTCTCATCCACGTGTGGACTTGAATAGCCCTCCCAGGGCTGGATAAGTGAGCCTCAGGGGAAGTGAGAGCCTCCTGCTCCTCAGTTCAGACCCTCTTCGGTTTGTCTTCCTACTGTAGAGAAAGTTGCCAAGCTTAATGTCTCCAACAGTCAAAGCAAGAGGTAGATTCTTAAGGAGAGGGGCACATCTCGGCATGGGAAACCAAGCTAGATCCTGGGATAGAAAAGGCCTATTTCTTGGGCCTCATAGGTCATTTTTCATAGGAACCTTTTCCCTGAGAATAGGAGGCATGGATGGTGAGATGGGAACCCCATTCGCCATTTTCATAACTGGCCTCTTTCTCTACCAGTGACTGCAAGAACGCAACCTCTGGTTTTGTCTTCTCCGTGAGCCTGCACTCTCACTTGGTTAGACACTATTCCTATCCACTTCTCTGGTAAGGCCTTCATCTAGGCATCTTCCTCACCCCAGAACACTCCATATGGCACTAATATGCTGCCCTGTTTCTCCTGCTCCACACATCCGCACTCCCTCAATCCTCCTGTTCTATGAGGCAACATCTGCCCCCAAGGTTATTGTGCTTAGGTTAACAGCTGTGTGTGGTCCAAGAAAGCAGAACAAGGAAAAGGGGGAAGAAGAGAGTGCCGTAGGAACAGCTCCAAGCTTGGACTCCACAATCTCTGTTATTGTAAGAGGAAGCTCTATCAAGGAAGTGACCCACCTAAGGTCACAAAACCAAAGAGTGGCGAAACAAAGATTAAACTCAGCATTTTCAGGCTTTAAAGTCTGTGCCCTTGTGAAAGTCTTAAGAAGACACGATTTCATGAGTCCTCATTATCTCGTCATGGTCCGGGACTTGCTTCTTTTTCAGCTCAGTCCCTATACCTGAGCTTCTCAGAAGATATGACATGAGAGCTTCAAGGTGAATGGGTGAGTTCTCTGCTGTTGCAAAACAAAAGTCCCCCAATATTTTATATGTGGTTTAAAACTTACAGCTTTCCCCCACCTCACACAGTGTTGGTGGGTAAGTTATCTAGGAATGGCTTAGTTGGGCAGCTTTCCTAAGGTTCACAGCCAGCTTTTGGTCAAAGTCGTAGCCACAAAGGCCTGGCTAGAGATGGAGAAAATGCTCCCATTGTGACTTGTGCACACAGCCTTGGTTCTGCTGTATGGACTGAGTTCATGGCAGAGCAACTGCTCCCACCCTTCAGCTTTGCAAGTGACACACTGTAACAACTACTATATTCTAGTCATTAGGAGCCAGCTACTAAATGTTGATGCCTTTCAAAGAGGGAGGACCTGAGTGCCCTTTTTTGAAGAGAAAGAACTATGAAATGATATGCAGATGTTAAAAGAACCCCACATTCCAATATTCAAGATAGTCTACCTTTAAGGACAGAAAATTCCCACTTCATGCCTGGTTAGTATGGGCTTTGGGATTGTCTTTTGCCCACCTGCATCAGGAACTAAGCCCAGGAAACACACTTTCACCTTGGCACATAGTTATAGATATATGGACTGGAGCTGTGAATGGCCTCAGGCACATGGTGTCTTCTGGAAACTTCTTCAGTGGCTGACTGAGTGTGAGGAGACTAGTTAGAGAGCTCACATTCTTAGAAGGAAGCATCAAAACTCTCACAGAAAAAAATATGTTCATATACTCGGAATGTTTTATTTTAACCATTTCTTGACATATATGAATTTCCAGCCCATTGGTTCAGTTGTAGATAGATTTTCATAGCAATTACCTTTTCCCACTGCACTATGTAGAGATACATTCAGGACTAAAATTCCCAGATAAATGGTCATCTTGTCAGGCCCTGCATCAGGCAGTAGGGACGATTTTCATTCATATAAAGTCCTATGAAGGAAGTAGTGGTTTATGGTACAGATGAGGAGACAGAGATAGGAAGAAGTTACAGATGGATTCAACTTCAAATACACAGCCAGATGCTCCTGGCTGTCTTGCTCATGCATAAGTTTTAATGACTACACGCTCCTCTGAATGGGAAAAAATGGAAATAAACAACATTTCTTGATTTTCGGCAAGAATAAGAACCTTCTGGAATTTCAAGAACCTTATGTTAAGATGCCGGTTCTGAGTCAGAGCTTACAGGGGTCTGAGAGTCATTCATCTTTCAAATGGTACCTACTAATGGAGGATGCCCCACTCAGAAGGACAAGATTCCCTTCCTACCCCCACATGTCTCTTACCAGAAGGAAGGATTTTCTAAAGGACTTTAGAATCATGTAGAGCTCGACCACACCTAACACCCAGAGTCCTGGCTTCAACTCGGCCCTGTTGCCTTTGCAGGAGAGCAATGATTTCAGAAACACCCCAGATCAGATTCTGTGCAGGTAGGGCATAAGACCAGTGAAGCCCAAGGCATGAATCTGCACAGTTACACAGTAAAAAGGCCTTCACTGTAGCTCTACCCACTCTACCCTCCTGCTGGTGCCCATTGAAGATGCCAGGGTAACCCTCAGCCTAGACTACCAAACCCTGAATCTGCAACTAGGCTGCGAAGGCATTGGAGACAGAAGAACTGTGCTGCATTGCTTAAGCACCAGCATGTTCTGAGAGTGCTAATGGGCTGCCTTGCTTTGGGGAGAACAGCAGGTGCTGAGGATGCAGGCTCCCAAGCTGGGCCCGAGCGGGAAACATACACTCTTCCTGGCCAGCGTGCATTGAGCATGCAGTGCACGTGCACCCCGGGCTTCCTCCAATGTCTCATTTTGCATAACACTTTTTTGTTTTCATTATGCCTAAATTTGGCCTGCCCAGAGAGTGTGATTAAAATGAAAACCTTATTCTAATAGAGCTGGGGAAAATGGAAGAAGAAATCTAAAAATAGGCTAAGGGAAGGAGAAGAAAAGAAAACCTCAAATAATATAATGACCAAGTTGGTTCAAACACACGCTCCCAGTCATTTCTCTCCGAGAGACAAAACAGCAGCGGCATCCACACAGGTGTTTGTATAATCCAGGTCACATCAAAACTCCTCAGCTATTTTACAAATTCAAAACCCTGAGGGAAAAAAAAGGAAGCAAACAGTAATAGGAGATAATAAAAAGAATAATAAGGCTGCCTCCCCGCCTCGCACAGAGGTGTCTGGTGAACCAAGAAGGTGTCCGTAATGTGCTTTGTTCTCTGTGGAGAAATGCTGAATGGCAAGAGATAAAATATCATCGCTATGCTACACAAAGCCCAACAAGGGCAGGCCATACACAATATGGGATTCTTTGCTTTCTCTGTAATCAGATAACCTCACCTGATGGGCTCATCTCACACTTAGAAGGTATCCATCCTCTAAACCGCAGACCTAAGTGAAGTTCTCCAGATGAAAATTCCTCCCCAGAATTCCCTTCAATGCTGGGAGACTCTTTCCTCTGTCTTATATCGTTTAATTTATCGTTGTTTTTATTGACGTTGTTTAGGCTAATGCTGAATTCTCCCTTGGGCAGTGCCTAGGAGATGCATTGAATGAACGAAGGAACGAATGAATGAGAGTACCTCATTCTTGGTACAAAATCCTTGGGCTTCTATTTCCAAGCCAGCAAGTCATAGAGAAGAATTTGGGTAGATCCTCTCTGTTTCATTTCTCTCCCCGTGACAGAACATTCAACAGCAACACCACTTGAGAAGACTTAGTCCGTCATAGCAGTGAGGGAAGGTATGGTGGAGAGGATGGCTGTCAGGACTTTGTAGCTGGGACTTTTCACATCTCAGCAGATTGGGAAGCGGAGAGCTAATTCAGTAGTGGAGCCGGCATACATCCCTCAAGCAGCACCCCCAGATCCTTCTGTGAGACAGCTAGGCCCCGTGCCCAAAAGGTTGCATGACCTGGCGAGACAGCACTGCCAGCTGAGCATTGGATGTGGCAATGTTGGTCTTTGGGGAACATTTCACACACCAATTCTAAGGGTCTCTAAGTGCCTTTTCTGTTTGTCTTCATCACCAGCTCAGTGTGTCTGTCTAAGCAGATAAACGTCAAAGTCATGGCCCAGCTTTGACACCCAGAGTTGCAGAGAAGAAAAGGCCACCCGAAAAGACATCATCCTGTCATGGTATTGCTTGTTCAGCTCTAGCTGTGCTTCCCAAATCACACCGACACAATGTGAGTTATAATTTGCCCTAGTTAAAAGTGAGACCAGGAAAAGCTGAGCTGTCCAGTTGAAGCAGGGAACTTACTAAAGTTATTAAGATTAGAATGTGGGCCACCCCCTCCAGGGTAACGTACTTCCTCTTTTATGGGAACCTTAAATTCCCATGGGACTGGAGTAGAGCAGTGAGTGGCAGGGTCATAATGTGGTTGGATGTGCACATGTTAGACTAACAGCCCTGCCTCCGCTCCTTACCAAACCGTATGACCTTGAGCAAGTTACCAAGTAACCTCCCCATGCTCCTGTCTTGTCCCCTGTAAAAGAGGGCTGATCATTTTCCCACTTCCCAGGATGGGAGGATGTCATGAGTTAATACACACAAAGTGCTTAAAACAGGGCCCAAAGTGGGCGCTCAATAAATGTCAGCTCTTTATTACTCTCTTGCTTTCTCTCTTGCATATTCCTGTCTCTAAAGTCTTTTATTCATGAGCTTCCACTTCTCTATTGAAATCGGATTCAGCTTTCAAGGTTCACCCCCTCATAGACCATAGATCACTGCCTGTCAGGCTGGGAGGAGCCATATAGATAATTGAATCCAACCCCCTAATTTTACAGATGAGAAGTCAGAGGCACAGAGAGGCACACTGAGTTGCTCAAGGTCGCAGAGCCGGCTTGATTAAGACCTGATCACAAACCCAAGGGGATCAACCTTGCAGCCTGGCCTTCCCTTGCCACGATGAGCAGCCTCCATCCCAGGAGTTCGGAACTGTTACTTTTGGCATCACTACTCTGGTGCTTGCTCTCTTGCCAAGGCTTTTTGTTAGGGTGTAGCTAGTGATTATTTTAGAATAGTTTTCCATGAATATACTTTCACCCCCACCCCTTCTTGCTCACGAAGTTGCTTTGTATAAAATAGGCATTTGCTGGTGACAATATAGTGGTTTTTATTATATGAATAAAATCTTCCCATTTCGTTGATTCGTGAAGCAGCGACTGTTTCGTCTCATCTAGACAAGAGACAACAGTTCTAAGGAAGACTTTCCCAGAGCTACTCAGCCAACTGAGGAGAATCTGTCTCTCTGCAAATGTCCCATCTATTACTACTTGCTTGAATGAATGCATCTGTTAGTGAATAGTTCGTGAAGATTTGTCTCATTTGTGGAACCAGAAGGCCTGGACCATGCATTAAAGATACTTTCTCTTGTGGCTGGAATTAGGTTTCTGTCGTTCAGGCTTGCCTGGACCTTGTGATCCTCCTGCCTCAGCCTCCCAAGTGCCACAGCACTTCCACGTGCAGTGAGAACTCTGTCTTCTCAGGATCTGTAGTTATCACAACACGCACGATATTTATTTCTTTGTTGTAGCAGTTATTCACAGTTTTCTCTGGCTGCCTCCAACCCTGAGGGTGTAGATTCTGTTCATACACACAGATGTCATTGACCCTGTGCCCTCACATACTTGCTTCTCAGGCTGCTTTTCTTTCTTCCTTGTAAAATGTAGCTAAAGCTATATTTGCTCCCTTTGAAATTCTTGATGATGCTTTGAGAACAGGCCGGGAAAGTAAGCACTGTGGATTCTTTAAACTGGGTTGTCACAGCCGAGAGAAAATGTGGAGCTGCCTTGGGGCAGATGTTTCAGGATTACATCAGGAAGCAGAAGCTGGAGGGGACGTGGACAGGAAGTGAGAGGAGGCACCTGACTAACCATTCCTGTTCCCTGTTTTCTTGATCTTTAATTACATCCTATTTCATGAATTAATGATGTCACTGCCGCCTTAATATAATTCATTAAAGCAGTTGATTTCAGGCAGTCCTATGTGGCCTCTTCTGTGAAACACATGAGAGAAACCTTTGTACAATCTAACAGCAAAAGGTTTACAAAAAAGAGCTTTTCTTCTTCAGAGAGATCTGGGGAGAGTCAGAACCCCTCCCTCACCTCCTCAGTGGCAATTAACCAGACTTTTAAGAGAATGATTTCAACTAAGCATATTCACTTTTAAATAAACTAGGAAGGTTAGTCATGACTATAAAGTAATGCTAGATACAGGGTTAAATCTGATCCAGACTTTTTTCTTTTTAATTTTTTATATTAATTACAGTTTATTCACTTTGTATCCTAGTTGTAGCCCCCTCCCTCATTCCCTCCGAATCCCACCCTTTCTCCCTCAACTCCTCCTATCCACCCCACCAAGTCCAATGATAGGACAGGTCCTCTTCTATCTGACCCTAGACTATCAAGTCTCATCAGGACTGGCTGCATTGTTTTCCTCTGTGGCCTGGTAAGGCTGCCCCCACCCCCAGGAAGTAATCAAAGAGCAGGCCAATTAGTTCATATCAGAGACAGTCCCTGTTCCCCTTACTAGGGAACCCACTGCCATGGGCTACATCTGTGCAGGGATTCTAGGTTATCTCTATGCATGTTCCTTGGTTGGAGTATCAGTCTCAGAAAAGAACCCTGGGCCTAGTTTTTTTGTTTGTTTGGTTGGGTTTTTTTGTTTTGTTTTTTGTTCTATTGCTTTCCTTGTGTAGCTCTTGTACTTTCCAGATCTTACTATCTCCCCCTTCTTTCATAAGATTCCCTGCACTCTGCCCAGAGTTTGGTTATGAGTCTCAGCATCTGCTTTGATACCCTGCTGGGTAAAGTCTTTCAGAGGCCCTCTGTGGTAGGCTCCTGTCCTATTGCCTGTTTTCTCCCTCTTCTGATGTCCATCCCATTTACCTTTCTGAATGAGGATTGATCATCTTACCCAGGGTCCTTCTTCCTGCTTAGCTTCTTTTGGTGTACAGATTTTAGTATGATTATCCTATATTACATGTCTAATATCCACTTATAAGTGAGTATATACCATGTGTGTCTTTCTGCTCTGGGATATCTCACTCAGGATGATCTTTTCTAGTTCCTACCATTTGCCTGCAAATTTCCTTGTTTTTAATTGCTGAGTAGTATTCCGTTTTGTAAACGCACCACAATTTCTGTATCCATTCCTCATGTGAGAGACATCTGGGTTGTTTCCAGATTCTGGCTATTAAGAATAAAGCTGCTACAAACATGGTTGAGCAAATATCCTTGTTATGTACTTGAGCATATTTTGTATATATGTCTAGGAGTGGTATAGCTGGATCTTGAGGAAGCACTATTCCTAATTGTCTGAGAAAGCAAGCAAAGGACACTGTCATCAGAACAAAACGACAGCCTACAGACTGGGAAAGGATCTTCACCAACCCTATATCTGACAGAGGGCTAATATCCAGAATATATAAAGAACTCAAGAAGTTAAAAAGCAACAAATCAAGTAATCCAATTAAAAATGGGGTATAGAGATAAACAGAGAATTCTCAATAGAGGAATATTGAATGGCAGAAAAACACTTAAAGAAATGCTCAATGTCCTTAGTCATCAGGGAAAAGCAAATCAAAACAACCCTGAGATTTCACCTCAGAATGACTAAGATAAAAAACTCAAGTGACAATACATGCTAGACAGGATGTGGAGAAAGGGGAACATTCCTCCATTGCTGGTGGGAATGTAAACTTGTACAACCGCTTTGGAAATCAATCTTATCCAGACTTTAACTCCTGACCTTACACCCCTGCAATTCAGCTACTATCATTCTTGTTGGACAGAAAAGAAGAGAAAGGCTACAAAAAGCCTTCATAACCAGTCTCTCCGATTTTTAATGGCAGAAGTAGCTCTTAACCCCAAAGCTGCAGTAGGAATATCTGAGGTCCTAGATACTGAACTTATAGAACATTCTAGGTTTCCATGATTCTCTGCTGGCAACCTGAGACAGGACAGGAGCTGGGCCAGGTCCGTTTATTCCTTTTGGATTAGCACAAGAAATCCCCCACATGGGGCGTTCTGTGACGCTGAGGCATAGCTACCCTACTCCTACCACTGATGTCTCCACAGTGGTGTGCCACTCATGTCCCCAGAATGGTGAGCTTGCCATTTGCTAGGTACCGTTAAGGGCATCTAATCGCATGTGATTTTTACAGTAATCCTACAGCGCAGGACTGATCCTCTTTTCAGAGGAGGAAGCTGAGGCTTGGAGAAGTTAAGTAACTTGCTGGAGTTCACAAAGCTTATAGGCCAGACACAGGATTTAGGCAGAGGTGTAGCTGACTCTTCCTCCTAAGAGGGGCAGGGGTTCACAGATGACTAGAGGGTGCTGTCTGCCCTCCTCAAGGGTGCTACTAGACCGTTCTGGAACCATAGCTCCATCATCTATAGTACAGTGTGACATGGGAAAGTCACTTAACCTCACTGAGCTTCAATGCTTCCTCTATAAAATGGGCAATAGTAACACTTACTACTCCCAGTTTTGTGTTACTTAGCATAGCTGTGGAGTTAGCATAAGTAGACCGCTTAGAACAATGTCTAACACTGATGTTAGCTGTTCTCATTTGTTTTTTCAGAGCCTTTAACCCAGTGGTTCTCAACCTGTGGGTTGTGCTCACTTAGGGGGTTGAACAGCCCTTTTACAGGGGTTGTCTAAGACATCAGAAGTCAATATTTATGTTATGATTCATAACAGTAGCAAAATTACAGTTATGAAGCAATGAGAATAATTTTATGGTTGGGGATCACCACAAGATGAGGAACTGTATTAAAGGATTTCAGCATTAGGAAGGTTGAGGACCGCTGCTGAGCCCAAGTTCTTGTTCACAGGGAGTTCAGTCACACATCTCTTCATTCTTTGTACCGTTTCGGAGGAAATGTGCCCTGCATTGTGGACAGAGGTCAAAAGGGAGCATTTCCAATGGTAGCAAACTGTCATCACAGACTTTCTGACTTGAAGGTTCTTTCAGCCACGGAGTTGCTAGAATTGAACTCACTAAATTCCTATTAGTTGTGGATGGGGACAGAAGGAACTTTCCTATGAAGCTGCCTGCGGGGCTGGCAGCAAGGAGGGATGCTGGCTATGCAATTGCGGATTAAAGGGCTCCAAGAGGAGAAGATGCTAGTTTGCTTGAGAGATTTGAAGCAGCTGGGTGTGTCAGCTGTGGGCTTCACCATTGGGTCTAGGCTACAAGTTGTAATTGTTACCATGGAGCACAGTTTGTATAGAAGTGGGATTCCCTCATTTTTTTTTTTAGGAAACATATATGCATAATCTTTTGAGTTCTAGGAGATTTATTTTATGCCTCTTTTCCTATCTTGATAATGAATGCAGAAAACCCTGTTGGACAGGCATTGTCCCCTTGTTGAGGGTATAGTAAGATATGTATTCGGTCTGGAGCCCTAGTTATTTTCTTTCTTTTTTTTTTTTTTAAATGGTGGAATAATTTTCTTTTTTTTTTTTAATCTTTTTTTTTATTTTTTGTTATCAATCACAGGTTAGGTACTTTGCATCCCATGCACAGCCCCC